>CM022302.1:103114810-103362310 GCA_011799875.1 Thinopyrum elongatum
GTCCGTCTCACGTGAGATCGGACACGCCTAGTCGATTCGGATCATGTATCACTTAGATGACGAGGGATGTCTATCTGAGTGAGGAGTTCATTAACATATTTGATTAGATGAACTTAATTGTCATGAACTTAGTCTAAATGTTACATATCTATCTTGTAGATCAAATGGCCAACGCTAATGTTACCCTCAACTTCAACGCGTTCCTAGAGAAAAACAAGCTGAAAGACGATGGTAGCAACTATGCGGACTGGGTCCGTAACCTGAGGATTATCCTCATAGCTGCCAAGAAAATCATATGTCCTTGAAGCACCGTTAGGTGACCCACCTGTCTCCCAGCACTGCCAGACGATTTGAACGTTTGGCAGAACCGCACCGATGATTACTCCTTCGTTCAGTGCGGCATGCTCTTCACTTAGAACGGGGCTCCAAAAGCTTTTGAGCATCACGGAGCATATGAGATGTTCGAAGAGCTGAAAATGGTTTTCCAAGCTCTGCCCGGATCAGAGATATGAAGTCTCCGATAAGTTCTACAGCTGTAAGATGGAGAAAAATAGTTCTGTAGCGAGCACATACTCAAAAGTCTGGGTTGCACAGCCGCTTGTCTCAGCTGGGGATTAATCTCCCCGGATGACGCGGTCATTGACAGATCCTCCAGTCGCTTCCACTAGCTACAAGAGCTTTGTGATGAACTTCAACATGCAGGGGATGGAAAGACCATTCTGAGGTATATGCGATGCTGAAGTCAGCGGAGGCAAGAGATCAGAAAGGAACATCAAGTGTTGATGGTGAATAAAACACCTAAGTTCAAGAAGGGCAAGGGTAAGAAGAACTTCAAGAAGGACGGCAAGGGAGTTGCCGCCCCCGGTAAGCCAGCTGCCGGCGGGAAGAAGTCAAAGAATGGACCCAAGCCTGAGACTGAGTGCTTTTATTGCAAGGGAAACGGTCACTGGAAGGGAATTGCCCCAAGTACTTAGCAGATAAGAAGGCCGGCAATACCAAAGGTATATGTGATAACATGTAATTGATGTGTACCTTACCAGACTCGTAGTATTCCTGGGTATTTGATACCGGTGCGGTTGCTCATATTTGTAAGTCAAAGCAGGAACTGCGGAATCAGCGTAGACTGGCAAAGGACGAGGTGACGTTGCGCGTCGGGAATGGTTCCAAGGTCGATGTGATCGCCGTCGGCACGCTACCTCTGCATCTACCTATGGGATTAGTTTTAAACCTCAATAATTGTTATTTAGTGCCAGCTTTGAGCATGAACATTGATCTGGATCTCGCTAATGCGAGATGGCTACTCATTTAAATCTGAGAATAATGGTTGTTCTATTTATATGAGAGATATGTTTTATGGTCATCCCCGCTGGTGAATGGTTATTTTTTATTGAATCTCGACGTGATGTTACACATGTTTATAAGTGAATGCCAAGAAATGCAAGGTTGATAACGATAGTCCCACATACTTGTGGCACTGCCGCTTGGTCATATCGGTGTAAACGCATGAAGAAACTCCATGCAGATGGACTTTTGGAGTCTCTTGATTATGAATCATTTGAAGATGCGAACTGCCTCTGGGCAAGATGACCAAGACTCCGTTCTCCGGAACAATGGACGAGAAACCAACTTATTGGAGATCATACATACTGATGTGTGTGGTCCAATGAGTGTTGAGGTCGCGGGTGGTTATCGTTATGTTCTCACCCTCACCGATGATTTGAGTAGATATGGGTATGTCTACTTGATGAAGCACCAGTCTGAGACCTTTGAAAAGTTCAAGGAATTTCAGAATGAGGTTGAAAATCAACGTGACAAGAAAATAAAGTTCCTACGATCAAGATCTGGAGGAGAATATTGAGTCATGAATTTGCACGCATTTACGAAATGGGGAATTGTTTCACAACTCACGCCGCCTGGAACACCTCAGCGTAACGGTGTGTCCGAACGTCGTAACGCACTTATTGGAATGGTGCGACTATGATGTCTCTTACCGATTTACCGCTATCTTTTGGGGTTATGCTTTAGAGACTGCCGCCTCACTTTAAATAGGGCACCGTCAAAATCCGTTGAGACGACACGTTATGATTATGGTTTGGGAAGAACCTAAGCTGTCGTTTCTGAAAGTTTGGGGCGATGGATGCTTATGGAAGAAACTTCAACCAGAGAAGCTCGAACCCAAGTCGGAAAAATGTGTATTCATAGGATACCCTAAGGAAACTATTGGGTAACCTTCTACCTAAGATCCGGGCAAGATTTTTGTTGCAGGAATGGATCCTTTCTAGAAGAAAGAGTTTCTCTCGAAAGAAGTAAGTGGGAGGAAAGTGGAGCTGTGAGATGACCCTGAACACGGAGAGTAGCGCAGCACAGGAAAATGTTTCTGTGGAGCCTGCACCGGTAGAGAGGAAGTTAATGATAATGATAATGATCAAGCTACCACTGAACTTCGAAGGTCCACAAGGACACGTTCCGCACCAGAGTGGTACGGCAATCCTGTCCTGGAAATCATGTTGTTAGACAACAGTGAACCTTCGAACTATGAAGAAGCGATGGCGGGCCCGGATTCCGACAAATGGCTTGAAGCCATGAAATCCGAGATAGGATCCATGTATGAAAACGAAGTATGGACTTTGACTGACTTGCCCGATGATCGGCAAGCCATAGAAAATAAATGGATCTTAAGAAGAAGACTGACGCGGATGGTAATGTGACCATCTATAAGGCTCGGCTTGTCGTAAGGGTTATCGACAAGTTCAAGGGGTTGACTACGATGAGACTTTCTCACCCGTAGCGAAGCTGAAATCCGTCAGATCATGTTAGCAATTGCGCATACTATGATTATGAGATATGGCAAATGGACGTCAAAACGGCATTCCTAATGGTTTTCTTAAGGAGAGTTGTATATGATACAACCGGAAGGTTTTGTCGACCCTGAGATGCTGACAAGGTATGCAAGCTCCAGCGCTCATCTATGGCTGGTGTGAAGCATCTCGGAGTTGGAACATTCGCTTTGATGAGATGATCAAAGAGTTTGGTTCCACAGACTTATGGAGAAGCCTGTGTTACAAGAAAGTGAGTGGGAGCTCTGTAGCATTTTCATATTATATGTGGATGACATATTATTGATGGGAAAAATATAGAATTCTTGGAAAGTATAAAGGCCTACTTGAATAAGTGTTTTTCAATGAAGGACCTTGGAGAAAGCTGCTTATATATTAGGCATCAAGATCTATAGGATAGATCGAGAAGCCTCATAGGTCTTTCGCAAAGCACATACCTTGATAAGATATGAAGAGTTCAATATGGATCAGTCCAAGAAGGGGTTCTTGCCTGTATTGCAAGGTGTGAGATTGAGCTCGGCTCAATGCCCGACCACGGCAAAAGATATAGAAGAGATGAGTGTCATCCCCTATGCCTCAGCCATAGGGTTCTTATTATATGCCATGCTGTGTACCAGACCTGATGTAAACCTTGCAGTAAGTTTGGTAGGTAGGTACCAAAGTAATCCTGGCAAGGAACACTGGACAGCGGTCAAGAACATCCTGAAGTACCTGAAAGGACTAAGGATATGTTTCTGTATATGGAGGTGACGAAGGCTCTCCGTAAAGGGTTACGTCGACGCTAGCTTCGACACGATCCGGATGACTCCAAGTCACAAACCGGATACGTGTATATTTTGAATGGTGGAGCGGTAAGCTGGTGCAGTTGCAAGCAAAGCGTCGTGGCGGGTCTACATGTGAAGCGGAGTACATAGCAGCCTCGGAGGCAGCACACGAAGCAGTATGGATGAAGGAGTCATCACAACCTAGGAGTCATTCAAATGCTCGGGTCCAATGGACTCTTCTGTGACAAACAATGGAGCTATTGCCCTTGCCAAGGAGCCCAGGTTCACAAGAAGACCAGGCATATCAAGCGTCGCTTCAAACTCCATACGTGAACATGTCAAGATGGAGACATAGATATTTGTAAAGTGCACACGGATTTGAATGTAGCAGATCCGTTGACTAAACCTCTTTCACGAGCAAAACATGACAACACACCAGTACTCTATGGGTGTTCGATTCATCACAATGTAACTAGATTATTGACCTAGTGCAAGTGGGAGACTGTTGGAAATATGCCCTAGAAGGAATATAAATGGTTATTATATTTCCTTGTTCAGATAATTGTCTGTTATTCATGCTAATTGTGTTATCCGGAAATCGTAATACATGTGTGAATACATAGACCACACATGTCCCTAGTAAGCTCTCTAGTTGACTAGCTCGTTGATCATAGAGGTTACGGTTTCCTGAACATGGACATTGGATTGTCATTGATAACGGGATCACATCATTAGGAGAATAGTGATGGACAAGACCCAATCCTAAGCCTAGCACTAGATCGTGTAGTTCGTTTGCTAAAGCTTTTTCCAATGTCAAGTAACTTTTCCTTAGACCATGAGATTGTGCAACTCCCGGATACCGTAGGAGTGCTTTGGGTGTACCAAACGTCACAACGTAACTGGGTGCTATAAAGGTGCACTACGGGTATCTCCGAAAGTGTCTGTTGGGTTGGCACGAATCGAGACTGGGATTTGTCACTCTGTGACGGAGAGGTACCTGGGCCCACTCGGTAGGACACATCACAAATGAGCTCAATGTGATCAAGGAGTTGTTCACAGGATGATGTGTTACGGAAACGAGTAAAGAGACTTGCCGGGTAACGAGATTGAACAAGGTATCGGATACCGACGATCGAATCTCGGGCAAGTATCGTACCGATAGACAAAGGGAATGCGTAGGGATTGATTGAATCCTGACATCGTGGTTCATCCGATGAGATCCGAGGAGCATGTGGGAGCCAACATGGGTATCCAGATCCCGCTGTTGGTTATTGCCGGAGAGTCGTCTCGGTCATGTCACGTGTCTCCCGAACCCGTAGGGTCTACACACTTAAGGTTCGGTGACGCTAGGGTTGTAGGGAAGTTTGTAGTGGTTAACGGAATGTTGTTGGAGTCCCGGATGAGATCCCGGAGTCACGAGGAGAGTCCGGAATGGTCCGGAGGTGAAGATTTATATATGGAAGTGTCATACGGTACCGAATAGTTTCGGGGTTATCGGTATTGTACCGGGACCACCGAAGGGTCCGGAGGTCCACGGGTGGGGCTGATTTACCCGGGAGGCAATGGGCTGATATGGGAGGGAACCAGCCCCTAGGGGCGGGTGCGCCTCCCCCCAGGGCCCATGGGCCTAGGGTTGGGAACCCTAGGGGAGGGAGCCTTACCTGCTTGGGGGCAAGTTTCCCCCCCTGGCCGCCTCCCCTCCCTCAGATTGGATCTGAGGGGGGGGCCCTCTCCTCTTCCCCCTATAAATAGTGGAGGGGTGGGAGGGAGGCCATACATCATCCCTGGCACAGCCCCTCTCTCTCCAACACCTCCTCCTCCTCCCGCGGTGCTTGCGAAGCCCTGCAGGAATACCACGAGCTCCAACTCACCACGCCGTCGTGTGCTGCTGCTGGAGCTGTCCTCCCCAACCTCTCCTCCCCCTTGCTGGATCAAAGGAGGAGACGTCTCCGTTCCGTACGTGTGTTGAACACGGAGGTGCCATCCGTTCGGCGCTCGGTCATCGGTGATTTGGATCACGACGAGTACGTCTCCATCAACCCCGTTCTCTGACGCTTCCGTCGCGATCACAAGGGTATGTAGATGCACTCCCCTCTCCTCGTTGCTAGATGACTCCATAGATTGATCTTGGTGATGCGTAGAAAATTTTAAAATTCTGCTACGATCCCCAACAGTGGCATCATGAGCTAGGTCTATGCGTAGTATCTTGCACGAGTAGAACACAAAGTAGTTGTGGGCGTCGATTTGTCTATCTTCTTGCCGTTACTAGTTCTTATCTTGATTCGGCGGCACTGTGGGATGAGCGGCCCGGACGACAAATGGCCAACGCTAATGTTACCCTCAACTTCAACGCGTTCCTAGAGAAAAACAAGCTGAAAGACGATGGTAGCAACTATGCGGACTGGGTCCGTAACCTGAGGATTATCCTCATAGCTGCCAAGAAATCATATGTCCTTGAAGCACCGTTAGGTGACCCACCTGCTCTCCCAGCACTGCCAGACGATTTGAACGTTTGGCAGACACGCACCGATGATTACTCCTTCGTTCAGTGCGGCATGCTCTTCAACTTAGAACCGGGGCTCCAAAAGCGTTTTGAGCATCACGGAGCATATGAGATGTTCGAAGAGCTGAAAATGGTTTTCCAAGCTCATGCCCGGATCAAGAGATATGAAGTCTCCGATAAGTTCTACAGCTGTAAGATGGAGAAAAATAGTTCTGTCAGCGAGCACATACTCAAAATGTCTGGGTTGCACAGCCGCTTGTCTCAGCTGGGGATTAATCTCCCGGATGACGCGGTCATTGACAGAATCCTCCAGTCGCTTCCACGTAGCTACAAGAGCTTTGTGATGAACTTCAACATGCAGGGGATGGAAAAGACCATTCCTGAGGTATATGCGATGCTGAAGTCAGCGGAGGCAGAGATCAGAAAGGAACATCAAGTGTTGATGGTGAATAAAACCACTAAGTTCAAGAAGGGCAAGGGTAAGAAGAACTTCAAGAAGGACGGCAAGGGAGTTGCCGCGCCCGGTAAGCCAGCTGCCGGGAAGAAGTCAAAGAATGGACCCAAGCCTGAGACTGAGTGCTTTTATTGCAAGGGAAACGGTCACTGGAAGCGGAATTGCCCCAAGTACTTAGCAGATAAGAAGGCCGGCAATACCAAAGGTATATGTGATATACATGTAATTGATGTGTACCTTACCAGCACTCGTAGTAGTTCCTGGGTATTTGATACCGGTGCGGTTGCTCATATTTGTAAGTCAAAGCAGGAACTGCGGAATCAGCGTAGACTGGCAAAGGACGAGGTGACGTTGCGCGTCGGGAATGGTTCCAAGGTCGATGTGATCGCCGTCGGCACGCTACCTCTGCATCTACCTATGGGATTAGTTTTAAACCTCAATAATTGTTATTTAGTGCCAGCTTTGAGCATGAACATTGTATCTGGATCTCGCTTAATGCGAGATGGCTACTCATTTAAATCTGAGAATAATGGTTGTTCTATTTATATGAGAGATATGTTTTATGGTCATACCCCGCTGGTGAATGGTTTATTTTTATTGAATCTCGAACGTGATGTTACACATGTTTATAATGTGAATGCCAAGAAATGCAAGGTTGATAACGATAGTCCCACATACTTGTGGCACTGCCGCCTTGGTCATATCGGTGTTAAACGCATGAAGAAACTCCATGCAGATGGACTTTTGGAGTCTCTTGATTATGAATCATTTGATAGATGCGAACCATGCCTCTTGGGCAAGATGACCAAGACTCCGTTCTCCGGAACAATGGAGCGAGCAACCAACTTATTGGAGATCATACATACTGATGTGTGTGGTCCAATGAGTGTTGAGGCTCGCGGAGGTTATCGTTATGTTCTCACCCTCACCGATGATTTGAGTAGATATGGGTATGTCTACTTGATGAAGCACAAGTCTGAGACCTTTGAAAAGTTCAAGGAATTTCAGAATGAGGTTGAAAATCAACGTGACAAGAAAATAAAGTTCCTACGATCAGATCGTGGAGGAGAATATTTGAGTCATGAATTTGGCACGCATTTACGAAAATGTGGAATTGTTTCACAACTCACGCCGCCTGGAACACCTCAGCGTAACGGTGTGTCCGAACGTCGTAATCGCACTCTATTGGACATGGTGCGATCTATGATGTCTCTTACCGATTTACCGCTATCTTTTTGGGGTTATGCTTTAGAGACTGCCGCATTCACTTTAAATAGGGCACCGTCAAAATCCGTTGAGACGACACCGTATGAATTATGGTTTGGGAAGAAACCTAAGCTGTCGTTTCTGAAAGTTTGGGGATGCGATGCTTATGTGAAGAAACTTCAACCAGAGAAGCTCGAACCCAAGTCGGAAAAATGTGTATTCATAGGATACCCTAAGGAAACTATTGGGTATACCTTCTACCTAAGATCCGAGGGCAAGATTTTTGTTGCCAGGAATGGATCCTTTCTAGAGAAAGAGTTTCTCTCGAAAGAAGTAAGTGGGAGGAAAGTGGAGCTTGATGAGATGACCCTCGAACCGGAGAGTAGCGCAGCACAGGAAAATGTTTCTGTGGAGCCTGCACCGGCTAGAGAGGAAGTTAATGATAATGATAATGATCAAGCTACCACTGAACTTCGAAGGTCCACAAGGACACGTTCCGCACCAGAGTGGTACGGCAATCCTGTCCTGGAAATCATGTTGTTAGACAACAGTGAACCTTCGAACTAT
Source organism: Thinopyrum elongatum (assembly GCA_011799875.1). Taxonomy (NCBI): domain Eukaryota; kingdom Viridiplantae; phylum Streptophyta; class Magnoliopsida; order Poales; family Poaceae; genus Thinopyrum; species Thinopyrum elongatum. The sequence continues at coordinate 103,123,142 of CM022302.1, forward strand.
GAAGAAGCGATGGCGGGCCCGGATTCCGACAAATGGCTTGAAGCCATGAAATCCGAGATAGGATCCATGTATGAAAACGAAGTATGGACTTTGACTGACTTGCCCGATGATCGGCAAGCCATAGAAAATAAATGGATCTTTAAGAAGAAGACTGACGCGGATGGTAATGTGACCATCTATAAGGCTCGGCTTGTCGCTAAGGGTTATCGACAAGTTCAAGGGGTTGACTACGATGAGACTTTCTCACCCGTAGCGAAGCTGAAATCCGTCAGAATCATGTTAGCAATTGCCGCATACTATGATTATGAGATATGGCAAATGGACGTCAAAACGGCATTCCTTAATGGTTTTCTTAAGGAAGAGTTGTATATGATACAACCGGAAGGTTTTGTCGACCCTGAGAATGCTGACAAAGTATGCAAGCTCCAGCGCTCAATCTATGGGCTGGTGCAAGCATCTCGGAGTTGGAACATTCGCTTTGATGAGATGATCAAAGCGTTTGGGTTCACACAGACTTATGGAGAAGCCTGTGTTTACAAGAAAGTGAGTGGGAGCTCTGTAGCATTTCTCATATTATATGTGGATGACATACTGCTAATCGGAAATAATATAGAATTCTTGGAAAGTATAAAGGCCTACTTGAATAAGTGTTTTTCAATGAAGGACCTTGGAGAAGCTGCTTATATATTAGGCATCAAGATCTATACGGATAGATCGAGACGCCTCATAGGTCTTTCGCAAAGCACATACCTTGATAAGATATTGAAGAAGTTCAATATGGATCAGTCCAAGAAGGGGTTCTTGCCTGTATTGCAAGGTGTGAGATTGAGCTCGGCTCAATGCCCGACCACGGCAAAAGATATAGAAGAGATGAGTGTCATCCCCTATGCCTCAGCCATAGGGTCTATTATGTATGCCATGCTGTGTACCAGACCTGATGTAAACCTTGCAGTAAGTTTGGTAGGTAGGTACCAAAGTAATCCTGGCAAGGAACACTGGACAGCGGTCAAGAACATCCTGAAGTACCTGAAAAGGACTAAGGATATGTTTCTCGTATATGGAGGTGACGAAGGGCTCGTCGTAAAGGGTTACGTCGACGCTAGCTTCGACACAGATCCGGATGACTCCAAGTCACAAACCGGATACGTGTATATTTTGAATGGTGGAGCGGTAAGCTGGTGCAGTTGCAAGCAAAGCGTCGTGGCGGGATCTACATGTGAAGCGGAGTACATAGCAGCCTCGGAGGCAGCACACGAAGCAGTATGGATGAAGGAGTTCATCACCAACCTAGGAGTCATTCCAAATGCATCGGGTCCAATGGCACTCTTCTGTGACAACACTGGAGCTATTGCCCTTGCCAAGGAGCCCAGGTTTCACAAGAAGACCAGGCATATCAAGCGTCGCTTCAACTCCATACGTGAACATGTTCAAGATGGAGACATAGATATTTGTAAAGTGCACACGGATTTGAATGTAGCAGATCCGTTGACTAAACCTCTTTCACGAGCAAAACATGACCAACACCAGTACTCTATGGGTGTTCGATTCATCACAATGTAACTAGATTATTGACTCTAGTGCAAGTGGGAGACTGTTGGAAATATGCCCTAGAAGGAATAATAAAATGGTTATTATTATATTTCCTTGTTCACGATAATTGTCTGTTATTCATGCTATAATTGTGTTATCCGGAAATCGTAATACATGTGTGAATACATAGACCACTACATGTCCCTAGTAAGCCTCTAGTTGACTAGCTCGTTGATCAATAGATGGTTACGGTTTCCTGACCATGGACATTGGATGTCATTGATAACGGGATCACATCATTAGGAGAATGATGTGATGGACAAGACCCAATCCTAAGCCTAGCACTAGATCGTGTAGTTCGTTTGCTAAAGCTTTTCCAATGTCAAGTAACTTTTCCTTAGACCATGAGATTGTGCAACTCCCGGATACCGTAGGAGTGCTTTGGGTGTACCAAACGTCACAACGTAACTGGGTGGCTATAAAGGTGCACTACGGGTATCTCCGAAAGTGTCTGTTGGGTTGGCACGAATCGAGACTGGGATTTGTCACTCCGTGTGACGGAGAGGTACCTCTGGGCCCACTCGGTAGGACATCATCATAATGAGCTCAATGTGATCAAGGAGTTGTTCACAGGATGATGTGTTACGGAAACGAGTAAAGAGACTTGCCGGTAACGAGATTGAACAAGGTATCGAGATACCGACGATCGAATCTCGGGCAAGTATCGTACCGATAGACAAAGGGAATTGCGTACGGGATTGATTGAATCCTTGACATCGTGGTTCATCCGATGAGATCATCGAGGAGCATGTGGGAGCCAACATGGGTATCCAGATCCCGCTGTTGGTTATTGACCGGAGAGTCGTCTCGGTCATGTCTACGTGTCTCCCGAACCCGTAGGGTCTACACACTTAAGGTTCGGTGACGCTAGGGTTGTAGGGAAAGTTTGTACGTGGTTAACGAATGTTGTTCGGAGTCCCGGATGAGATCCCGGATGTCACGAGGAGTTCCGGAATGGTCCGGAGGTGAAGATTTATATATGGGAAGTTGTCATACGGTCACCGGAATAGTTTCGGTGGTTATCGGTATTGTACCGGGACCACCGAAAGGTGTCCGGAGGTCCACCGGGTGGGGCTGATTTACCCGGGAGGCCTAATGGGCTGTATATGGGAGGGAACCAGCCCCCTAGTGGGCTGGTGCGCCCCCCCAAGGGCCCATGGCGCCTAGGGTTGGGAAACCCTAGGGGAGGGAGCCTTCCACCTTGCTTGGGGGGCAAGTTTCCCTCCCCTGGCCGCCTCCCCTCCCCTCAGATTGGATCTGAGGGGGCAGGCCCCCTCTCCTCTTCCCCCTATAAATAGTGGAGGGGTGGGAGGGAGGCCATACCTCATCCCTGGCACAGCCCCTCTCGTCTCCAACACCTCCTCCTCCTCCCGCGGTGCTTGGCGAAGCCCTGCAGGAATACCACGCAGCTCCAACTCCACCACGCCGTCGTGCTGCTGCTGGAGCTGTCCTCCCCAACCTCTCCTCCCCCCTTGCTGGATCAATAAGGAGGAGACGTCTCCGCTCCGTACGTGTGTTGAACACGGAGGTGCCATCCGTTCGGCGCTCGGTCATCGGTGATTTGGATCACGACGAGTACGTCTCCATCAACCCCGTTCTCTTGCACGCTTCCGCTCGCGATCTACAAGGGTATGTAGATGCACTCCCCTCTCTCTCGTTGCTAGATGACTCCATAGATTGATCTTGGTGATGCGTAGAAAATTTTAAAATTCTGCTACGATCCCCAACAGTGGCATCATGAGCTAGGTCTATGCGTAGTATCTTGCACGAGTAGAACACAAAGTAGTTGTGGGCGTCGATTTGTCTATCTTCTTGCCGTTACTAGTCTTATCTTGATTCGGCGGCACTGTGGGATGAAGCGGCCCGGACCGACCTTACACGTACGCTTACGTGAGACTGGTTTCACAGACTGACATGCACTAGTTGCATAAGGTGGCTAGCGGGTGTGACACCCTGGATTTTGCCCATTTCTTTTTTTTCTTTTTATTTTGGTCTGGATTTGCTTTTCTGTGGCTTAGTAATCCCGACACCTGGAGAGATCACCCTTGATTCCTCTCCCAAGTGGCTTGCCAGCCTCAAAATCATCCCAAGACCTTGTCACTTCCATCTTGGACCAATCCCAATATTCTTTTCTTGGGAATATTCTTTTTTTCTATTAAAGGAATAACCCTGTTTGCTCTGAGTTGTGAAGCAACTCATATTTCTATCATTCCCAAAATTCCTAAATAATTCTCATAAATCCTTTGGGACATATCTTATCCAGATATGTCAAAATATTCCTTGCCATGTCCAAAAATAATTCACAAATAATCTTTTTCCTATTCTGCCCTATCTGTCAGATTGAGAAGCAAGTACCCTTTATACTTGCTTGCTCGCTCTCAAACTTTTTTGGCATCCTTTCCTATCCATATCATTGCCACATGCCAAAATTCAACTTTATTTGGTTCATAAAACTCCCATGGCTAATTTCCTAAGTTTCTGGTTAACTGGAAGCTTAGTGAAGGAAGTACTAGCTAGGAGTATCCAAATAAGTTGAAATTTTGCATGCACCTTCATTTGCCCAAATCATGACTCTCCACCAAGTTTCAACCCTATCCAAGCATCTATGTGATCACAGCATCAAATCTTTGTTTCTGGTAATTATTATGGGTTGTGAAGCAACTATAATTCTTATTGCTCCATAATTCATGAATAATTTCCAGAACATTCTTCTATCCATATTATCCATCTCCAGCAAGTTTGGGATCAATTCATCTTCCCAATAATTCCCTAGAATTATTCCAAGTTTCTGGACAGAGAGGATGCTTGTGAAGCAAGTACCATTATGGCTTGTCCATTTGGTATTAAATTTTTACATAAGCTTCATATGTCCAAATAACCCTGCCTTGCCAAATTTCAGCTCAAGTGGCTTCTTCATTTGAGTGCACCATCATGATCTTGATTCTGGACCAATTGTGCTGTTGCAAAGCAACTATAATGTATATTGGTCCAATTCCTTCCAAAACCACCAGTATTATAGTCCTTCCTCATCTAAATCTCCCAGATATCTCAGTCGGACCTTATCCCTCTTCTGTTGATCACAGCATTCATCAAACAGTTTGCTACAGCAACATTTCAGTGAGAATTCCCATCAACCCTTGGACTTTCTCGTTGATCTAGCATGTTCACGGTGCCTTGGGGAGCAAGGTCCCTTAGCTAGACAACATTTTGGGTGCCAGAAGGCACTGCATGCCACTGTGCATGCGGTGACCACCGTTTTGGCACGCAGTGGACGCGTGCCGAACGCCGTTTGCTCGGGGCCCCTCTCCCCTTGTCGTTCCCGCGCGAATGATCTTGTCCAACAGCACCCTCTCGTTGTCTTCTTCCTTCCAGGACCAGTCCCCCACTCTCCCGTCATCTCCATCGCACAGAAACAGCCGCGCCCGTTACATGGCCGCCTCTGTCGTCGACGAGTCCCGTCGCCCCGAGCTCTCCCGAACCTCCCCGGCCGCTCCTGAACCCTCTCCGCCCTTCCCCGACCTCCCTAGAACCCCTCCTCTCCTCTGGGCGAGCTCCCGAAGCTCCGGGACGCCGGTGCACGTGGCACCGTGGCCGTGCCCGGACCTCCTCGTCGCTCGCCTATATAAGGGCCTTCCGAGCCTCTCCCTAGCTCACCATCGCACTCACCACACTCGACTACCCCTCCCTAGCCACCTGCCCGAGCCGGAGAAGCCCTCCCTGCCGCCCATTGCCTCCATGGCCACCGCCACCTCGTGCTCAAATTCGAGGAGGCCGAGCCCTCTCTCTCCGTTCTGACCTCACCAGCGTCTTCATTGAGCTCCATTTACCCTCCCCACTACCTCGTTCCATCACCGGAGCCGCCGTCGCCTCGCCCCGAGATCAGTCGGAGGCCGCTTCTGCCGGAGTTCACACCGCTGTGGCCAGAGCCCTTCCCGGCCTTTGTTTCGTTGCGGGATGGATGCGGCGCCGCCCCCTGAGGCCACCGGTGCCCCTGCCTTGGCCGGGGGTGGCCGGAGGCAGCAGCTTCGGTCGCCGGCCGCGCCCTGTCTGCCTCCTCTGTCTGCCAGTGCCCCCGCAGCTACGGCCTCTCCCCAACGCGCGAGGGCCCCTTGCCGGGCGCGGCGTCGTCTTCCGCACTCGCCGGTGGCCGGAGCTCGGCCAGAGTCAGCCTGAGTCGCCGGTCCGGCGTCGGCCTCGCCTCTGCCTCGCCTCCTTTGTTCTGGTCCTCGGGAGGAAGAAGAAGGAGACAGGAGAGGGAGAGAGGTCAGCCGTGGGCCCCGCCTGTAAGCCTCACAGGCGTCGACCCCACCCCGGGCCCGCGCAGTTTTAAGTGGAGACGTATTCTGGAGAATACGATTTCATCTAAAGAAAGCGTATTTTGAACTACTTCGGCTGAGAAATCGTTTTCTCGTGTAGAAGACGTATTTCAGCCGAGTGCGCTTTCTGTTTAGCCGCCAGGGGCCTGTCTGTGAATATTTTATTTGCATATTGGTCCCTGTACTTCGAACGGCTATAACTTTTTAACCGTAACTCCGATCGAGGTGAATCCAACGCCCAATTCTTCGTCTTGCCGAGCCCGACATGTTGGTATCATTTTCATAATGTGTTGACATAGTGAAAATGACCTTATTGCCCTTACCCCTAAACAGCCCCCTCCGAGAGAGAACTGTTTCCAGCAACTCCTTCCGCGGACTCTCCGCACTTCTTCCCGGTGTATCCTTCACCCCCAGGCAAGCCACAACTCTCATCTGCATCATCGCATTGCAATGTCATAGTTTAACTATTTATTTTAACAGCAAGTATGAGCATCTGTGAAATGAGTTGGATTATGCAATGTTGGAGTTAATTTTCGGATAGGTGACTACCATGTTGAATACTGGATTATTAGTGACTAGTAGCTTACCCACTTGTTGATACTACGATGTTGAGATCACTGTCTATGATTATTTTGGAGTTCATCTGGCAGTTCATGGATATGAACTAGTAGCAGTAGCCTAAGCATGCCGGTTATTGGATTACTATAATATCGGAGTATCAGCTGTGACAGAAAGATTGTTCGGGGATAAGATGCCTAATTTGACCAACTAAGTTAACTTGATGAAACAACTTGGTGATAAGTGAACTTAGTTGGTTGATCGAGAGTCACCTGTCCGGGCTTATTCGTGCAGCCACATTTGCCGGTATGGGACGGCCTTGACTTGGTCTGATCGCGTGCTCTTCCACCGGTACCTCCAAAGAGGGAGGGTTATGCGCGCGCGCTACCCTGGCCCGGTAGGCGGCGATAATCCTGTGAGCCCAGTTGAGCTATTGGATCCAGGTCCCCGTTTGGGACAGTTTGTTTGGCCAGGACGCTGGCAGGTGTCTTGAGGACACGGGGCCACCCAGGGCTTGACTCCAAAAGGGAGTATGATTGCCGGTCGTACGATGGAAGAGTCACGGGTCAGGCAGGTTTCATCGGAACGTCGTTGGTCCACCCGAATGGGAGCACGAGGCCATGAGTTCCGTGGTGTGGGTAAAGTGCGCAACCTCTGCAGAGTGTTAAATCTATTCGAATAGCCGTGTCCACGGTATTGGACAGCCCGTCCAGACCTCTATAGGAGGTCAACCGTTATAATGACAGTAATGATGGGAGAACTAATCTGAGTTTGGTAACAGTCGGATATCATGCGATGGGCAAGTATTGGTAACGATCTCGAGGATGATCGTTGGATGTTCTGGGAGTGATCATGAGTTGGTCACCAGAATGCAGGAAGAGTAGCCTGTTATTGCTCATTTCAACCATTCCTTCGGTAACATAAATCTTAACTAAATCTTGATGGCTGTGATGTTGTCTTGCCTTAATGCTGATGTTTGTTGTGAGCTTGCGAGTACATTCAAAGTACTCACCTGGCGTATCATGCCAGTCTGCAGGTCATGCCGTGATTGCTTGCTTGTCGAGGATCCTGAGTTTGCGACCTAGGAGACGCGTTCTAGCCAGAGTCCCTGCGGAGTGGAGTCCATCACCGCCGACGATGTTCCGCTGCCGAGAGTTGCTTCGCTCCCTCAGGTCGATCCGCTGTTAGCATAGAGCTATTTTGAGCAGGCGTAGTGTCGCCGCGCCGATGTAATCCTTGTATCTTTGTAACCGTATTTATAGTAATAAAGAGCTGATTTGTTCTATGCCAACAGTGCCGTATTCCAGTGGACTTGTCCCTGGGACTGGAATACGGGGCGTTCCGGTTTCCTCTGAGCCGGGGTGCCACAGCGGGTGTCTGTCTCTCCCACTTTAGTCGGATCGGATTCGATGAACAGGGTCCTTATGAAGGGTAAATAGAAATTGGCATATCACGTTGTGGTTTTGGCGTAGGTAAGAAACGTTCTTGCTAGAAACCTATAGCAGCCACGTAAAAAACTTGCAACAACAATTAGAGGACGTCTAACTTGTTTTTGCAGCAAGTGCTTTGTGATGTGATATGGCCAAAGGATGTGATGAATGATATATGTGATGTATGAGATGATCATGTTCTTGTAATAGGAATCACGACTTGCATGTCGATGAGTATGACAACCGGCAGGAGCCATAGGAGTTGTCTTAATTTATTATATGACCTGCGTGTCATTGAAATTCGCCATGTAATTACTTTACTTTATTGCTAACCGCTAGCCGTAGTAGTAGAAGTAATAGTTGGCGAGACAACTTCATGAAGACACGATGATGGAGATCATGATGATGGAGATCATGGTGTCATGCCGGTGACGATGATGATCATGGAGCCCCGAAGATGGAGATCAAAAGGAGCGAAGTGATAATGGCCATATCATGTCACTATTTTGATTGCATGAGATGTTTATCATGTTTTTTCCATCTTATTTGCTTAGAACGACGGTAGCATATAAGATGATCCCTTACTAAAATTTCAAGAAAGTGTTCCCCCTAACTGTGCACCGTTGCGAAGGTTCGTTGTTTCGAAGCACTACGTGTTGATCGGGTGTGATAGATTCTAACGTTCGAATACAACGGGTGTAAGCCAGATTTACACAGCAATACACTTAGGTTGACTTGACGAGCCTAGCATGTACAGACATGGCCTCGGAGCACAAGAGACCGAAAGGTCGAACATGAGTCGTATAGAAGATACGATCAACATGGAGATGTTCACCGTTGATGACTAGTCCGTCTCACGTGATGATCGGACACGGCCTAGTCGATTCGGATCATGTATCACTTAGATGACGAGAGGGATGTCTATCTGAGTGGGAGTTCATTACATAATTTGATTAGATGAACTTAATTGTCATGAACTTAGTCTAAATGTTACATATCTATCTTGTAGATCAAATGGCCAACGCTAATGTTACCCTCAACTTCAACGCGTTCCTAGAGAAAAATAAGCTGAAAGACGATGGTAGCAACTATGCGGACTGGGTCCGTAACCTGAGGATTATCCTCATAGCTGCCAAGAAATCATATGTCCTTGAAGCACCGTTAGGTGACCCACCTGCTCTCCCAGCACTGCCAGACGATTTGAACGTTTGGCAGACACGCACCGATGATTACTCCTTCATTCAGTGCGGCATGCTCTTCAGCTTAGAACCGGGGCTCCAAAAGCGTTTTGAGCATCACGGAGCATATGAGATGTTCGAAGAGCTGAAAATGGTTTTCCAAGCTCATGCCCGGATCGAGAGATATGAAGTCTCCGATAAGTTCTACAGCTGTAAGATGGAGGAAAATAGTTCTGTCAGCGAGCACATACTCAAAATGTCTGGGTTGCACAGCCGCTTGTCTCAGCTGGGGATTAATCTCCCGGATGACGCGGTCATTGACAGAATCCTCCAGTCGCTTCCACCTAGCTACAAGAGCTTTGTGATGAACTTCAACATGCAGGGAATGGAAAAGACCATTCCTGAGGTATATGCGATGCTGAAGTCAGCGGAGGCAGAGATCAGAAAGGAACATCAAGTGTTGATGGTGAATAAAACCACTAAGTTCAAGAAGGGCAAGGGTAAGAAGAACTTCAAGAAGGACGGCAAGGGAGTTGCCGCGCTCGGTAAGCCAGCTGCCGGGAAGAAGTCAAAGAATGGACCCAAGCCTGAGACTGAGTGCTTTTATTGCAAGGGAAACGGTCACTGGAAGCGGAATTGCCCCAAGTACTTAGCAGATAAGAAGGCCGGCAATACCAAAGGTATATGTGATATACATGTAATTGATGTGTACCTTACCAGCACTCGTAGTAGTTCCTGGGTATTTGATACCGGTGCGGTTGCTCATATTTGTAACTCAAAGCAGGAACTGCGGAATCAGCGTAGACTGGCAAAGGACGAGGTGACGATGCGCGTCGGGAATGGTTCCAAGGTCAATGTGATCGCCGTCGGCACGCTACCTCTGCATCTACCTACGGGATTAGTTTTAAACCTCAATAATTGTTATTTAGTGCCAGCTTTGAGCATGAACATTGTATCTGGATCTCGCTTAATGCGAGATGGCTACTCATTTAAATCTGAGAATAATGGTTGTTCTATTTATATGAGAGATATGTTTTATGGTCATGCCCCGCTGGTGAATGGTTTATTTTTATTGAATCTCGAACGTGATGTTACACATGTTTATAATGTGAATGCCAAGAAATGCAAGGTTGATAACGATAGTCCCACATACTTGTGGCACTGCCGCCTTGGTCATATCGGTGTTAAACGCATGAAGAAACTCCATGCAGATGGACTTTTGGAGTCTCTTGATTATGAATCATTTGACAGATGCGAACCATGCCTCTTGGGCAAGATGACCAAGACTCCGTTCTCCGGAACAATGGAGCGAGCAACCAACTTATTGGAGATCATACATACTGATGTGTGTGGTCCAATGAGTGTTGAGGCTCGCGGTGGTTATCGTTATGTTCTCACCCGCACCGATGATTTGAGTAGATATGGGTATGTCTACTTGATGAAGCACAAGTCTGAGACCTTTGAAAAGTTCAAGGAATTTCAGAATGAGGTTGAAAATCAACGTGACAAGAAAATAAAGTTCCTACGATCAGATCGTGGAGGAGAATATTTGAGTCATGAATTTGGCACGCATTTACGGAAATGTGGAATTGTTTCACAACTCACGCCGCCTGGAACACCTCAGCGTAACGGTGTGTCCGAACGTCGTAATCGCACTCTATTGGATATGGTGCGATCTATGATGTCTCTTACCGATTTACCGCTATCTTTTTGGGGTTATGCTTTAGAGACTGCCGCATTCACTTTAAATAGGGCACCGTCAAAATCCGTTGAGACGACACCGTATGAATTATGGTTTGGGAAGAAACCTAAGCTGTCATTTCTGAAAGTTTGGGGATGCGATGCTTATGTGAAGAAACTTCAATCAGAGAAGCTCGAACCCAAGTCGGAAAAATGCGTATTCATAGGATACCCTAAGGAAACTATTGGGTATACCTTCTACCTAAGATCCGAGGGCAAGATTTTTGTTGCCAGGAATGGATCCTTTCTAGAGAAAGAGTTTCTCTCGAAAGAAGTAAGTGGGAGGAAAGTGGAGCTTGATGAGATGACCCTCGAACCGGAGAGTAGCGCAGCACAGGAAAATGTTTCTGTGGAGCCTGCACCGGCTAGAGAGGAAGTTAATGATAATGATCATGATCAAGCTACCACTGAACTTCGAAGGTCCACAAGGACACGTTCCGCACCAGAGTGGTACGGCAATCCTATCCTGGAAATCATGTTGTTAGACAACAGTGAACCTTCGAACTATGAAGAAGCGATGGCGGGCCCGGATTCCGACAAATGGCTTGAAGCCATGAAATCCGAGATAGGATCCATGTATGAAAACGAAGTATGGACTTTGACTGACTTGCCCGATGATCGGCAAGCCATAGAAAATAAATGGATCTTTAAGAAGAAGACTGACGCGGATGGTAATGTGACCATCTATAAGGCTCGGCTTGTCGCTAAGGGTTATCGACAAGTTCAAGGGGTTGACTACGATGAGACTTTCTCACCCGTAGCGAAGCTGAAATCCGTCAAAATCATGTTAGCAATTGCCGCATACTATGATTATGAGATATGGCAAATGGACGTCAAAACGGCATTCCTTAATGGTTTTCTTAAGGAAGAGTTGTATATGATACAACCGGAAGGTTTTGTCGACCCTGAGAATGCTGACAAGGTATGCAAGCTCCAGCGCTCAATCTATGGGCTGGTGCAAGCATCTCGGAGTTGGAACATTCGCTTTGATGAGATGATCAAAGCGTTTGGGTTCACACAGACTTATGGAGAAGCCTGTGTTTACAAGAAAGTGAGTGGGAGCTCTGTAGCATTTCTCATATTATATGTGGATGACATACTGCTAATGGGAAATAATATAGAATTCTTGGAAAGTATAAAGGCCTACTTGAATAAGTGTTTTTCAATGAAGGACCTTGGAGAAGCTGCTTATATATTAGGCATCAAGATCTATAGGGATAGATCGAGACACCTCATAGGTCTTTCGCAAAGCACATACCTTGATAAGATATTGAAGAAGTTCAATATGGATCAGTCCAAGAAGGGGTTCTTGCCTGTATTGCAAGGTGTGAGATTGAGCTCGGCTCAATGCCCGACCACGGCAAAAGATATAGAAGAGATGAGTGTCATCCCCTATGCCTCAGCCATAGGGTCTATTATGTATGCCATGCTGTGTACCAGACCTGATGTAAACCTTGCAGTAAGTTTGGTAGGTAGGTACCAAAGTAATCCTGGCAAGGAACACTGGACAGCGGTCAAGAACATCCTGAAGTACCTGAAAAGGACTAAGGATATGTTTCTCGTATATGGAGGTGACGAAGGGCTCGTCGTAAAGGGTTACGTCGACGCTAGCTTCGACACAGATCCGGATGACTCCAAGTCACAAACCGGATACGTGTATATTTTGAATGGTGGAGCGGTAAGCTGGTGCAGTTGCAAGCAAAGCGTCATGGCGGGATCTACATGTGAAGTGGAGTACATAGCAGCCTCGGAGGCAGCACACGAAGCAGTATGGATGAAGGAGTTCATCACCGACCTAGGAGTCATTCCAAATGCGTCGGGTCCAATGGCTCTCTTCTGTGACAACATTGGAGCTATTGCCCTTGCCAAGGAGCCCAGGTTTCACAAGAAGACCAGGCATATCAAGCGACGCTTCAACTCCATACGTGAACATGTTCAAGATGGAGACATAGATATTTGTAAAGTGCACACGGATTTGAATGTAGCAGATCCGTTGACTAAACCTCTTTCACGAGCAAAACATGATCAACACCAGTACTCTATGGGTGTTCGATTCATCACAATGTAACTAGATTATTGACTCTAGTGCAAGTGGGAGACTGTTGGAAATATGCCCTAGAGGCAATAATAAAATGGTTATTATTATATTTCCTTGTTCATGATAATTATCTGTTATTCATGCTATAATTGTGTTATCCGGAAATCGTAATACATGTGTGAATACATAGACCACTACATGTCCCTAGTAAGCCTCTAGTTGACTAGCTCGTTGATCAATAGATGGTTACGGTTTCCTGACCATGGACATTGGATGTCATTGATAACGGGATCACATCATTAGGAGAATGATGTGATGGACAAGACCCAATCCTAAGCCTAGCACTAGATCGTGTAGTTCGTTTGCAAAAGCTTTTCCAATGTCAAGTAACTTTTCCTTAGAACATGAGATTGTGCAACTCCCGGATACCGTAGGAGTGCTTTGGGTGTACCAAATGTCACAACATAACTGGGTGGCTATAAAGGTGCACTACGGGTATCTCCGAAAGTGTCTGTTGGGTTGGCACGAATCGAGACTGGGATTTGTCACTCCGTGTGACGGAGAGGTACCTCTGGGCCCACTCGGTAGGACATCATCATAATGAGCTCAATGTGATCAAGGAGTTGTTCACAGGATGATGTGTTACGGAAACGAGTAAAGAGACTTGCCGGTAACGAGATTGAACAAGGTATCGAGATACCGACGATCGAATCTCGGGCAAGTATCGTACCGATAGAGAAAGGGAATTGCGTACGGGATTGATTGAATCCTCGACATCGTGGTTCATCCGATGAGATCATCGAGGAGCATGTGGGAGCCAACATGGGTATCCAGATCCCGCTGTTGGTTATTGACCGGAGAGTCGTCTCGGTCATGTCTACGTGTCTCCTGAACCCGTAGGGTCTACACACTTAAGGTTCGGTGATGCTAGGGTTGTAGGGAAAGTTTGTACGTGGTTACCGAATGTTGTTCGGAGTCCCGGATGAGATCCCGGACGTCACGAGGAGTTCCGGAATGGTCCGGAGGTGAAGATTTATATATGGGAAGTTGTCATACGGTCACCGGAATAGTTTCAGGGGTTATCGGTATTGTACCGGGACCACCGAAAGGTGTCCGGAGGTCCACCGGGTGGGGCTGATTTACCCGGGAGGCCTAATGGGCTGTATATGGGAGGGAACCAGCCCCCTAGTGGGCTGGTGCGGCCCCCCAAGGGCCCATGGCGCCTAGGGTTGGGAAACCCTAGGGGAGGGAGCCTTCCACCTTGTTGGGGGGCAAGTTTCCCTCCCCTGGCCGCCTCCCCTCCCCTCAGATTGGATCTGAGGGGGCCGGCCCCCTCTCCTCTTCCCCCTATAAATAGTGGAGGGGTGGGAGGGAGGCCATACCTCATCCCTGGCGCAGCCCCTCTCCTCTCCAACACCTCCTCCTCCTCCCGCGGTGCTTGGCGAAGCCCTGCAGGAATACCACGCAGCTCCAACTCCACCACGCCGTCGTGCTGCTGCTGGAGCTGTCCTCCCCAACCTCTCCTCCACCCTTGCTGGATCAAGAAGGAGGAGACGTCTCCGCTCCGTACGTGTGTTGAACACGGAGGTGCCGTCCGTTCGGCGCTCGGTCATCGGTGATTTGGATCACGACGAGTACGTCTCCATCAACCCCGTTCTCTTGAACGCTTCCGCTCGCGATCTACAAGGGTATGTAGATGCACTCCCCTCTCTCTCGTTGCTAGATGACTCCATAGATTGATCTTGGTGATGCATAGAAAATTTTAAAATTCTGCTACGATCCCCAACAGTGGCATCATGAGCTAGGTCTATGCGTAGTATCTTGCACGAGTAGAACACAAAGTAGTTGTGGGCGTCGATTTGTCAATCTTCTTGCCGTTACTAGTCTTATCTTGATTCGGCGGCACTGTGGGATGAAGCGGCCCGGACCGACCTTACACGTACGCTTACGTGAGACTGGTTTCACCGACTGACATGCACTAGTTGCATAAGGTGGCTAGCGGGTGTCTGTCTCTCCCACTTTAGTCGGATCGGATTCGATGAACAGGGTCCTTATGAAGGGTAAATAGAAATTGGCATATCACGTTGTGGTTTTGGCGTAGGTAAGAAACGTTCTTGCTAGAAACCTATAGCAGCCACGTAAAAAACTTGCAACAACAATTAGAGGACGTCTAACTTGTTTTTGCAGCAAGTGCTTTGTGATGTGATATGGCCAAAGGATGTGATGAATGATATATGTGATGTATGAGATGATCATGTTCTTGTAATAGGAATCACGACTTGCATGTCGATGAGTATGACAACCGGCAGGAGCCATAGGAGTTGTCTTAATTTATTATATGACCTGCGTGTCATTGAAATTCGCCATGTAATTACTTTACTTTATTGCAAACCGTTAGCCGTAGTAGTAGAAGTAATAGTTGGCGAGACAACTTCATGAAGACACGATGATGGAGATCATGATGATGGAGATCATGGTGTCATGCCGGTGACGATGATGATCATGGAGCCCCGAAGATGGAGATCAAAAGGAGCAAAGTGATAATGGCCATATCATGTCACTATTTTGATTGCATGAGATGTTTATCATGTTTTTGCATCTTATTTGCTTAGAACGACGGTAGCATATATAAGATGATCCCTTACTAAAATTTCAAGAAAGTGTTCCCCCTAACTGTGCACCGTTGCGAAGGTTCGTTGTTTCGAAGCACTACGTGTTGATCGGGTGTGATAGATTCTAACGTTCGAATACAACGGGTGTAAGCCAGATTTACACAGCAATACACTTAGGTTGACTTGACGAGCCTAGCATGTACAGACATGGCCTCGGAACACAAGAGACCGAATGGTCGAGCATGAGTCGTATAGAAGATACGATCAACATGGGGATGTTCACCGTTGATGACTAGTCCGTCTCACGTGATGATCGGACACGGCCTAGTCGATTCGGATCATGTAATCACTTAGATGACGAGAGGGATGTCTATCTGAGTGGGAGTTCATTACATAATTTGATTAGATGAACTTAATTGTCATGAACTTAGTCTAAATGTTACATATCTATCTTGTAGATCAAATGGCCAATGCTAATGTTACCCTCAACTTCAACGCGTTCCTAGAGAAAAACAAGCTGAAAGACGATGGTAGCAACTATGCGGACTGGGTCCGTAACCTGAGGATTATCCTCATAGCTGCCAAGAAATCATATGTCCTTGAAGCACCGTTAGGTGACCCACCTGCTCTCCCAGCACTGCCAGACGATTTGAACGTTTGGCAGACACGCACCGATGATTACTCCTTCGTTCAGTGCGGCATGCTCTTCAGCTTAGAACCGGGGCTCCAAAAGCGTTTTGAGCATCACGGAGCATATGAGATGTTCGAAGAGCTGAAAATGGTTTTCCAAGCTCATGCCCGGATCGAGAGATATGAAGTCTCCGATAAGTTCTACAGCTGTAAGATGGAGGAAAATAGTTCTGTCAGCGAGCACATACTCAAAATGTCTGGGTTGCACAGCCGCTTGTCTCAGCTGGGGATTAATCTCCCGGATGACGCGGTCATTGACATAATCCTCCAGTCGCTTCCACCTAGCTACAAGATCTTTGTGATGAACTTCAACATGCAGGGGATGGAAAAGACCATTCCTGAGGTATATGCGATGCTGAAGTCAGCGGAGGCAGAGATCAGAAAGGAACATCAAGTGGTGATGGTGAATAAAACCACTAAGTTCAAGAAGGGCAAGGGTAAGAAGAACTTCAAGAAGGACGGCAAGGGAGTTGCCGCGCCCAGTAAGCCAGCTGCCGGGAAGAAGTCAAAGAATGGACCCAAGCCTGAGACTGAGTGCTTTTATTGCAAGGGAAACGGTCACTGGAAGCGGAATTGCCCCAAGTACTTAGCAGATAAGAAGGCCGGCAATACCAATGGTATATGTGATATACATGTAATTGATGTGTACCTTACCAGCACTCGTAGTAGTTCCTGGGTATTTGATACCGGTGTGGTTGCTCATATTTGTAACTCAAAGCAGGAACTGCGGAATCAGCGTAGACTGGCAAAGGACGAGGTGACGATGCGCGTCGGGAATGGTTCCAAGGTCGATGTGATCGCCGTCGGCACGCTACCTCTGCATCTACCTACGGGATTAGTTTTAAACCTCAATAATTGTTATTTAGTGCCAGCTTTGAGCATGAACATTGTATCTGGATCTCGCTTAATGCGAGATGGCTACTCATTTAAATCTGAGAATAATGGTTGTTCTATTTATATGAGAGATATGTTTTATGGTCATGCCCCGCTGGTGAATGGTTTATTTTTATTGAATCTCGAACGTGATGTTACACATGTTTATAATGTGAATGCCAAGAAATGCAAGGTTGATAACGATAGTCCCACATACTTGTGGCACTGCCGCCTTGGTCATATCGGTGTTAAACGCATGAAGAAACTCCATGGAGATGGACTTTTGGAGTCTCTTGATTATGAATCATTTGACAGATGCGAACCATGCCTCTTGGGCAAGATGACCAAGACTCCGTTCTCCGGAACAATGGAGCGAGCAACCAACTTATTGGAGATCATACATACTGATGTGTGTGGTCCAATGAGTGTTGAGGCTCGCGGT
Source organism: Thinopyrum elongatum (assembly GCA_011799875.1). NCBI lineage: Eukaryota > Viridiplantae > Streptophyta > Magnoliopsida > Poales > Poaceae > Thinopyrum > Thinopyrum elongatum. The sequence continues at coordinate 103,140,609 of CM022302.1, forward strand.
GGTTATCGTTATGTTCTCACCCTCACCGATGATTTGAGTAGATATGGGTATGTCTACTTGATGAAGCACAAGTCTGAGACCTTTGAAAAGTTCAAGGAATTTCAGAATGAGGTTGAAAATCAACGTGACAAGAAAATAAAGTTCCTACGATCAGATCGTGGAGGAGAATATTTGAGTCATGAATTTGGCACGCATTTACGGAAATGTGGAATTGTTTCACAACTCACGCCGCCTGGAACACCTCAGCGTAACGGTGTGTCCGAACGTCGTAATCGCACTCTATTGGATATGGTGCGATCTATGATGTCTCTTACCGATTTACCGCTATCTTTTTGGGGTTATGCTTTAGAGACTGCCGCATTCACTTTAAATAGGGCACCGTCAAAATCCGTTGAGACGACACCGTATGAATTATGGTTTGGGAAGAAACCTAAGCTGTCATTTCTGAAAGTTTGGGGATGCGATGCTTATGTGAAGAAACTTCAACCAGAGAAGCTCGAACCCAAGTCGGAAAAATGCGTATTCATAGGATACCCTAAGGAAACTATTGGGTATACCTTCTACCTAAGATCCGAGGGCAAGATTTTTGTTGCCAGGAATGGATCCTTTCTAGAGAAAGAGTTTCTCTCAAAAGAAGTAAGTGGGAGGAAAGTGGAGCTTGATGAGATGACCCTCGAACCGGAGAGTAGCGCAGCACAGGAAAATGTTTCTGTGGAGCCTGCACCGGCTAGAGAGGAAGTTAATGATAATGATCATGATCAAGCTACCACTGAACTTCGAAGGTCCACATGGACACGTTCCGCACCAGAGTGGTACGGCAATCCTATCCTGGAAATCATGTTGTTAGACAACAGTGAACCTTCGAACTATGAAGAAGCGATGGCGGGCCCGGATTCCGACAAATGGCTTGAAGCCATGAAATCCGAGATAGGATCCATGTATGAAAACGAAGTATGGACTTTGACTGACTTGCCCGATGATCGGCAAGCCATAGAAAAAAAATGGATCTTTAAGAAGAAGACTGACGCGGATGGTAATGTGACCATCTATAAGGCTCGGCTTGTCGCTAAGGGTTATCGACAAGTTCAAGGGGTTGACTACGATGAGACTTTCTCACCCGTAGCGAAGCTGATATCCGTCAGAATCATGTTAGCAATTGCCGCATACTATGATTATGAGATATGGCAAATGGACGTCAAAACGGCATTCCTTAATGGTTTTCTTAAGGAAGAGTTGTATATGATACAACCGGAAGGTTTTGTCGACCCTGAGAATGCTGACAAGGTATGCAAGCTCCAGCGCTCAATCTATGGGCTGGTGCAAGCATCTCGGAGTTGGAACATTCGCTTTGATGAGATGATCAAAGCGTTTGGGTTCACACAGACTTATGGAGAAGCCTGTGTTTACAAGAAAGTGAGTGGGAGCTCTGTAGCATTTCTCATATTATATGTGGATGACATACTGCTAATGGGAAATAATATAGAATTCTTGGAAAGTATAAAGGCCTACTTGAATAAGTGTTTTTCAATGAAGGACCTTGGAGAAGCTGCTTATATATTAGGCATCAAGATCTATAGGGATAGATCGAGACGCCTCATAGGTCTTTCGCAAAGCACATGCCTTGATAAGATATTGAAGAAGTTCAATATGGATCAGTCCAAGAAGGGGTTCTTGCCTGTATTGCAAGGTGTGAGATTGAGCTCGGCTCAATGCCCGACCACGGCAAAAGATATAGAAGAGATGAGTGTCATCCCCTATGCCTCAGCCATAGGGTCTATTATGTATGCCATGCTGTGTACCAGACCTGATGTAAACCTTGCAGTAAGTTTGGTAGGTAGGTACCAAAGTAATCCTGGCAAGGAACACTGGACAGCGGTCAAGAACATCCTGAAGTACCTGAAAAGGACTAAGGATATGTTTCTCGTATATGGAGGTGACGAAGAGCTCGTCGTAAAGGGTTACGTCGACGCTAGCTTCGACACAGATCCGGATGACTCCAAGTCACAAACCGGATACGTGTATATTTTGAATGGTGGAGCGGTAAGCTGGTGCAGTTGCAAGCAAAGCGTCGTGGCGGGATCTACATGTGAAGCGGAGTACATAGCAGCCTCGGAGGCAGCACACGAAGCAGTATGGATGAAGGAGTTCATCACCGACCTAGGAGTCATTCCAAATGCGTCGGGTCCAATGGCTCTCTTCTGTGACAACACTGGAGCTATTGCCCTTGCCAAGGAGCCCAGGTTTCACAAGAAGACCAGGCATATCAAGCGTCGCTTCAACTCCATACGTGAACATGTTCAAGATGGAGACATAGATATTTGTAAAGTGCACACGGATTTGAATGTAGCAGATCCGTTGACTAAACCTCTTTCACGAGCAAAACATGATCAACACCAGTACTCTATGGGTGTTCGATTCATCACAATGTAACTAGATTATTGACTCTAGTGCAAGTGGGAGACTGTTGGAAATAAGCCCTAGAGGCAATAATAAAATGGTTATTATTATATTTCCTTGTTCATGATAATTGTCTGTTATTCATGCTATAATTGTGTTATCCGGAAATCGTAATACATGTGTGAATACATAGACCACTACATGTCCCTAGTAAGCCTCTAGTTGGCTAGCTCGTTGATCAATAGATGGTTACGGTTTCCTGACCATGGACATTGGATGTCATTGATAACGGGATCACATCATTAGGAGAATGATGTGATGGACAAGACCCAATCCTAAGCCTAGCACTAGATCGTGTAGTTCCTTTGCTAAAGCTTTTCCAATGTCAAGTAACTTTTCCTTAGACCATGAGATTGTGCAACTCCCGGATACCGTAGGAGTGCTTTGGGTGTACCAAACGTCACAACGTAACTGGGTGGCTATAAAGGTGCACTACGGGTATCTCCGAAAGTGTCTGTTGGGTTGGCACGAATCGAGACTGGGATTTGTCACTCCGTGTGACGGAAAGGTACCTCTGGGCCCACTCGGTAGGACATCATCATAATGAGCTCAATGTGATCAAGGAGTTGTTCACAGGATGATGTGTTACAGAAACGAGTAAAGAGACTTGCCGGTAACGAGATTGAACAAGGTATCGAGATACCGACGATCGAATCTCGGGCAAGTATCGTACCGATAGACAAAGGGAATTGCGTACGAGATCGATTGAATCCTCGACATCGTGGTTCATCCGATGAGATCATCGAGGAGCATGTGGGAGCCAACATGGGTATCCAGATCCCGCTGTTGGTTATTGACCGGAGAGTCGTCTCGGTCATGTCTACGTGTCTCCTGAACCCGTAGGGTCTACACACTTAAGGCTCGGTGACGCTAGGGTTGTAGGGAAAGTTTGTACGTGGTTACCGAATGTTGTTCGGAGTCCCGGATGAGATCCCGGACGTCACGAGGAGTTCCGGAATGGTCCGGAGGTGAAGATTTATATATGGGAAGTTGTCAGACGGTCACCGGAATAGTTTCGGGGGTTATCGGTATTGTACCGGGACCACCGAAAGGTGTCCGGAGGTCCATCGGGTGGGGCTGATTTACCCGGGAGGCCTAATGGGCTGTATATGGGAGGGAACCAGCCCCCTAGTGGGCTGGTACGCCCCCCCAAGGGCCCATGGCGCCTAGGGTTGGGAAACCCTAGGGGAGGGAGCATTCCACCTTGCTTGGGGGGCAAGTTTCCCTCCCCTGGCCGCCTCCCCTCCCCTCAGATTGGATCTGAGGGGGCCGGCCCCCTCTCCTCTTCCCCCTATAAATAGTGGAGGGGTGGGAGGGAGGCCATACCTCATCCCTGGCGCAGCCCCTCTCCTCTCCAACACCTCCTCCTCCTCCCGCGGTGCTTGGCGAAGCCCTGCAGGAATACCACGCAGCTCCAACTCCACCACGCCGTCGTGCTGCTGCTGGAGCTGTCCTCCCCAACCTCTCCTCCACCCTTGCTGGATCAAGAAGGAGGAGACGTCTCCGCTCCGTACGTGTGTTGAACACGGAGGTGCCGTCCGTTCGGCGCTCGGTCATCGGTGATTTGGATCACGACGAGTACGTCTCCATCAACCCCGTTCTCTTGAACGCTTCCGCTCGCGATCTACAAGGGTATGTAGATGCACTCCCCTCTCTCTTGTTTCTAGATGACTCCATAGATTGATCTTGGTGATGCGTAGAAAATTTTAAAATTCTGCTACGATCCCCAACAGTGGCATCATGAGCTAGGTCTATGCGTAGTATCTTGCACGAGTAGAACACAAAGTAGTTGTGGGCGTCGATTTGTCAATCTTCTTGCCGTTACTAGTCTTATCTTGATTCGGCGGCACTGTGGGATGAAGCGGCCCGGACCGACCTTACACGTACGCTTACGTGAGACTGGTTTCACCGACTGACATGCACTAGTTGCATAAGGTGGCTAGCGGGTGTCTGTCTCTCCCACTTTAGTCGGATCGGATTCGATGAACAGGGTCCTTATGAAGGGTAAATAGAAATTGGCATATCACGTTGTGGTTTTGGCGTAGGTAAGAAACGTTCTTGCTAGAAACCTATAGCAGCCACGTAAAAAACTTGCAACAACAATTAGAGGACGTCTAACTTGTTTTTGCAGCAAGTGCTTTGTGATGTGATATGGCCAAAGGATGTGATGAATGATATATGTGATGTATGAGATGATCATGTTCTTGTAATAGGAATCACGACTTGCATGTCGATGAGTATGACAACCGGCAGGAGCCATAGGAGTTGTCTTAATTTATTATATGACCTGCGTGTCATTGAAATTCGCCATGTAATTACTTTACTTTATTGCTAACCGTTAGCCGTAGTAGTAGAAGTAATAGTTGGCGAGACAACTTCATGAAGACACGATGATGGAGATCATGATGATGGAGATCATGGTGTCATGCCGTGACGATGATGATCATGGAGCCCCGAAGATGGAGATCAAAAGGAGCGAAGTGATAATGGCCATATCATGTCACTATTTTGATTGCATGAGATGTTTATCATGTTTTTGCATCTTATTTGCTTAGAACGACGGTAGCATATAAGATGATCCCTTACTAAAATTTCAAGAAAGTGTTCCCCCTAACTGTGCACCGTTGCGAAGGTTCGTTGTTTCGAAGCACTACGTGTTGATCGGGTGTGATAGATTCTAACGTTCGAATACAACGGGTGTAAGCCAGATTTACACAGCAATACACTTAGGTTGACTTGACGAGCCTAGCATGTACAGACATGGCCTTGGAGCACAAGAGACCGAAAGGTCGAACATGAGTCGTATAGAAGATACGATCAACATGGAGATGTTCACCGTTGATGACTAGTCCGTCTCACGTGATGATCGGACACGGCCTAGTCGATTCGGATCATGTATCACTTAGATGACGAGAGGGATGTCTATCTGAGTGGGAGTTCATTACATAATTTGATTAGATGAACTTAATTGTCATGAACTTAGTCTAAATGTTACATATCTATCTTGTAGATCAAATGGCCAACGCTAATGTTACCCTCAACTTCAACGCGTTCCTAGAGAAAAACAAGCTGAAAGACGATGGTAGAAACTATGCGGACTGGGTCCGTAACCTGAGGATTATCCTCATAGCTGCCAAGAAATCATATGTCCTTGAAGCACCGTTAGGTGACCCACCTGCTCTCCCAGCCCTGCCAGACGATTTGAACGTTTGGCAGACACGCACCGATGATTACTCCTTCGTTCAGTGCGGCATGCTCTTCAGCTTAGAACCGGGGCTCCAAAAGCGTTTTGAGCATCACGGAGCATATGAGATGTTCGAAGAGCTGAAAATGGTTTTCCAAGCTCATGCCCGGATCGAGAGATATGAAGTCTCCGATAAGTTCTACAGCTGTAAGATGGAGGAAAATAGTTCTGTCAGCGAGCACATACTCAAAATGTCTGGGTTGCACAGCCGCTTGTCTCAGCTGGGGATTAATCTCCCGGATGACGCGGTCATTGACAGAATCCTCCAGTCGCTTCCACCTAGCTACAAGAGCTTTGTGATGAACTTCAACATGCAGGGGATGGAAAAGACCATTCCTGAGGTATATGCGATGCTGAAGTCAGCGGAGGCAGAGATCAGAAAGGAACACCAAGTGTTGATGGTGAATAAAACCACTAAGTTCAAGAAGGGCAAGGGTAAGAAGAACTTCAAGAAGGACGGCAAGGGAGTTGCCGCGCCCGGTAAGCCAGCTGCCGGGAAGAAGTCAAAGAATGGACCCAAGCCTGAGACTGAGTGCTTTTATTGCAAGGGAACCGGTCACTGGAAGCGGAATTGCCCCAAGTACTTAGCAGATAAGAAGGCCGGCAATACCAAAGGTATATGTGGTATACATGTAATTGATGTGTACCTTACCAGCACTCGTAGTAGTTCCTGGGTATTTGATACCGGTGCGGTTGCTCATATTTGTAACTCAAAGCAGGAACTGCGGAATCAGCGTAGACTGGCAAAGGACGAGGTGACGATGCGCGTCGGGAATGGTTCCAAGGTCGATGTGATCGCCGTCGGCACGCTACCTCTGCATCTACCTACGGGATTAGTTTTAAACCTCAATCATTGTTATTTAGTGCCAGCTTTGAGCATGAACATTGTATCTGGATCTCGCTTAATGCGAGATGGCTACTCATTTAAATCTGAGAATAATGGTTGTTCTATTTATATGAGAGATATGTTTTATGGTCATGCCCCGCTGGTGAATGGTTTATTTTTATTGAATCTCGAACGTGATGTTACACATGTTTATAATGTGAATGCCAAGAAATGCAAGGTTGATAACGATAGTCCCACATACTTGTGGCACTGCCGCCTTGGTCATATCGGTGTTAAACGCATGAAGAAACTCCATGCAGATGGACTTTTGGAGTCTCTTGATTATGAATCATTTGACAGATGCGAACCATGCCTCTTGGGCAAGATGACCAAGACTCCGTTCTCCGGAACAATGGAGCGAGCAACCAACTTATTGGAGATCATACATACTGATGTGTGTGGTCCAATGAGTGTTGAGGCTCGCGGTGGTTATCGTTATGTTCTCACCCGCACCGATGATTTGAGTAGATATGGGTATGTCTACTTGATGAAGCACAAGTCTGAGACCTTTGAAAAGTTCAAGGAATTTCAGAATGAGGTTGAAAATCAACGTGACAAGAAAATAAAGTTCCTACGATCAGATCGTGGAGGAGAATATTTGAGTCATGAATTTGGCACGCATTTACGGAAATGTGGAATTGTTTCACAACTCACGCCGCCTGGAACACCTCAGCGTAACGGTGTGTCCGAACGTCGTAATCGCACTCTATTGGATATGGTGCGATCTATGATGTCTCTTACCGATTTACCGCTATCTTTTTGGGGTTATGCTTTAGAGACTGCCGCATTCACTTTAAATAGGGCACCGTCAAAATCCGTTGAGACGACACCGTATGAATTATGGTTTGGGAAGAAACCTAAGCTGTCATTTCTGAAAGTTTGGGGATGCGATGCTTATGTGAAGAAACTTCAACCAGAGAAGCTCGAACCCAAGTCGGAAAAATGCGTATTCATAGGATACCCTAAGGAAACTATTGGGTATACCTTCTACCTAAGATCCGAGGGCAAGATTTTTGTTGCCAGGAATGGATCCTTTCTAGAGAAAGAGTTTCTCTCGAAAGAAGTAAGTGGGAGGAAAGTGGAGCTTGATGAGATGACCCTCGAACCGGAGAGTAGCGCAGCACAGGAAAATGTTTCTGTGGAGCCTGCACCGGCTAGAGAGGAAGTTAATGATAATGATCATGATCAAGCTACCACTGAACTTCGAAGGTCCACAAGGACACGTTCCGCACCAGAGTGGTACGGCAATCCTATCCTGGAAATCATGTTGTTAGACAACAGTGAACCTTCGAACTATGAAGAAGCGATGGCGGGCCCGGATTCCGACAAATGGATTGAAGCCATGAAATCCGAGATAGGATCCATGTATGAAAACGAAGTATGGACTTTGACTGACTTGCCCGATGATCGGCAAGCCATAGAAAATAAATGGATCTGTAAGAAGAAGACTGACGCGGATGGTAATGTGACCATCTATAAGGCTCGGCTTGTCGCTAAGGGTTATCGACAAGTTCAAGGGGTTGACTACGATGAGACTTTCTCACCCGTAGCGAAGCTGAAATCCGTCAGAATCATGTTAGCAATTGCCGCATACTATGATTATGAGATATGGCAAATGGGCGTCAAAACGGCATTCCTTAATGGTTTTCTTAAGGAAGAGTTGTATATGATACAACCGGAAGGTTTTGTCGACCCTGAGAATGCTGACAAGGTATGCAAGCTCCAGCGCTCAATCTATGGGCTGGTGCAAGCATCTCGGAGTTGGAACATTCGCTTTGATGAGATGATCAAAGCGTTTGGGTTCACACAGACTTATGGAGAAGCCTGTGTTTACAAGAAAGTGAGTGGGAGCTCTCTAGCATTTCTCATATTATATGTGGATGACATACTGCTGATGGGAAATGATATAGAATTCTTGGAAAGTATAAAGGCCTACTTGAATAAGTGTTTTTCAATGAAGGACCTTGGAGAAGCTGCTTATATATTAGGCATCAAGATCTATAGGGATAGATCGAGACGCCTCATAGGTCTTTCGCAAAGCACATACCTTGATAAGATATTGAAGAAGTTCAATATGGATCAGTCCAAGAAGGGGTTCTTGCCTGTATTGCAAGGTGTGAGATTGAGCACGGCTCAATGCCCGACCACGGCAGAAGATATAGAAGAGATGAGTGTCATCCCCTATGCCTCAGCCATAGGGTCTATTATGTATGCCATGCTGTGTACCAGACCTGATGTAAACCTTGCAGTAAGTTTGGTAGGTAGGTACCAAAGTAATCCTGGCAAGGAACACTGGACAGCGGTCAAGAACATCCTGAAGTACCTGAAAAGGACTAAGGATATGTTTCTCGTATATGGAGGTGACGAAGAGCTCATCGTAAAAGGTTACGTCGACGCTAGCTTCGACACAGATCCGGATGACTCCAAGTCACAAACCGGATACGTGTATATTTTGAATGGTGGAGCGGTAAGCTGGTGCAGTTGCAAGCAAACCGTCGTGGCGGGTTCTACATGTGAAGCGGAGTACATAGCAGCCTCGGAGGCAGCACACGAAGCAGTATGGATGAAGGAGTTCATCACCGACCTAGGAGTCATTCCAAATGCGTCGGGTCCAATGGCTCTCTTCTGTGACAACACTGGAGCTATTGCCCTTGCCAAGGAGCCCAGGTTTCACAAGAAGACCAGGCATATCAAGCGTCGCTTCAACTCCATACGTGAACATGTTCAAGATGGAGAAATAGATATTTGTAAATTGCACACGGATTTGAATGTAGCAGATCCGTTGACTAAACCTCTTTCACGAGCAAAACATGATCAACACCAGAACTCTATGGGTGTTCGATTCATCACAATGTAACTAGATTATTGACTCTAGTGCAAGTGGGAGACTGTTGGAAATATGCCCTAGAGGCAATAATAAAATAGTTATTATTATATTTCCTTGTTCATGATAATTGTCTGTTATTCATGCTATAATTGTGTTATCCGGAAATCGTAATACATGTGTGAATACATAGACCACAACATGTCCCTAGTAAGCCTCTAGTTGACTAGCTCGTTGATCAATAGATGGTTACGGTTTCCTGACCATGGACATTGGATATCATTGATAACGGGATCACATCATTAGGAGAATGATGTGATGGACAAGACCCAATCCTAAGCCTAGCACTAGATCGTGTAGTTCGTTTGCTAAAGCTTTTCCAATGTCAAGTAAATTTTCCTTAGACCATGAGATTGTGCAACTCCCGGATACCGTAGGAGTGCTTTGTGTTGGGGATCGTAGCAGAATTTTAAAATTTTCTACGCATCACCAAGATCAATCTATGGAGTCATCTAGCAACAAGAGAGAGGGGAGTGTATCTACATACCCTTGTAGATCGCGAGCGGAAGCGTTCAAGAGAACGGGGTTGATGGAGTCGTACTCGTCGTGATCCAAATCACCGATGACCGAGCGCCGAACGGACGGCACCTCCGTGTTCAACACACGTACGGAGCGGAGACGTCTCCTCCTTCTTGATCCAGCAAGGGGGGAGGAGAGGTTGGGGAGGACAGCTCCAGCAGCTGCACGACGGCGTGGTGGAGTTGGAGCTGCGTGGTATTCCTGTAGGGCTTCGCCAAGCACTGCGGGAGGAGGAGGAGGTGTTGGAGAGGAGAGGGGCTGCGCCAGGGATGAGGTATGGCCTCCCTCCCACCCCTCCACTATTTATAGGGGGAAGAGGAGAGGGGGCCGGCCCCCTCAGATCCAATCTGAGGGGAGGGGAGGCGGCCAGGGGAGGGAAACTTGTCCCCCAAGCAAGGTGGAAGGCTCCCTCCCCTAGGGTTTCCCAACCCTAGGCGCCATGGGCCCTTGGGGGGGCGCACCAGCCCACTAGGGGGCTGGTTCCCTCCCATATACAGCCCATTAGGCCTCCCGGGTAAATCAGCCCCACCCGGTGGACCTCCGGACACCTTTCGGTGGTCCCGGTACAATACCGATAACCCCCGAAACTATTCCGGTGACCATATGACAACTTCCCATATATAAATCTTCACCTCCGGACCATTCCGGAACTCCTCGTGACGTCCGGGATCTCATTCGGGACTCCGAACAACATTCGGTAACCACGTACAAACTTTCCCTACAACCCTAGCGTCACCGAACCTTAAGTGTGTAGACCCTACGGGTTCGGGAGACACGTAGACATGACCGAGACGACTCTCCGGTCAATAACCAACAGCGGGATCTGGATACCCATGTTGGCTCCCACATGCTCCTCGATGATCTCATCGGATGAACCATGATGTCGAGGATTCAATCAATCCCGTACGCAATTCCCTTTGTCTATCGGTACGATACTTGCCTGAGATTCGATCGTCGGTATCTCGATACCTTGTTCAATCTCGTTACCGGCAAGTCTCTTTACTCGTTTCCGTAACACATCATCCCGTGAACAACTCCTTGATCACATTGACCTCATTATGATGATGTCCTACCGAGTGGGCCCAGAGGTACCTCTCCGTTACATGGAGTGACAAATCCGAGTCTCGATTCGTGCCAACCCAACAGACACTTTCGGAGATACCCGTAGTGCACCTTTATAGCCACCCAGTTACGTTGTGACGTTTGGTACAACCAAAGTGTTGGAAATATGCCCTAGAGGCAATAATAAAATAGTTATTATTATATTTCCTTGTTCATGATAATTGTCTGTTATTCATGCTATAATTGTGTTATCCGGAAATCGTAATACTTGTGTGAATACATAGACCACAACATGTCCCTAGTAAGCCTCTAGTTGACTAGCTCGTTGATCAATAGATGGTTACGGTTTCCTGACCATGGACATTGGATGTCATTGATAACGGGATCACATCATTAGGAGAATGATGTGATGGACAAGACCCAATCCTAAGCCTAGCACTAGATCGTGTAGTTCGTTTGCTAAAGCTTTTCCAATGTCAAGTAACTTTTCCTTAGACCATGAGATTGTGCAACTCCCGGATACCGTAGGAGTGCTTTGGGTGTACCAAACATCGCAACGTAACTGGGTGGCTATAAAGGTGCACTATGGGTATCTCCGAAAGTGTCTGTTGGGTTGGCACGAATCGAGACTGGGATTTGTCACTCCATGTAACGAAGAGGTACCTCTGGGCCCACTCGGTAGGACATCATCATAATGAGGTCAATGTGATCAAGGAGTTGTTCACGGGATGATGTGTTACGGAAACGAGTAAAGAGACTTGCCGGTAACGAGATTGAACAAGGTATCGAGATACCGACGATCGAATCTCAGGCAAGTATCGTACCGATAGACAAAGGGAATTGCGTACGGGATTGATTGAATCCTCGACATCATGGTTCATCCGATGAGATCATCGAGGAGCATGTGGGAGCCAACATGGGTATCCAGATCCCGCTGTTGGTTATTGACCGGAGAGTCGTCTCGGTCATGTCTACGTGTCTCCCGAACCCGTAGGGTCTACACACTTAAGGTTCGGTGACGCTAGGGTTGTAGGGAAAGTTTGTACGTGGTTACCGAATGTTGTTCGGAGTCCCGAATGAGATCCCGGACGTCACGAGGAGTTCCGGAATGGTCCGGAGGTGAAGATTTATATATGGGAAGTTGTCATATGGTCACCGGAATAGTTTCGGGGGTTATCGGTATTGTACCGGGACCACCGAAAGGTGTCCGGAGGTCCACCGGGTGGGGCTGATTTACCCGGGAGGCCTTATGGGCTGTATATGGGAGGGAACCAGCCCCCTAGTGGGCTGGTGCGCCCCCCCAAGGGCCCATGGCACCTAGGGTTGGGAAACTCTAGGGGAGGGAGCCTTCCACCTTGCTTGGGGGGCAAGTTTCCCTCCCCTGGCCGCCTCCCCTCCCCTCAGATTGGATCTGAGGGGGCCGGCCCCCTCTCCTCTTCCCCCTATAAATAGTGGAGGGGTGGGAGGGAGGCCATACCTCATCCCTGGCGCAGCCCCTCTCCTCTCCAACACCTCCTCCTCCTCCCGCGGTGCTTGGCGAAGCCCTGTAGGAATACCACGCAGCTCCAACTCCACCACGCCGTCGTGCTGCTGCTGGAGCTGTCCTCCCCAACCTCTCCTCCCCCTTGCTGGATCAAGAAGGAGGAGACGTCTCCGCTCCGTACGTGTGTTGAACACGGAGGTCCCGTCCGTTCGGCGCTCGGTCATCGGTGATTTGGATCACGACGAGTACGACTCCATCAACCCCGTTCTCTTGAACGCTTCCGCTCGCGATCTACAAGGGTATGTAGATGCACTCCCCTCTCTCTCATTGCTAGATGACTCCATAGATTGATCTTGGTGATGCGTAGAAAATTTTAAAATTCTGCTACGATCCCCAACAGTGGTATCAGAGCTAGGTCTATGCGTAGTATCTTGCACGAGTAGAACACAAAGTAGTTGTGGGCGTCGATTTGTCAATCTTCTTGCCGTTACTAGTCTTATCTTGATTCGGCAGCACTGTGGGATGAAGCGGCCCGGACCGACCTTACACGTACGCTTACGTGAGACTGGTTTCACCGACTGACATGCACTAGTTGCATAAGGTGGCTAGCGGGTGTCTGTCTCTCCCACTTTAGTCGGATCGGATTCGATGAACAGGGTCCTTATGAAGGGTAAATAGAAATTGGCATATCACATTGTGGTTTTGGCGTAGGTAAGAAACATTCTTGCTATAAACCTATAGCAGCCACGTAAAAAACTTGCAACAACAATTAGAGGACGTCTAACTTGTTTTTGCAGCAAGTGCTTTGTGATGTGATATGGCCAAAGGATGTGATGAATGATATATGTGATGTATGAGATGATCATGTTCTTGTAATAGGAATCACGACTTGCATGTCGATGAGTATGACAACCGGCAGGAGCCATAGGAGTTGTCTTAATTTATTATATGACCTGCGTGTCATTGAAATTCGCCATGTAATTACTTTACTTTATTGCTAACCGTTAGCCGTAGTAGTAGAAGTAATAGTTGGCGAGACAACTTCATGAAGACACGATGATGGAGATCATGATGATGGAGATCATGGTGTCATGCCGTGACGATGATGATCATGGAGCCCCGAAGATGGAGATCAAAAGGAGCGAAGTGATAATGGCCATATCATGTCACTATTTTGATTGCATGAGATGTTTATCATGTTTTTTGCATCTTATTTGCTTAGAACGACGGTAGCATATAAGATGATCCCTTACTAAAATTTCAAGAAAGTGTTCCCCCTAACTGTGCACCGTTGCGAAGGTTCGTAGTTTCGAAGCACTACGTGTTGATCGGGTGTGATAGATTCTAACGTTCGAATACAACGGGTGTAAGCCAGATTTACACAGCAATACACTTAGGTTGACTTGACGAGCCTAGCATGTACAGACATGGCCTCGGAACACAAGAGACCGAAAGGTCGAACATGAGTCGTATAGAAGATACGATCAACATGGAGATGTTCACCGTTGATGACTAGTCCGTCTCACGTGATGATCGGACACGGCCTAGTCGATTCGGATCATGTATCACTTAGATGACGAGAGGGATGTCTATCTGAGTGGGAGTTCATTACATAATTTGATTAGATGAACTTAATTTTCATGAACTTAGTCTAAATGTTACATATCTATCTTGTAGATCAAATGGCCAACGCTAATGTTACCCTCAACTTCAACGCGTTCCTAGAGAAAAACAAGCTGAAAGACGATGGTAGCAACTATGCGGACTGGGTCCGTAACCTGAGGATTATCCTCATAGCTGCCAAGAAATCATATGTCCTTGAAGCACCGTTAGGTGACCCACCTGCTCTCCCAGCACTGCCAGACGATTTGAACGTTTGGCAGACACGCACCGATGATTACTCCTTCGTTCAGTGAAGCATGCTCTTCAGCTTAGAACCGGGGCTCCAAAAGCGTTTTGAGCATCACGGAGCATATGAGATGTTCGAAGAGCTGAAAATGGTTTTCCAAGCTCATGCCCGGATCGAGAGATATGAAGTCTCCGATAAGTTCTACAGCTGTAAGATGGAGGAAAATAGTTCTGTCAGCGAGCACATACTCAAAATGTCTGGGTTGCACAGCCGCTTGTCTCAGCTGGGGATTAATCTCCCAGATGACGCGGTCATTGACAGAATCCTCCAGTCGCTTCCACCTAGCTACAAGAGCTTTGTGATGAACTTCAACATGCAGGGGATGGAAAAGACCATTCCTGATGTATATGCGATGCTGAAGTCAGCGGAGGCAGAGATCAGAAAGGAACATCAAGTGTTGATGGTGAATAAAACCACTAAGTTCAAGAAGGGCAAGGGTAAGAAGAACTTCAAGAAGGACGGCAAGGGAGTTGCCGCGCCCGGTAAGCCAGCTGCCGGGAAGAAGTCAAAGAATGGACCCAAGCCTGAGACTGAGTGCTTTTATTGCAAGGGAAACAGTCACTGGAAGCGGAATTGCCCCAAGTACTTAGCAGATAAGAAGGCCGGCAATACCAAAGGTATATGTGATATACATGTAATTGATGTGTACCTTACCAGCACTCGTAGTAGTTCCTGGGTATTTGATACCGGTGCGGTTGCTCATATTTGTAAGTCAAAGCAGGAACTGCGGAATCAGCGTAGACTGGCAAAGGACGAGGTGACGATGCGCGTCGGGAATGGTTCCAAGGTCGATGTGATCGCCGTCGGCACGCTACCTCTGCGTCTACCTACGGGATTAGTTTTAAACCTCAATAATTGTTATTTAGTGCCAGCTTTGAGCATGAACATTGTATCTGGATCTCGCTTAATGCGAGATGGCTACTCATTTAAATCTGAGAATAATGGTTGTTCTATTTATATGAGAGATATGTTTTATGGTCATACCCCGCTGGTGAATGGTTTATTTTTATTGAATCTCGAACGTGATGTTACACATGTTTATAATGTGAATGCCAAGAAATGCAAGGTTGATAACGATAGTCCCACATACTTGTGGCACTGCCGCCTTGGTCATATCGGTGTTAAACGCATGAAGAAACTCCATGCAGATGGACTTTTGGAGTCTCTTGATTATGAATCATTTGACAGATGCGAACCATGCCTCTTGGGCAAGATGACCAAGACTCCGTTCTCCGGAACAATGGAGCGAGCAACCAACTTATTGGAGATCATACATACTGATGTGTGTGGTCCAATGAGTGTTGAGGCTCGCGGAGGTTATCGTTATGTTCTCACCCTCACCGATGATTTGAGTAGATATGGGTATGTCTACTTGACGAAGCACAAGTCTGAGACCTTTGAAAAGTTCAAGGAATTTCAGAATGAGGTTGAAAATCAACGTGACAAGAAAATAAAGTTCCTACGATCAGATCGTGGAGGAGAATATTTGAGTCATGAATTTGGCACGCATTTACGGAAATGTGGAATTGTTTCACAACTCACGCCGCCTGGAACACCTCAGCGTAACGGTGTGTCCGAACGTCGTAATCGCACTCTATTGGACATGGTGCGATCTATGATGTCTCTTACCGATTTACCGCTATCTTTTTGGGGTTATGCTTTAGAGACTGCCGCATTCACTTTAAATAGGGCACCGTCAAAATCCGTTGAGACGACACCGTATGAATTATGGTTTGGGAAGAAACCTAAGCTGTCGTTTCTGAAAGTTTGGGGATGCGATGCTTATGTGAAGAAACTTCAACCAGAGAAGCTCGAACCCAAGTCGGAAAAATGTGTATTCATAGGATACCCTAAGGAAACTATTGGGTATACCTTCTACCTAAGATCCGAGGGCAAGATTTTTGTTGCCAGGAATGGATCCTTTCTAGAGAAAGAGTTTCTCTCGAAAGAAGTAAGTGGGAGGAAAGTGGAGCTTGATGAGATGACCCTCGAACCGGAGAGTAGCGCAGCACAGGAAAATGTTTCTGTGGAGCCTGCACCGGCTAGAGAGGAAGTTAATGATAATGATAATGATCAAGCTACCACTGAACTTCGAAGGTCCACAAGGACACGTTCCGCACCAGAGTGGTACGGCAATCCTGTCCTGGAAATCATGTTGTTAGACAACAGTGAACCTTCGAACTATGAAGAAGCGATGGCGGGCCTGGATTCGGACAAATGGCTTGAAGCCATGAAATCCGAGATAGGATCCATGTATGAAAACGAAGTATGGACTTTGACTGACTTGCCCGATGATCGGCAAGCCATAGAAAATAAATGGATCTTTAAGAAGAAGACTGACGCGGATGGTAATGTGACCATCTATAAGGCTCGGCTTGTCGCTAAGGGTTATCGACAAGTTCAAGGGGTTGACTACGATGAGACTTTCTCACCCGTAGCGAAGCTGAAATCCGTCAGAATCATGTTAGCAATTGCCGCTTACTATGATTATGAGATATGGCAAATGGACGTCAAAACGGCATTCCTTAATGGTTTTCTTAAGGAAGAGTTGTATATGATACAACCGGAAGGTTTTGTCGACCCTGAGAATGCTGACAAGGTATGCAAGCTCCAGCGCTCAATCTATGGGCTGGTGCAAGCATCTCGGAGTTGGAACATTCGCTTTGATGAGATGATCAAAGCGTTTGGGTTCACACAGACTTATGGAGAAGCCTGTGTTTACAAGAAAGTGAGTGGGAGCTCTGTAGCATTTCTCATATTATATGTGGATGACATACTGCTGATGGGAAATGATATAGAATTCTTGGAAAGTATAAAGGCCTACTTGAATAAGTGTTTTTCAATGAAGGACCTTGGAGAAGCTGCTTATATATTAGGCATCAAGATCTATAGGGATAGATCGAGACGCCTCATAGGTCTTTCGCAAAGCACATACCTTGATAAGATATTGAAGAAGTTCAATATGGATCAATCCAAGAAGGGGTTCTTGCCTGTATTGCAAGGTGTGAGATTGAGCACGGCTCAATGCCCGACCACGGCAGAAGATATAGAAGAGATGAGTGTCATCCCCTATGCCTCAGCCATAGGGTCTATTATGTATGCCATGCTGTGTACCAGACCTGATGTAAACCTTGCAGTAAGTTTGGTAGGTAGGTACCAAAGTAATCCTGGCAAGGAACACTGGACAGCGGTCAAGAACATCCTGAAGTACCTGAAAAGGACTAAGGATATGTTTCTCGTATATGGAGGTGACGAAGAGCTCGTCGTAAAGGGTTACGTCGACGCTAGCTTCGACACAGATCCGGATGACTCCAAGTCACAAACCGGATACGTGTATATTTTGAATGGTGGAGCGGTAAGCTGGTGCAGTTGCAAGCAAAGCGTCGTGGCGGGATCTACATGCGAAGCGGAGTACATAGCAGCCTCGGAGGCAGCACACGAAGCAGTATGGATGAAGGAGTTCATCACCGACCTAGGAGTCATTCCAAATGCGTCGGGTCCAATGGCTCTCTTCTGTGATAACACTGGAGCTATTGCCCTTGCCAAGGAGCCCAGGTTTCACAAGAAGACCAGGCATATCAAGCGTCGCTTCAACTCCATACGTGAACATGTTCAAGATGGAGACATAGATATTTGTAAAGTGCACACGGATTTGAATGTAGCAGATCCGTTAACTAAACCTCTTTCACGAGCAAAACATGATCAACACCAGAACTCTATGGGTGTTCGATTCATCACAATGTAACTAGATTATTGACTCTAGTGCAAGTGGGAGACTGTTGGAAATATGCCCTAGAGGCAATAATAAAATGGTTATTATTATATTTCCTTGTTCATGATAATTGTCTGTTATTCATGCTATAATTGTGTTATCCGGAAATCGTAATACATGTGTGAATACATAGACCACAACATGTCCCTAGTAAGCCTCTAGTTGACTAGCTCGTTGATCAATAGATGGTTACGGTTTCCTGACCATGGACATTGGATGTCATTGATAACGGGATCACATCATTAGGAGAATGATGTGATGGACAAGACCCAATCCTAAGCCTAGCACTAGATCGTGTAGTTCGTTTGCTAAAGCTTTTCCAATGTCAAGTAACTTTTCCTTAGACCATGAGATTGTGCAACTCCCGGATACCGTAGGAGTGCTTTGGGTGCACCAAACGTCACAACGTAACTGGGTGGCTATAAAGGTGCACTACGGGTATCTCCGAAAGTATCTGTTGGGTTGGCACGAATCGAGACTGGGATTTGTCACTCCATGTAACGGAGAGGTACCTCTGGGCCCACTCGGTAGGACATCATCATAATGAGCTTTAGAGACTGCCGCATTCACTTTAAATAGGGCACCGTCAAAATCCGTTGAGACGACACCGTATGAATTATGGTTTGGGAAGAAACCTAAGCTGTCGTTTCTGAAAGTTTGGGGATGCGATGCTTATGTGAAGAAACTTCAACCAGGGAAGCTCGAACCCAAGTCGGAAAAATGCGTATTCATAGGATACCCTAAGGAAACTATTGGGTATACCTTCTACCTAAGATCCGAGGGCAAGATCTTTGTTGCCAGGAATGGATCCTTTCTAGAGAAAGAGTTTCTCTCGAAAGAAGTAAGTGGGAGGAAAGTGGAGCTTGATGAGATGACCCTCGAACCGGAGAGTAGCGCAGCACAGGAAAATGTTTCTGTGGAGCCTACACCGGCTAGAGAGGAAGTTATTGATAATGATCATGATCAAGCTACCACTGAACTTCGAAGGTCCACGAGGACACGTTCCGCACCAGAGTGGTATGGCAATCCTGTCCTGGAAATCATGTTGTTAGACAACAGTGAACCTTCGAACTATGAAGAAGCGATGGCGGGCCCGGATTCCGACAAATGGCTTAAAGCCATGAAATCCGAGATAGGATCCATGTATGAAAACGAAGTATGGACTTTGACTGACTGGCCCGATGATCGGCAAGCCATAGAAAATAAATGGATCTTTAAGAAGAAGACTGACGCGGATGGTAATGTGACCATCTATAAGGCTCGGCTTGTCGCTAAGGGTTATCGACAAGTTCAAGGGGTTGACTACGATGAGACTTTCTCACCCGTAGCGAAGCTGAAATCCGTCAGAATCATGTTAGCAATTGCCGCATACTATGATTATGAGATATGGCAAATGGACGTCAAAACGGCATTCCTTAATGGTTTTCTTAAGGAAGAGTTGTATATGATACAACCGGAAGGTTTTGTCGACCCTGAGAATGCTGACAAGGTATGCAAGCTCCAGCGCTCAATCTATGGGCTGGTGCAAGCATCTCGGAGTTGGAACATTCGCTTTGATGAGATGATCAAAGCGTTTGGGTTCACACAGACTTATGGAGAAGCCTGTGTTTACAAGAAAGTGAGTGGGAGCTCTGTAGCATTTCTCATATTAAATGTGGATGACATACTGCTGATGGGAAATGATATAGAATTCTTGGAAAGTATAAAGGCCTACTTGAATAAGTGTTTTTCAATGAAGGACCTTGGAGAAGCTGCTTATATATTAGGCATCAAGATCTATAGGGATAGATCGAGACGCCTCATAGGTCTTTCGCAAAGCACATACCTTGATAAGATATTGAAGAAGTTCAATATGGATCAGTCCAAGAAGGGGTTCTTGCCTGTATTGCAAGGTGTGAGATTGAGCACGGCTCAATGCCCGACCACGGCAGAAGATATAGAAGAGATGAGTGTCATCCCCTATGCCTCAGCCATAGGGTCTATTATGTATGCCATGCTGTGTACCAGACCTGATGTAAACCTTGCAGTAAGTTTGGTAGGTAGGTACCAAAGTAATCCTGGCAAGGAACACTGGACAGCGGTCAAGAACATCCTGAAGTACCTGAAAAGGACTAAGGATATGTTTCTCGTATATGGAGGTGACGAAGAGCTCGTCGTAAAAGGTTACGTCGACGCTAGCTTCGACACAGATCCGGATGACTCCAAGTCACAAACCGGATACGTGTATATTTTGAATGGTGGAGCGGTAAGCTGGTGAAGTTGCATGCAAAGCGTCGTGGCGGGTTCTACATGTGAAGCGGAGTACATAGCAGCCTCGGAGGCAGCACACGAAGCAGTATGGATGAAGGAGTTCATCACCGACCTAGGAGTCATTCCAAATGCGTCGGGTCCAATGGCTCTCTTCTGTGACAACACTGGAGCTATTGCCCTTGCCAAGGAGCCCAGGTTTCACAAGAAGACTAGGCATATCAAGCGTCGCTTCAACTCCATACGTGAACATGTTCAAGATGGAGACATAGATATTTGTAAAGTGCACACGGATTTGAATGTAGCAGATCCGTTGACTAAACCTCTTTCACGAGCAAAACATGATCAACACCAGAACTCTATGGGTGTTCGATTCATCACAATGTAACTAGATTATTGACTCTAGTGCAAGTGGGAGACTGTTGGAAATATGCCCTAGAGGCAATAATAAAATAGTTATTATTATATTTCCTTGTTCATGATAATTGTCTGTTATTCATGCTATAATTGTGTTATCCGGAAATCGTAATACATGTGTGAATACATAGACCACAACATGTCCCTAGTAAGCCTCTAGTTGACTAGCTCGTTGATCAATAGATGGTTACGGTTTCCTGACCATGGACATTGGATGTCATTGATAACGGGATCACATCATTAGGAGAATGATGTGATGGACAAGACCCAATCCTAAGCCTAGCACTAGATCGTGTAGTTTGTTTGCTAAAGCTTTTCCAATGTCAAGTAACTTTTCCTTAGACCATGAGATTGTGCAACTCCCGGATACCGTAGGAGTGCTTTGGGTGCACCAAACGTCACAACGTAACTGGGTGGCTATAAAGGTGCACTACGGGTATCTCCAAAGTATCTGTTGGGTTGGCACGAATCGAGACTGGGATTTGTCACTCCATGTAACGGAGAGGTACCTCTGGGCCCACTCGGTAGGACATCATCATAATGAGCTCAATGTGATCAAGGAGTTGTTCACGGGATGATGTGTTACGGAAACGAGTAAAGAGACTTGCCGGTAACGAGATTGAACAAGGTATCGAGATACCGACGATCGAATCTCGGGCAAGTATCGTACCGATAGACAAAGGGAATTGCGTACGGGATTGATTGAATCCTCGACATCGTGGTTCATCCGATGAGATCATCGAGGAGCATGTGGGAGCCAACACGGGTATCCAGATCCCGCTGTTGGTTATTGACCGGAGAGTCGTCTCGGTCATGTCTGCGTGTCTCCCGAACCCGTAGGGTCTACACACTTAAGGTTCGGTGACGCTAGGGTTATAGAGATATTAGTATGCGGTAACCCGAAGGTTGTTCGGAGTCTCGGATGAGATCCTGGACGTCACGAGGAGTTCCGGAATGGTCCGGAGGTAAAGATTTATATATGGGAAGTCCTATTTTGGCCACCGGAAAATGTTCGGGATTTTTCGGTATTGTACCGAGAAGGTTCTAGAAGGTTCCGGAGTGGGGCCCACCTGCATGGGGGGACCCACATGAACGTGGGTAGTGGGGGCAAGGCCCCACACCCCTAGTCAAGGCGCACCAAGATTCCCCCTTAGAAGGAATAAGATCATATCCCGAAGGGATAAGATCAAGATCCCTAAAAAAGGGGGATAACAATCGGTGGCGAAGGGAAAGGATGGGATTTCTTTCCTTCCACCTTTGCCAACGCCCCAATGGACTTGGAGGGAAAGAAACCAGCCCCCTCCACCCCTATATATAGTGGGGAGGTGCATGGGAGAAACAGCTCAGCCCCTGGCGCCTCCCTCTCCCTCCCGTGACACCTCTTCCTCCTCCAGTAGCGCTTGGCGAAGCCCTGCTGAAATCCCGCTGCTTCCACCACCACACCGTCGTGCTGCTGGATCTCCATCAACCTCTCCTCCCCCCTTGCTGGATCAAGAAGGAGGAGACGTCTCTGCTCCGTACGTGTGTTGAACGCGGAGGTGCCGTCCGTTCGGCGCTCGGTCATCGGTGATTTGGATCACGACGAGTACGACTCCATCAACCCCGTTCTCTTGAACGCTTCCGCTCGCGATCTACAAGGGTATGTAGATACACTCCCCTCTCACTCGTTGCTAGATGACTCCATAGATTGATCTTGGTGATGCGTAGAAAATTTTAAAATTCTGCTACGTTCCCCAACAGTGGTATCAACACCAGTACTCTATGGGTGTTCGATTCATCACAATGTAACTAGATTATTGACTCTAGTGCAAGTGGGAGACTGTTGGAAATATGCCCTAGAGGCAATAATAAAATGGTTATTATTATATTTCCTTGTTCATGATAATTGTCTGTTATTCATGCTATAATTGTGTTATCCGGAAATCGTAATACATGTGTGAATACATAGACCACAACATGTCCCTAGTAAGCCTCTAGTTGACTAGCTCGTTGATCAATAGATGGTTACGGTTTCCTGACCATGGACATTGGATGTCATTGATAACGGGATCACATCATTAGGAGAATGATGTGATGGACAAGACCCAATCCTAAGCCTAGCACTAGATCGTGTAGTTCGTTTGCTAAAGCTTTTCCAATGTCAAGTAACTTTTCCTTAGACCATGAGATTGTGCAACTCCCGGATACCGTAGGAGTGCTTTGGGTGTACCAAACGTCACAACGTAACTGGGTGGCTATAAAGGTGCACTACGGGTATCTCCGAAAGTGTCTGTTGGGTTGGCACGAATCGAGACTGGGATTTGTCACTCCATGTAACGGAGAGGTACCTCTGGGCCCACTCGGTAGGACATCATCATAATGAGCTCAATGTGATCAAGGAGTTGTTCACGGGATGATGTGTTATGGAAACGAGTAAAGAGACTTGCCGGTAACAAGATTGAACAAGGTATCGAGATACCGACGATCGAATCTCGGGCAAGTATCGTACCGATAGACAAAGGGAATTGCGTACGGGATTGATTGAATCCTCGACATCGTGGTTCATCCGATGAGATCATCGAGGAGCATGTGGGAGCCAACATGGGTATCCAGATCCCGCTGTTGGTTATTGACCGGAGAGTCGTCTCGGTCATGTCTACGTGTCTCCCGAACCCGTAGGGTCTACACACTTAAGGTTCGGTGACGCTAGGGTTGTAGGGAAAGTTTGTACGTGGTTACCGAATGTTGTTCAGAGTCCCGGATGAGATCCCGGACGTCACGAGGAGTTCCAGAATGGTCCGGAGGTGAAGATTTATATATGGGAAGTTGTCATACGGTCACCGGAATAGTTTCGGGGGTTATCGATATTGTAGCGGGACCACCGAAAGGTGTCCGGAGGTCCACCGGGTGGGGCTGATTTACTCGGGAGGCCTAATGGGCTGTATATGTGAGGGAACCAGCCCCCTAGTGGGCTGGTGCGCCCCCCCAAGGGCCCATGGCGCCTAGGGTTGGGAAACCCTAGGGGAGGGAGCCTTCCACCTTGCTTGGGGGGCAAGTTTCCCTCCCCTGGCCGCCTCCCCTCCCCTCAGATTGGATCTGAGGGGGCCGGCCCCCTCTCCTCTTCCCCCTATAAATAGTGGAGGGGTGGGAGGGAGGCCATACCTCATCCCTGGCGCAGCCCCTCTCCTCTCCAACACCTCCTCCTCCTCCCGCGGTGCTTGGCGAAGCCCTGCAGGAATACCACGCAGCTCCAACTCCACCACGCCGTCGTGCTGCTGCTGGAGCTGTCCTCCCCAACCTCTCCTCCCCCCTTGCTGGATCAAGAAGGAGGAGACGTCTCCGCTCCGTACGTGTGTTGAACACGGAGGTGCCGTCCGTTCGGCGCTCGGTCATCGGTGATTTGGATCACGACGAGTACGACTCCATCAACCCCGTTCTCTTGAACGCTTCCGCTCGCGATCTACAAGGGTATGTAGATGCACTCCCCTCTCTCGTTGCTAGATGACTCCATAGATTGATCTTGGTGATGCGTAGAAAATTTTAAAATTCTGCTACGATCCCCAACAGTGGCATCATGAGCTAGGTCTATGCGTAGTATCTTGCACGAGTAGAACACAAAGTAGTTGTGGGCGTCGATTTGTCAATCTTCTTGCCGTTACTAGTCTTATCTTGATTCGGCGGCACTGTGGGATGAAGCGGCCCGGACCGACCTTACACGTACGCTTACGTGAGACAGGTTCCACCGACTGACATGCACTAGTTGCATAAGGTGGCTAGCGGGTGTCTGTCTCTCCCACTTTAGTCGGATCGGATTCGATGAACAGGGTCCTTATGAAGGGTAAATAGAAATTGGCATATCACGTTGTGGTTTTGGCGTAGGTAAGAAACGTTCTTGCTATAAACCTATAGCAGCCACATAAAAAAAAAACTTGCAACAACAATTAGAGGACGTCTAACTTGTTTTTGCAGCAAGTGCTTTGTGATGTGATATGGCCAAAGGATGTGATGAATGATATATGTGATGTATGAGATGATCATGTTCTTGTAATAGGAATCACGACTTGCATGTCGATGAGTATGACAACCGGCAGGAGCCATAGGAGTTGTCTTAATTTATTATATGACCTGCGTGTCATTGAAATTCGCCATGTAATTACTTTACTTTATTGCTAACCGTTAGCCGTAGTAGTAGAAGTAATAGTTGGCGAGACAACTTCATGAAGACACGATGATGGAGATCATGATGATGGAGATCATGGTGTCATGCCGGTGACGATGATGATCATGGAGCCCCGAAGATGGAGATCAAAAGGAGCGAAGTGATAATGGCCATATCATGTCACTATTTTGATTGCATGAGATGTTTATCATGTTTTTGCATCTTATTTGCTTAGAACGACGGTAGCATATAAGATGATCCCTTACTAAAATTTCAAGAAAGTGTTCCCCCTAACTGTGCACCGTTGCGAAGGTTCGTTGTTTCGAAGCACTACATGTTGATCGGGTGTGATAGATTCTAACATTCGAATACAACGGGTGTAAGCCAGATATACACAGCAATACACTTAGGTTGACTTGACGAGCCTAGCATGTACAGACATGGCCTCGGAACACAAGAGACCGAAAGGTCGAACATGAGTCGTATAGAAGATACGATCAACATGGAGATGTTCACCGTTGATGACTAGTCCGTCTCACGTGGTGATCGGACACGGCCTAGTCGATTCGGATCATGTATCACTTAGATGACGAGAGGGATGTCTATCTGAGTGGGAGTTCATTACATAATTTGATTAGATGAACTTAATTGTCATGAACTTAGTCTAAATGTTACATATCTATCTTGTAGATCAAATGCCCAATGCTAATGTTACCCTCAACTTCAACGCGTTCCTAGAGAAAAACAAGCTAAAAGACGATGGTAGCAACTATGCGGACTGGGTCCGTAACCTGAGGATTATCCTCATAGCTGCCAAGAAATCATATGTCCTTGAAGCACCGTTAGGTGACCCACCTGCTCTCCCAGCACTGCCGGACGATTTGAACGTTTGGCAGACACGCACCGATGATTACTCCTTCGTTTAGTGCGGCATGCTCTTCAGCTTAGAACCGGGGCTCCAAAAGCATTTTGAGCATCACGGAGCATATGAGATGTTTGAAGAGCTGAAAATGGTTTTCCAAGCTCATGCCCGGATCGAGAGATATGAAGTCTCCGATAAGTTCTACAGCTGTAAGATGGAGGAAAATAGTTCTGTCAGTGAGCACATACTCAAAATGTCTGGGTTGCACAGCCGCTTGTCTCAGCTGGGGATTAATCTCCCGGATGACGTGGTCATTGACAGAATCCTCCAGTCGCTTCCACCTAGCTACAAGAGCTTTGTGATGAACTTCAACATGCAGGGGATGGAAAAGACCATTCCTGAGGTATATGCGATGCTGAAGTCAGCGGAGGCAGAGATCAGAAAGGAACATCAAGTGTTGATGGTGAATAAAACCACTAAGTTCAAGAAGGGCAAGGGTAAGAAGAACTTCAAGAAGGACGGCAAGGGAGTTGCCGCGCCCGGTAAGCCAGCTGCCGGGAAGAAGTCAAAGAATGGACCCAAGCCTGAGACTGAGTGCTTTTATTGCAAGGGAAACGGTCACTGGAAGCGGAATTGCCCCAAGTACTTAGCAGATAAGAAGGCCGGCAATACCAAAGGTATATGTGATATACATGTAATTGATGTGTACCTTACCAGCACTCGTAGTAGTTCCTGGGTATTTGATACCGGTGCGGTTGCTCATATTTGTAACTCGAAGCAGGAACTGCGGAATCAGCGTAGACTGGCAAAGGACGAGGTGACGATGCGCGTCGGGAATGGTTCCAAGGTCGATGTGATCGCCGTCGGCACGCTACCTTTGCATCTACCTACGGGATTAGTTTTAAACCTCAATAATTGTTATTTAGTGCCAGCTTTGAGCATGAACATTGTATCTGGATCTCGCTTAATGCGAGATGGCAACTCATTTAAATCTGAGAATAATGGTTGTTCTATTTATATGAGAGATATGTTTTATGGTCATGCCCCGCTGGTGAATGGTTTATTTTTATTGAATCTCGAACGTGATGTTACACATGTTTATAATGTGAATGCCAAGAAATGCAAGGTTGATAACGATAGTCCCACATACTTGTGGCACTGCCGCCTTGGTCATATCGGTGTTAAACGCATGAAGAAACTCCATGCAGATGGACTTTTGGAGTCTCTTGATTATGAATCATTTGACAGATGCGAACCATGCCTCTTGGGCAAGATGACCAAGACTCCGTTCTTTGGAACAATGGAGCGAGCAACCAACTTATTGGAGATCATACATACTGATGTGTGTGGTCCAATGAGTGTTGAGGCTCGCGGTGGTTATCGTTATGTTCTCACCCTCACCGATGATTTGAGTAGATATGGGTATGTCTACTTGATGAAGCACAAGTCTGAGACCTTTGAAAAGTTCAAGGAATTTCAGAATGAGGTTGAAAATCAACGTGACAAGAAAATAAAGTTCCTACGATCAGATCGTGGAGGAGAATATTTGAGTCATGAATTTGGCACGCATTTACGGAAATGTGGAATTGTTTCACAACTCACGCCGCCTGGAACACCTCAGCGTAACGGTGTGTCCGAACGTCGTAATCGCACTCTATTGGATATGGTGTGATCTATGATGTCTCTTACCGATTTACCGCTATCTTTTTGGGGTTATGCTTTAGAGACTGCCGCATTCACTTTAAATAGGGCACCGTCAAAATCCGTTGAGACGACACCGTATGAATTATGGTTTGGGAAGAAACCTAAGCTGTCGTTTCTGAAAGTTTGGGGATGCGATGCTTATGTGAAGAAACTTCAACCAGAGGAGCTCGAACCCAAGTCGGAAAAATGCGTATTCATAGGATACCCTAAGGAAACTATTGGGTATACCTTCTACCTAAGATCCGAGGGCAAGATTTTTGTTGCCAGGAATGGATCCTTTCTAGAGAAAGAGTTTCTCTCGAAAGAAGTAAGTGGGAGGAAAGTGGAGCTTGATGAGATGACCCTCGAACCGGAGAGTAGCGCAGCACAGGAAAATGTTTCTGTGGAGCCTACACCGGCTAGAGAGGAAGTTAATGATAATGATCATGATCAAGCTACCACTGAACTTCGAAGGTCCACAAGGACACGTTCCGCACCAGAGTGGTACGGCAATCCTGTCCTGGAAATCATGTTGTTAGACAACAGTGAACCTTCGAACTATGAAGAAGCGATGGCGGGCCCGGATTCCGACAAATGGCTTGAAGCCATGAAATCCGAGATAGGATCCATGTATGAAAACGAAGTATGGACTTTGACTGACTTGCCCGATGATCGGCAAGCCATAGAAAATAAATGGATCTTTAAGAAGAAGACTGACGCGGATGGTAATGTGACCATCTATAAGGCTCGGCTTGTCGCTAAGGGTTATCGACAAGTTCAAGGGGTTGACTACGATGAGACTTTCTCACCCGTAGCGAAGCTGAAATCCGTCAGAATCATGTTAGCAATTGCCGCATACTATGATTATGAGATATGGCAAATGGACGTCAAAACGGCATTCCTTAATGGTTTTTCTTAAGGAAGAGTTGTATATGATACAACCGGAAGGTTTTGTCGACCCTGAGAATGCTGACAAGGTATGCAAGCTCCAGCGCTCTATCTATGGGCTGGTGCAAGCATCTCGGAGTTGGAACATTCGCTTTGATGAGATGATCAAAGCATTTGGGTTCACACAGACTTATGGAGAAGCCACTGTTTACAAGAAAGTGAGTGGCAGCTCTGTAGCATTTCTCATATTATATGTGGATGACATACTGCTGATGGGAAATGATATAGAATTCTTGGAAAGTATAAAGGCCAACTTGAATAAGTGTTTTTCAATGAAGGACCTTGGAGAAGCTGCTTATATATTAGGCATCAAGATCTATAGGGATAGATCGAGACGCCTCATAGGTCTTTCGCAAAGCACATACCTTGATAAGATATTGAAGAAGTTCAATATGGATCAGTCCAAGAAGGGGTTCTTGCCTGTATTGCAAGGTGTGAGATTGAGCACGGCTCAATGCGCGACCACGGCAAAAGATATAGAAGATATGAGTGTCATCCCCTATGCCTCAGCCATAGGGTCTATTATGTATGCCATGCTGTGTACCAGACCTGATGTAAACCTTGCAGTAAGTTTGGTAGGTAGGTACCAAAGTAATCCTGGCAAGGAACACTGGACAGCGGTCAAGAACATCCTGAAGTACCTGAAAAGGACTAAGGATATGTTTCTCGTATATGGAGGTGACGAAGGGCTCGTCGTAAAGGGTTACGTCGATGCTAGCTTCGACACAGATCCGGATGACTCCAAGTCACAAACCGGATACGTGTATATTTTGAATGGTGGAGCGGTAAGCTGGTGTAGTTGCAAGCAAAGCGTCGTGGCGGGATCTACATGTGAAGCGGAGTACATAGCAGCCTCGGAGGCAGCACACGAAGCAGTATGGATGAAGGAGTTCATCACCAACCTAGGAGTCATTCCAAATGCGTCGGGTCCAATGGCTCTCTTCTGTGACAACACTGGAGCTATTGCCCTTGCCAAGGAGCCCAGGTTTCACAAGAAGACCAGGCATATCAAGCGTCGCTTCAACTCCATACGTGAACATGTTCAAGATGGAGACATAGATATTTGTAAAGTGCACACGGATTTGAATGTAGCAGATCCGTTGACTAAACCTCTTTCACGAGCAAAACATGATCAACACCAGAACTCTATGGGTGTTCGATTCATCACAATGTAACTAGATTATTGACTCTAGTGCAAGTGGGAGACTGTTGGAAATATGCCCTAGAGGCAATAATAAAATGGTTATTATTATATTTCCTTGTTCATGATAATTGTCTGTTATTCATGCTATAATTGTGTTATCCGGAAATCGTAATACATGTGTGAATACATAGACCACAACATGTCCCTAGTAAGCCTCTAGTTGACTAGCTCGTTGATCAATAGATGGTTACAGTTTCCTGACCATGGACATTGGATGTCATTGATAACGGGATCACATCATTAGGAGAATGATGTGATGGACAAGACCCAATCCTAAGCCTAGCACTAGATCGTGTAGTTCGTTTGCTAAAGCTTTTCCAATGTCAAGTAACTTTTCCTTAGACCATGAGATTGTGCAACTCCCGGATACCGTAGGAGTGCTTTGGGTGTACCAAACATCACAACGTAACTGGGTGGCTATAAAGGTGCACTACGGGTATCTCCGAAAGTGTCTGTTGGGTTGGCACGAATCGAGACTGGGATTTGTCACTACATGTAACGGAGAGGTACCTCTGGGCCCACTCGGTAGGACATCATCATAATGAGCTCAATGTGATCAAGGAGTTGTTCACGGGATGATGTGTTACGGAAACGAGTAAAGAGACTTGCCGGTAACGAGATTGAACAAGGTATCGGTATACCGACGATCGAATCTCGGGCAAGTATCGTACCGATAGACAAAGGGAATTGTGTACGGGATTGATTGAATCCTCGACATCGTGGTTCATCCGATGAGATCATCGAGGAGCATGTGGGAGCCAACATGGGTATCCAGATCCCGCTGTTGGTTATTGACCAGAGAGTCGTCTCGGTCATGTCTACGTGTCTCCCGAACCCATAGGGTCTACACACTTAAGGTTTGGTGACGCTAGGGTTGTAGGGAAAGTTTGTACGTGGTTACCGAATGTTGTTCGGAGTCCCGGATGAGATCCCGGACGTCACGAGGAGTTCCGGAATGGTCCGGAGGTGAAGATTTATATATGGGAAGTTGTCATACGGTCACCGGAATAGTTTCGGGGGTTATCGGTATTGTACCGGGACCACCGAAAGGTGTCCGGGGGTCCACCGGGTGGGGCCACCTATCCCGGAGGGCCCCATGGGCTGAAGTGGGAAGTGAACCAGCCCCTGGTGGGCTGGTGCGCCCCCCTATGGGCCTCCCCTGCGCCTAGGGTTGGGAACCCTAGGGGTGGGGGGCGCCTCCACCTGACTTGGGGGGCAAGCCACCTCCCCTGGCCGCCTCCCCTCCCCTCAGATTGGATCTGAGGGGGCCGGCCCCCTCTCCTCTTCCCCCTATAAATAGTGGAGGGGTGGGAGGGAGGCCATACCCAATCCCTGGCGCAGCCCCTCCCCTCTCCAACACCTCCTCCTCCTCCCGCGGTGCTTGGCGAAGCCCTACAGGAATACCACGCAGCTCCAACTCCACCACGCCGTCGTGCTGCTGCTGGAGTTGTCTTCCCCGACCTCTCCCTCTCTCCTTGCTGGATCAAGGCGTGGGAGACGTCTCCGTTCCGTACGTGTGTTGAACGCGGAGGTGCCGTCCGTTCGGCGCTAGGATCATCGGTGATTTGGATCACGACGAGTACGACTCCATCAACCCCGTTCTCTTGAATGCTTCCGCTCGCGATCTACAAGGGTATGTAGATGCACTCCCCTCTCTCGTTGCTAGATGACTCCATAGATTGATCTTGGTGATGCGTAGAAAATTTTAAAATTCTGCTACGTTCCCCAACAGTGACTACCCACATAACATTTCCACACACCAAAGTAAGCAATTGCATGCATACTAAACTAGGAGAAACGAACATCTAATCATCTACATCTTGTTGCGATGACATTTGCCATTGCTCTGCTTCCGGCTGGATCCCTGGTCGTGAATGGTTAATAAAATCTAAGTCTATTGCATATTAAGGTCAAAATAGTACTACCAATCTACGAGTCTCATACGATGCCATTTCAACGATTGTACCACAAAAGCACGAAATATTACAAGGTTCAAATTCCAGAGTTACATGGCTCAAATTCAAAGATTACAAGGTTCAAACTGATATTAGAAATGAAATTCATCTCATTCAGCTGCAAACGCCCATGCTGACCAGCTAAACATGGATATAAGAGAGGTTCAAACTAAAAATTAAAATAGTAAGGCCGCTTTCAAAACCTCGTCATTTCTGCAAAGGGATCATCCGCTGACAAGTCATGTATGGGTTTGACACAATGACTTCCAATTACTCTGTCATATGCTCTTCCAATATGAATTTTAGCTTTTTTGGAACCTCTTCCATTCTGCAGTATCTGCTGGCTCTGATCAACAAACCATTCATCTTTCCTAATTAAATGCGTGTTCAACCTCAGTACCTTCAGCACCCTTGCTCTGGCAAGAAAGAACCTGACGAATGTAATCTCCGGCAAGGTCCCTTGGTAGGAGTTCAAAGTAATTTCTGAGAGATGCAGATCCAGGCATTCGATGTGATTATCGTTATAAACATTATCCACCTCCGGGCCTATTATTATCTGCAAAAGAAGAGAACGTGTTAGTGCCTACATGCAGTTTTGAACACTACTACACGCCTATTTGGTTTAAAGGATTTGTAAAATGCACCAACGTGCCATCTTCGATCTGACATGATTAACATGGGCATTTGATTACAATCTAGAAAAATGTAGCCTTCTTCACAAGAGGTTGGAGTGCATGAAAAATTCCCTAAGAAAACTAGTACAGATGAATCCAAAGGAGAAATGCTTATGGATTGTAACCATATGAATCAAGCAACCAATATGGGGTGGGGGGTGTATGTCCTGAAATCCTCCAAAATTCCTTCAGAAATCATAGTACATTGTCATTGTAAACTTAGGAAAAGGTGCAAAAAATTGAACTCCCTTATGGTTAACATTTAACAGGAAAGGAACATCACCTCGATATACAGCTTCTTCAGGCACGAAAAGCATCTCAGGAAACTGACAACTTGGTCCAGGTTGGGGCCAACAGATTCTAGTGCCAAGACCTTCACTGTGCGCAGAATATGGGTGAAGCTTTGCTGGATGACAGACGAACGTACATCTTGAAAACTAGAAATAATGTTGATATCAAGAAGGAGAGGTAGAAGGCGACTATTGTACCTGAAAGTAGTAGTATTTGACAGACGAGTAGCCCACCACTGTCAATTTTAGCGCAGAAATGACATTGATTCTTGTTGGACCTTGTTGATCAACTACAAGTAATCTCTGAAGTGAAGGTGTGTCCTCAATGACCATATTGTGGTCCACCTTCTGTGATCTCTCATTGCAGCACCAGCAACACACATAAATAGTCCGGAGAGTCCTGGAGGTGATGTGGAAGCTACTCGACCAATTCATCGCCTGAAGACAAAGGAAGTCGAGTGCAGTATAGCCGCGGAGCAGGCGCTCCATGTCATCCTTTGGGATGCAGACGGCGACGAGCTCCAGGTGCGTCAGTCGTGGTAGAAAAAGAGCGGGCACGTCATTAAGGGGGGAAATGCCTGTTCATGAACTTGGCGAGGCGCAGCGTGGGCGTGAAGCGGAGCGCGGACATTAGCAGCGAGCGCATATGTCCATCATTAAAACTGAGCTCCTCGAGCTGATCTAGGGCGGGGGATCGGAACCACTCGTCAAGCTTGGCTCGGTCCTTGCCATTGGAATGGAACTTGCCCGTGATAAGGCCTCTGATTGGGCCATGGTGACTGCCGAGGATCTGGGAGAATGCATCCAAGCTTTTATGATAGCCATGGCAGAGCTCATGGGCGTCGAGGAGGTCGAGAGGGGTGGAGATCCATAGGAGGCGCCACCGCCGGGAAAGGGCGGTTGTCCTCGCCCCATATTTGATTGGGAGGAGGGATATGATGACTGTCAACATATCATCGAGGAGGCTGATGATGAAGTCTAGGCCTGCTGGAGTCGCTTGCGGTTCTTTCTCGACCCGCCTCCTCTTGTTGGCAGCCTCGTTCTCCACCTCGTCGGCGGCGATGGAAACCTCTGTCTAGATAGTTACACCGTGCTCTGGTGCTTCAGCAGCCCTGGCGTCGCCACTCCCTCCAATGGGGCGCTTCGGCGGCATCCTCATACACTGACGGCTTTGAGGATTGAGAGTGGCGTCGAGGATGCGGGCGGAGAAAGAGGATTGTGTGTGTGTGGTGAGGATGGGGGGTGCCGGCTTTGCGGACTGAGAGCGGCGTCGAGGATGCGGGCGGAGAGAGAGGATTGTGTGTGTGGCGAGGATGGGGGGTGTGGCCGCTCGGGCGCGCCATTAATACGGACCAGTGGGAGTGAGGCGGGCGGCGGTCAAAGGCTGTCTCGCTTCTCGGTGAGCCTGCGCGGGGGACTTCTGGCATTCCTATACAATCATTTCACGGAGCAAGGCGGGTGCGCCATTAATATGGAGCAGTGGGAGCGAGGTGGGCGGCGGTCAAAGGTCTGGCTCGCCTCCCGGTGAGCCTGCGCGGCGGACTGCTGGCACGCCTACCGTCATTTCACACAGCTACTAGCACGCCCCACTGTGAGTGCGTAGCGAACACGCACATGCCTCGGCCTCCCGGTCTGCCTGCTACCATGCGTCTCATCAACTCACGCATTCTCGTACGGCACACGGGACGTGTGCGCAACACGTATTATATTGATTTTTCCTTTCTGATGATTAATTCTGCCGCTTTATTGCTTAACCGAAGCATGGCACATACATTGTTGGTCTAACGCACACGGTTCGAATAAAGAGTTCGTTTGCGATATTGGTTGATAATTATTTATAATTTCCTGTATGTAAGAAGATTATGTCAAAACTTGTCTCAAATTTGAAAAAAATAATAATATCACAGTCTATTGGTGACCATATGACACCACGATATGTTTCATGAATTTCAACTTAGTTTTGGATTTATTGGATTTTAAAATCAAGATTCTAGATGTTAGAAATTTCTTGCTTGGGAACTAAACATGCACCCTGGGACACGTACACATATGATTTTGCAATCCATTTTCGTGCACTATCACGGGTCTCATGTAGATCATATTTGATTTTTGCACATTTAAATCCCTGGGAAATCAATCAATGTATAAAAATCGGATAAATGTTATCTATTTTTTAATTTTCAACACTAAACTCCTTTGGTCGCTTGTTCGCTGCAGAAAAAGTTTGACATGCATCTTTGGGCCACATGCACGCGGTGGTCCTAGGACACTCACTCACATGGGCCCGCGAGGTCGCCGTCCAGCACTATGACATGCGACGAGAGAGGTTAATTTGACCAACAAGGATGGTCATTTTTTGGTTTTTGTTATACGTACGGTAGTTGTATATATATAGTACGCGTTGAAGAGGGTGGCCGGGGGCAATACTACGCGTCATATAGGACACTCACTCTCGTGCGATGCTTCCATCCGTGGCGCCGTGAGGTTGTCCTCCATCACTTTGACCCAGCAAGGAGGTTTCTTTTTGGGTTGTGTTGCGGTAGGAGTATATAGTACGCGTCGAAGAGGGGAGGAGGGGGCCAGGGCAGCACATATATACTACACACACATCATGAATCGATCTCGCTCCGTGTGGGGACTTTTTGGTTTTCGAGGCAGGTGCCGCAAAGAAGTTGTGCATATTGGGTATTAAAAACATCACCAACACATTGGGCCACATGCAGACGACGGTTGTCACTCATTCGCCTGCGTCTCTTCCCTCCATGGGCCCGTGAGGTCGTCGTCCATCTAATATATGACACAACGAGAAAGGTAATTTGACGAACAAGGAGGATTATTTTCGGGTTGTGTTATGGTACGTAGGAGTATATATTATGCATCGAAGAGGGGAGGGGGCAACATATATATACTACATGTCATGAACCTCGGTTCGTGTGGGGGACTTAAAGGTTTCCGAGGCAGGTGCCACATCAAAGTTCTGCATATATATTAGGTATTCAAACATCACAACCACACATCTCCATACATATGTTTGGCCCACAAGCAAGCGATGATGGTTGTCTTCTAGCACTCACTCATGGGGTTATCAGCGAGATGCTTCATCCATCTCGGTGTGCCCGCTTGGTCAATCACTTCAACCGACACCGATAGAGGTTAATTTGACTTATAATTAGGAGGGGATTAAATTTTGGTTTGTCTTATATGGTTCGGTACATGCAACTATATACTTCACGCGCATGTGTACGCACGAATCCCTCCCACCGGGTCAAAGTGGGGGGGGGGGGCGAGCACGCGACGCATCATGAACCAGATCTGTGTGGGGACTGTGCATTTTTCGATGCATGCATGCGCCACATCAAAATGTTGTGCTGTTGGTATTCAAACATATATGCATGCATCACGCATGTCCATACATATGTTTGGGGCACATATATACATGCAGTGGTTGTCTTTGGACACTCTCCCTCGCTTGGTTATCATCGACGGCCTATATATTCGTGGGCCCGCGTGGACGTCCATCACTTCGACCAACAACGCGAGAGAGGTTACCAAGGTGGATTCTTCTTCTCTTGGTTCATGTTACCGTATAGTCGTACGTCGATCATGGTGAGATTAGAGACCTAAGTTCGAGGGCTCGCATACACATGAATCCCTATATATATATAGTATACTATGCGTCATGAAACCTCGCTCCGTGTGGGGACTTTTCAGTTCCAAAAGCACGCGGCCACATCAAAGTTGTGCATTGGGTATATTCAAACACCACATGACACTTCATACATATGTTTGGGCCACATGCACGTAGTGGTTGTCTTCAGGCACTCCCTCGCATGGTTATCGGTGACAAGCTAGCCTATTTTGTGGGGCTGCGTGTGGAATGTCAATGCATGACTTTGACCCAACAAACAAGAGAGGTTATACGACCAAGGTGGTGATTCTTCTTGGTCAGTCTTACAATACGCCTTGGTGAGATGCCCCCTCCCACCGACTCAAAGTGTGTGTGTGTGGGGGGGGGCACAGTACTACTTCGTACTAGATGAACCTCCGTGGGGTCGGGGATGCCCGGTTAATTTGCGATGCACATGTGCCACATCAACTTTGTGATTTGGTAACGCCAGAAGAACACATCTGTGGGCCCGCACACGGTCCACATTTGATCGGAAGCAAAGGGGGAGGGGGGTTGATGTACTCCTTTCGGTTTTGTGTTACGGTACGGTGAGATGTGAGACCTAGCTATTTGGGGGGCATGCGTTCATAGCTAGGATTCCCGTCCCGGCAACATGAAGTGTGTGTGTGTGTGTGTGTTTTTTTGGGGGGGGGGGCTAGCAATAATAACGTGCGCTTTGTGCGACAGGTGCCACATCAAAGTTGTGCATTGGGTATTTGTACATCAAACCACCCTTTTCATACATATATTTGGTCCACATGCAAGTGTGATCGTGTTCTGACCCTTTGCCGCGTTTTTTGGCCAAATTTATAAACAGCAGACGAGTCGGACGCAGCAACCGTCTACGATCGGGTACGAAACTGACACGGTTCCCTAGGACTACCCGTGTGCCGCGCCCCTGTCCTGTCACCCACAAGATCATAGTAGATTGGGCTCCACGAGGCTTCCCTCCCCTCTCGAAAATATTTACTCCCTCGCAATCTCGAAAATATCTACCCGCGTCCGCGTAGATGGTTTTTCTGTTTGATAGCACACGATTAGTATGTCTGTACCATGTGCGATGTTTGTTACTCCCGCTATGCTTCAATCAGTAGATCCAAATTTTCAGTAGCCCTGGCATTTTACTCCCGCCTCCATCCCTCCCAATCTAAAAAATATCTGCTCGGCTGGAGTGTTTTTCTGTTTGATAGCACACGATCATTATGTTTTAACTGTGTGATGTTCGTTACTCCCGCCCCGCTCTGTTTCAATCCCTTGATCCAAAATTTTGGTAGCCCCGCCATTTTACTCCCGCCTAGTAAATTTTTCAGTACCCGCGACATTTCCTCAAACACCACCTTGGACCCCCTCCACACACACACCCCAAATCCCTCGCTCACACACATACACACCACCCCTCCCTCGCTCCAAACCTAGCTAGGTCGCCGCCGCCGCCGCTGCGCCGCCTCCATCGTCAACCTCTGCCGGTCTGCCCATGCAGTTTACCCACTGATATACATACCCTGGCCACCCTGAGTTTCTTAGATGACGCTTGCGAAACGCCCCCTTTCCCCAGAGATCCCCTTCCCCAACCCCCTCCCCCACTCCAGAGCGTCGCAGCCTAAGCGCGGCTATGCTTCCCGGGGAGCTCGAGGAGGAGCGAATGGCCCAAAAGAGATTTACCGCGGCCTCTTCGCCCGACGTCGGCGAGGTGGCCACCGAGGAAGCTGACGATGATGACTGGACCTGGATTGAGCCTTTCAATCAGCGGGCTAGAGTATTCTGGCATTTCGCGGACGCCGGCTACGACATCGAGGTCATCGACACCGATGGCTTGACGCGGGTTATGTCATAGGTTAAGTTGACCACCCCCAACCCTTCGGGTTAGACAGCTATCGATCTTATCAATGGCCCTGCCGCTGATCTCCTGCGGCTCGTTATAAACAATTTGCCATCCTTCATCGCCATGGAGCCCCTTTTGTCATTTCTAAAGGACACGTTCTGCGATGCTAGCCTGGGATCCTCAGCTGGCAAGTCAGACCTCATCGACGGCGACCACGAGGAGGAGCCAATCTGTGACAAGTGAGGAAACCCATGATTTGTTTTCTCAAACCCCTTTTGTAGTGAGAACCTATCCAATATTTATTGCTATATTAGGTTGTTTGCATTATGCCTTGTTTATTTCTACGGTTTATGGTTGTTCGGTTGTTTGTAGTTAGCATATGTCCAGTTTCAATTGCCATCTTTGGTTGTTCATAGTATGCCTTGTTTATTTCAGCTATTAACAGTGTGATGTTCTATATGTGCTAGTATGAACTATGCAGTTCAATTTCATCAATACCAAATTTAACAATAGCTCTATGAATGACTATATTTGGTTGCTGTTAAGCATGTTGTACTCCCTCCGAATCTTTTTAGTTCGCATATAAGATTTGTCTAAAGTCAGGCCTCTTAAATTTTGACCAACTTTATAGAACAAAATACCAACATTCACAATATGAAATAAATATCAGTACATGTGTCATGACTTAAATTTTCATATTGTATAACTTTAGCATGCTAGATGTTGATATTTTTTCAAATAAATAAGGTCAAACTTTATGAAGTTTGACTTCAGACAATTCTTATATGTAGAGTAAAAAGGACCGGAGGGAGTATTGAACACGCCTTTCCATTTGATTTAACAATGGCACTGTTTGGATACTCTAACTTAACAAGAGGTTAGAGTTAGTTTCTAGCTCATGACAGTTAAAAGGGAGAGAGAGAGAGATTGGTGGAATAGTTGATTGTATTGCTTGAGGCTCGTGGGCATATATATAGGAGTACATGGTCATCTTGGAGTACAAGTCAAGGTAGAATAAATCCTATGCTATCCTACGTTTCCTAAATAACAATGATACTCAACAATGACTAACCCTGAACTAACTCTAGCCAAAGAGGTGTTTGGATGACAGTGTTAGATTGACAATAAATGCACTAGGAGAACTAGCCCCAATCAGCACCTCTTGGTTGGGATAGGTGTTTTGGGTGGGTTTGATGCAACTAGCTCAAACTAGCCCTCATGTTTGGATACTTTAGGGCTATTTGAGCCCAAACTAGCTCAAACTAACTCTAACCCATGGATCCAAACAGGCCAATAACTAGTGCACTTAGACCTGCACAATACAAGTTTGAATGGCTACGTTTGCTTGTTTTTTAATATTAGGCCTGTTACAGTTAATAACACACCTTTCCACTTCTTGTTTTTAAATATTAGGTTTTTAACAATTTCGTCTTGCACATGTAGGTCCTGCTGTCAGAGCTTTTGACCCACTATTTGACCCTTTTTGCATATGTGAAAATGAGTTGTCCATTAATATCAGTCAAGTCAAGACACTTAGAAAGATTGTTACGATAAAGAAATTAGCGACAAAAAACAACAAGATCTTTGTCTGCACAATGAAGAAGACATCAGTTCACTACGGGATGGTACTAACTGTTATACCTTGTCTTTTTAATTCCTTTGCGCCATTTCAAATCTGGAGAAGATATTTATGCATATCCTTGTTTTCAGGAATTTCCAAAGCAGTTCACTGATGATTACCTCTCAAACCACCTGTATGGTCAGGAGGCGAGGAAGGTTTTCATACAACACCCACGGTTCAATATTGAAGTGTTCCTGAAGAGGACGAAGGATGGACGGTCAATCATCCACAGGCACTGGCCTAAAGTTGCAAAGACCTTCAACATCAATGAAGGCTCAATATTCGCCTTCCGCTTCAGCAGTTTTCCAGATGAGATTCATCTGTCTATGTTCCGTCTATGATGCTAATTTCAAAAGGTTGTAGATGTTGCATGTGAAACTTGGTGCTGGTACAGTTGTGTAATGGGGTAGCTGAGTGCTGAAGCTATATGATGTTGTACTCTGATGTATTTGAATTATGAAATCCTGCTTCTTTAATATGGAAATGAAATATATTTTGTGCTTAATATGAAATGTCAATTAGATTAATAAATGGATTATTAATAATAGGGCAATTAGCCTGCTAATTGGGTTTTTCTATTGCAAACGGTTATTGAGAAAACACCATGAGCGATGACCTCAGGCAACGCACATAGTTTCTAGGAATAAACCATGTTGGATCAATGAACAATCACACACGACATCCTCTTGAAAATTGTTTGTGTTAGGCCACCTTGCGCAAACGTTTACCACATAAAAAGTGTGTGTGATGGACAGCCTTTGCCACACAGTTTCTTCTACACACTGTGTGTGATGCATTCAGTAACGCAAACGATAAAATTGTTAATATCATGTGCAATGACAACGCTATCACAAACGATTTAATGGGGAAAATTGTGTGTGATGTACCTGCGAACGGAAACGTTTTTCTTGGGGTGACTGCGTGGGATGTATATACGAACGGAAACATACTTCTTAAATTAACTGTGTGGGATGTACATACTAACGGAAACGTTTAGCAGGGACAGACTGTGTGGGATGTACTTACGACCGAAAACGATTTCGCCTGTATAATTGTAATTTTTAGCACTACTGTACGTATAACCGTATTTGATTGCTCGCCGGTCGCACACGACCTCATTTTGCCGAGCGTGTGTGCCAGGAGGGCATATCCCCGATAGTTTCTGGGTCGTGTGGGAAGGACCCCCCTATCGCAGTCACTCACTAGGCGACGATTCAGAACGCCATCACGAAAAGGGGTTAAAAACCGTTTGTATAGCACCTCACTGTACCAGTGAATAGAGCTATGCTCCCCGGCAATGGCGCCAGAAAAAGGTCTTGATAACCCACAAGTATAGGGGATCGCAACAGTTTTCGAGGGTAGAGTATTCAACCCAAATTTATTGATTCGACACAAGGGGAGCCAAAGAATATTCCCAAGTATTAGCAGCTGAGTTGTCAATTCAACCACACCTGAAAGACTTAATATGTGCAGCAAAGTTTTTAGTAGCAAAGTAGTATGGAAGTAATGGTAACGGTGGCAAAAGTAACACTAGCAATTTTGTAGTGATTGTAACAATAGCAAAGGAAAAGTAACTTAGCAAAGATCAATATGTGAAAAGCTCGTAGGCAACGGATCAGTGATGGATAATTATGTCGGATGGCATTCATGATGCAACAGTTATAACCTAGGGTGACATAGAACTAGCTCCAATTCATCAATATAATGTAGGCATGTATTCCTAATATAGTCATACGTGCTTATGGA
Organism: Thinopyrum elongatum; assembly: GCA_011799875.1. Taxonomy (NCBI): domain Eukaryota; kingdom Viridiplantae; phylum Streptophyta; class Magnoliopsida; order Poales; family Poaceae; genus Thinopyrum; species Thinopyrum elongatum. The sequence goes on from CM022302.1 coordinate 103,182,099, forward strand.
AAAGAACTTGCATGACATCTTTTGTCCTACCCTCCCGTGGCAGCGGGGTCCTAATGGAAACTAAGGGATATTACGGCCTCCTTCTAATAGAGAACCGGACCAAAGCATTAGCACTTAGTGAATACATGAACTCCTCAAACTACGGTAATCACCGGAAAGAATCCCAATTATTGTCACCTTGGGGTATGCGGATCATAACACATAATAGGTGTCTAGAACTTGCAAGATATGATCAAGAACACAAATATATTCATGAAAACATAATAGGTTCAGATCTGAAATCATGGCACTCGGGCCCTAGTTGTCATGGGAACGATTTCGACAATGAGAGAGGGGTAGGATAAAGGAGCATGATCTATCGAGATGCATATGGGTGACACTGTATTTTAGCGAGTTCGGGCCTCTCGCAGTGGAGATAACAGCCCTACGTCTCGTGCTCCGGAGAGGCTTTCTTTTATCTATCATGAACACGAAGTTACATGGTGTATTTGAGAGAGAGAGGGGAGAACGGATCTCCATGCCTGAGCTAAGTCCTGAGACTAGTGGTGAGGGGAGAGAGATGAGAGCTAGAGGAGAAGAATGAGGGCCACCCCCCAAGTCTAGTGGTGGGGGGGGCTTATATAGAGTGCGCCACCTCCTCACCTCCTATGTTACAAAGTGAGGGCATGAATGCCATAATGTCAGCTCACTACGAAGCCTCCACTATGAGAATGATGCTTTGACTGCCTTACTGCCTGTTGGTCTTCTCATATCCGAGTGAGTCATACGGCCGAGTGGTGGACTGCCATCCAAGTGGATGGCACGTTGCTTGTCCGAGTGGATAGTATGTCTGTATGAAATTTATCTGGACCCACCTAATGTGTGGACCCCATGCTTTAATATATTTTGACCCTTCATGGGCCTACCTATTATGTGTATTCCAAACACTAGTGACAAGCATTAAGCATAGCAAAGTCATAGCAACATCAATCTCATAACATAGTGGATACTAGGGATCAAACCCTAACAAAACTAACTCGATTACATGATAAATCTCATCCAACCCATCACCGTCCAGCAAGCCTATGATGGGATTACACACGCACGGTGGTGAGCATCATGAAATTGGTGATGGAGGAAGGTTGGTGATGATGATGGTGATGAATCCCCTCTCCGGAGCCCAAAACAGACTCCAGATCTGCCCTCCCGATGAAGAACAGGAGGCGGCGGCGGCTCCGTATCGTAAAACATGATGAATCCTTCTCTCTGATTTTTTTTCTCCCCAAATAGGGTTATATGGAGTTGGAGTTGAGGTCGGAGGGGATCCAGGGGGCCCACAAGACTGTAGGGCACGCCCCAGGGGGTGGGCGCGCCCCCAGGGCTTGTGGCCTCTAGGTGGCCCCCCACTAGTTGATTCTTGCGCCAATATTTTTTATATATTCCAAAAATATTCTTCGTAAATTTTCAGGTCAATCCGAGAACTTTTATTTCTGCACAAAAATAACACCAAGGCAATTCTGCTGAAAACAGCGTCAGTCCGGGTTAGTTCCATTCAAATCATGCAGATTAGAGACCAAAACAAGGGCAAAAGAGTTTGGAAAAGTAGATACGATGGAGACGTATCACGGCGCGCCACAGAGTGCGCCACCGAGATGCGAGGACCTGTCTGCGGCAGCCATCCTTGGTGGGGAGAAGGAAGATGATCTCCCCAAGGATGGCGTCCGGGAGATCGCTGATGCGGTCCGCCCGATATTCTATGGGTTCCTCAAATCTAGGGGGGCGTGGCCGCTTCTGCTCGCGCTGCTGGGTGCAGGATCTACAACCGGCGGCGCCGTTGGCCGAAGACTCTTCTGTGTACATAGCAATCTGGAAAAAAGGCAGAAACATACATGTATGATATTCAAAATCAATTCTCAAGATCTGGAAGAAAAAAGAACACAAACATATATGTAGGACATTCAAAATCAATTCTCAAAATTTGGCTACGAATTATTAGCACGCACGCTAACCCTAGTCAGATTATTAGCAAAAAAAATATTTGTACAGAACAAACAATTAATCACTAACCATAGATACCATTCAAACAATCAATACACTACACGGATCTAACGAATCTTACTCTGATTTCATGGACTGGGTGAACATAACCAAGGGTTTCTGTTCCCAACAAAAGGGTTGGGGGGAGGGGGCCAACCGGTTTCCCATCGGAGTCGGAGTCGTTGCCGGAGTAGGTATGGACCTCCGGCTCTAGCTAGGGAGGCACGACGACAGCGACGAAGTCAAGGTCACGCTCCTGCCACGCGAGACCTCGTCGGCGGCGACAGCAATCTCTGCGCCCAGCTTCATGCGTTGCGCGGGTGCTTCACCAGCACCGGCGTCGCCACTCCCACCGATGGTGCGCTTCGGCAAAATCCTAGTACACTCCATGCGGCGGTGACAACGGTGGACGGGGTGTGCGGCCGCCTATTATGACCAGCGGATCGTGCGCGCCAATAATATGGAGCACTGCGAGTGAGGTGGGCGGCGATCAAAGGGCTGGCTCACCTCCTGGTGAGCCTGCGCAGCGGACTGCTGGCATGCCTACTGTCATTTCACACAGCTACTAGCACGCCCCATGGTGAGTGCATAGCGAACACGCGCATGCCTCGGCCTCCCGGTCTGCCTGCTAGCATGCGTCTCGTCAACTCACGCATACTCGTACGACACACGGGACGCGTGCGCGGCACGTATTATATTTATTTTTCCTTTTTGATGATTAATTCTGCCGCTTTATTGCTTAACCGAAGCATGACACGTACATTTGTTGGTCTAACGCACACGGTTCGAATAAAGAGTTCGTTTGCGATATTGGTTGATAATTATTTATAATTTCCTGTATGTAAGAAGATAATATCAAAACTTGCCTCAAATTTGAAAAAAAAATATCAGTCTATTGGTGTCCATATGGCACCATGATAAGTTTCATGAATTTCAACTTAGTTTTGGATTTACTAGATTTTAAAATCAAGATTCTCAATGTTAGAAATTTCTTGCATGGGGACTAAACATGCACCCAGGGACACGTACACATATGATTTTGCAATCCATTTTCGTGCACTATCACGGGTCTCATGTAGATCAAATTTGAATTTTGGACATTTAAATCCCTGGGAAATCAATCAATGTATAAAAAATGGACAAATGTTATCTATTTTTTTCAATTTTCAACACTAAACTCCTTTGGTCGCACGTTCGCTGCAGAAAAAGTTTGACATGCATCTTTGGGCCACTTGCACGCGGTGTTCCTAGGACACTCACTCGTGTGGGCCCGCGAGGTCGCCGTCCAGCACTATGACATGCGATGAGAGAGGTTAATTTGACCAACAAGGATGGTCATTTTTTGGTTTTTGTTACGTACGGTAGGAGTATATATATACACTACAAAAAAAGACACATCCGTGACATTTTGGGCCGAACGGATTTTTTTCTGTCATGCTTATGACACTTCTATGACGATAATTGTGACAAAACCCGGTATCATCATAGATGTGGTGGGCTCCAACTTCTATGACAAAAAATCATGACAGAAAATGGGCTTTTCGTCCTTGGTGGGCCGGGGACGCACTTGCATGACATTCTTTGGGCCGTCCATAACAGAAAAAATCGTGGTAGAAGCGAGGGCGAGGAAAATTTCGGGGAGTTCCCCGTTACGATGGGTGGTCGGGGCCGAGTGATGCACGGAGGGATTGCGCGTTTCTCTCGTACACGTACGCACGTGTGTGCGAGGCGTTGGGCTCTAACTGAACCCGAGCGAGGCGTTCGCTTACTGAACCTGAGCGATTGCACTAGCTACGTTACTGAACTTGAGCGATCGATCCCTGGCTGTTAACTAAACCCGAGCGATTCCTTCGCTACTGCTGCTAACTGAAGCCGATCGAACTTGCTTCCTCTTGATGAACAGTGACTATTGTTGGGGGTTGGATGAATAGTTCCCGGTGGGGGTTGGATGAACAGGACCCCGTGGTAGTAGAGGCCGTTGCCGCTGGATGAACAGGACCCCGATCGAGGAGGCCGGTGGAGGGTGGATGAACAGGACCCCGTGGAGGCTCCATGAACAGTAGCCGGTGGAGGGTTGATGAACAGGACCCCGTGGAGGGCTGGTTGAACAGTAGTCGATGGAGGCTGGATGAACAGGACCCCCCGTGGATGAACAGTAGCTGGTGGAGGCTGGAGGAAGTCGACGGTGGATGAACAGTAGAAGGTTGAGGCTAGAGGAAGTCGATGGTGGATGAACAGTAGCCCATGGAGGCTAGAGCGAAGCAGTAGACGGTGGATGAAGAGTAGCCCGTGAAGTCCCGTTTTGCGGTATGCCACACCCCTTCCGATGAACAGGACCCTGTTTCGACCGTAGGCGCTCCAACACAAGTCCGTTTCCTCTGTTTTGCGGTACGCCACACCCCTCCCGATCAACAACACCCCGTTTCGATCGTAGGCACTCGAACACAAGTCCGTTTCCTCCGTTCTGCGGTATGCCAGACCCTTCCCGATGAACAGAACCCCGTTTCAACCGTACGCGGTCAAACAGAAGGCCATTTCCTCCATTCTGCGGTACGCTAGAGCTCGTTTTGGCTGTTCCATCCAAGCTGGTTGGCTCCCAATGAACACGCGACGCTGTTTACTCCGTTCCGACCCAGCCGGTTGGCTGTCGATGAACAGGGCGCCGTCGTTGTACGCATTAGAGACCCCGCCCATATGTACGTATGTAGCCATATTTACTATCTTACAGCATGGCTGTACGTACGTGTACATGATATAGACGGGACTGCGTGACATGCTACGTCGGCGCCTTTACTTCAACACGTGCCGCTCCTTACTCGGCCACGGTACGTCACTACAGAGAGACCGATCGACCGCTATGTACGTACACGTTCGCGACCAGACAGATAACGCTACCTTCGCTTCAACCTAGTGGGTCCCAGCTGTCAGGGGGTAAGAAGGCACTTCCTTCCTTGCGAAGGTAAAGCCGGTGGGTCCCAGCTGTCAAGGGGTACTTTTTTTTTGTGAAATACAGAGGCCCTTCCGGTGGGTCCGAGCTGTCAGGTGGAGGAATCATTATTTTGCGCGTAATAAGGAGGCACTTCCTTGCGTGCGGCCATGGACCCAGCTGTCAGACTCTCCATGTATAGTCCTCTTCTGATGGCTGTTGTTCGTTGACCGTGTTGACGACGCCGTACCGTCCGAGAGAACCAAGGTGGTGGACGACGGCGCGACCTAGGAAGGGAACGACCCGGAGGCGGGGAACACGCGGAGGGTAGTACGGGGGTTGACTGGTTTGGCTGCAGTGTGAGGCCGCCGTTGCTGCAGAATAACAGAGGGTGTGGGTGAGTAGAGGAATGGCCTAGCCAGCGGTGGGAGTAGGGTGGGGCGGTGAGGCCTGCGCGGCAGCACAACCGGCCACTGGAGGCAGGAGCAGGCGGTCCCGCTGGCGCTGGTTTGGGCGGCTGGTGCAAGAAGATCGGAGATTGGAGAAGCAGCAGGACCGTTCGATTAAAATCCAACGGTCACTGCTGCTAGAATCGTTTGTTGACTAAGTTGACAAAGCCCTGCGTACGCGTCAACTTAGTAGGCCCACAGGTCAGCCTCCAAACCGGTGCGCCCAAGATGTCAGTGGGAGGAATCATTTTTTTTGCGTAATAAGGAGGCAGTTGCTTGCGTGCGGCCATGGACCATGGGGTCCCTACTGTCAGCCTCTCGACGTACATCCCTATTCCGATGGCTGTCATTTGTTGAATGTTGACCACATTGAGCAGGCCGTGCCTAGAGTACCAACGCGGTGGACGGCGGGGAGGCCTAGGAATGGAATGACCCAGAGCCGGCAAAGACACAACAATGGATGCCCACGCTGAGGAGAGTATGACGGTTGACTGGTTCGGCTATGGCATGAGGCTGCCATCATCGGAGAATAACAGGAGGTGCGGGTGGGTAGAGGGATGGCCAAGATAGCGGAGGGAGTAGGGTGGGCCGGTGAAGCCTGCGCGGCATCACAGCCGGCCACAAGAGGAGGGAGCAGGCAGTCCCGCCGGCGCTGGTTTAGGCGGCTGGTGCAGGAAGATCAGAGATTGAAGAAGCACGTCGGCCGTTGGACGGACATCCAACAGTCATTGCTGCTAGAATCGTGTGTTGACTATAAGTTGACAAAGCCTTGCGTAAACAAGTCAGCCTCGAAATCTGTGGTGTGTACAGCCCATTTGCTATTATTTTTATAATTTACAGCCCATTTGCTAATTCATATGGAATTTATTGCAGCCCATTTTCCATTTTTAGAATTGCTGCCCATTTTCTGGTCAGTACCAGGGTTAAAAATTTGAACTAAAAAATATGCGAAATTTTAAAAATTCGCATATTTTTGCTGGGGAACAAAATATTTTTAATCCAAAAATTAGTAGCCATACTAAAACAAATTTAAAAATAAAGTAGTACTATGTTATGTTAAAATCCAATGAAATATAAAATATCAGTGAAGAACAAAACAAAAAACAAAACTAATTGCCCATTTGCTATATTTTTTTTGGAATTTGCAACCCCTTTCATATTACTTTTAAGATTTACTGCCCATACTCTCTGGCCAGGCCGAAATGCATCCCTCCTCGTCTTGAAAGATTTGCAGCCCAGTAAGTCGGAGAAAACAAATAGGCCTAGCCTGGTCATGTTGTTAGACGGGCCACAGAGACCGCACAACCCAGTTTATAGCCTGCTCCTCTGAACAAATCCTAAAAAAAAGCATTGTGCAATTCTGTCGTTAATTGACTATAGGTTGACAATGATGTGGGTCCCAGATATCGGCAGGGTGGATTAGAGTAAAAAAACGAGCGGTGCATCTGAGTAGTAAAGATGTGCTTGCTTGTGTTCGGGAGTGGACCTGGTGGGTCTGTACTGTCATACTCACAACTAAAGTCCACTCCCGATTCACTACGGTGACAGGGCCGGACGGCGACGCCGCTGTGAGCGCACCAAGGCGAAGAACGACGACAAGGTCTCTTGTGGCACCCCGGCTCAGAGGGAACCGGAACGCCCCGTATTCCAGTCCCAGGGACAAGTCCACTGGAATACGGCACTGTTGGCATAGAACAAATCAGCTCTTTATTGCTATAAATACGATTACAAGGGTACAAGGATTACATCGATACGACTACGTCTTCCCAAAATAGTCTATGCTAACAGCGGACCAACCTGAGGAAGCGGAGTATCTCTCAGCAGCGGAACAACGTCGGCGGTGATGGACTCCACTCCGCAGGGACTCTGGCTGGAATGCGTATCCTAGCTCGCGCACGCAACATCTCCAACAAACAATCAAACATGGCATGACCTGCAAACTGGCATGACACGCCAGGTGAGTACTTTGAATGTACTCGCAAGCTCACAACAAACATCATATTAAGGCAAGACAACATCACAGCAATCAAGATTAAGTTAAGATTTATTGTTACCGAAGGAATGGTTGAAATGAGCAATAACAGGCTACTCTTCCTGCATTCTGGTAACCAACTCATGATCACTCCAAGAACATCCAACGATCATCCTCGAGATCGTTACCAATACTTGCCCATGGCATGATATCCGACTGTTACCATACTCAGATGTGTTCTTTCCTTATCACTGTCATTATTGTGGTTGATCTCCTATAGAGGTCTGGACGGGCTGTCCAATACCGTGGACACGGCTATTCGAATAGATTTTACACTCTGCAGAGGTTGTACACTTTACCCACACCACGGAACTCATGGCCTCGTGCTCCCATTCGGGTGGACCAACGATGTTCCGACGAAACCCGCCTGACCCGTGACTCTTCCATCGTACGACCGGCAATCATACTCCCTCTTGGAGTCAAGCCCTGGGTGGCCCCGTGTCCTCAAGACACCTGCCAGCGTCCTGGCCAAATAAACTGTCCCAAACGGGGACCTGGATCCAATAACTCAACTGGGCTCACAGGGTTATCGCCGCCTACCGGGCCAGGGTAGCGCACGCGCATAACCCTCCCTCTTTGGAGGTACCGGTGGAAGAGCACGCGATCAGACCAAGTCAAGGCCGTCCCATACCGGCAAATGTGGCTGCACGAATAAGCCCGGACAGGTGACTCTCGATCAACCAACTAAGTTCACTTATTACCAGGTTGTTTCATCAAGTTAACTTAGTTGGTCAAATTGGGCATCTTATCCCCGAACAATCTTTCTGTCACAGCTGATACTCCGATATCATAGTAATCCAATAACCGGCATGCTTAGGCTACTGCTACTAGTCATTAATAATCCGATATTCAGCATAGTAGTCACCTATCCAAGAATTTACTCAGGCATGATATAATCCAATCCATTCCACAGATAATTATTCCTACTATATAATAATTAATTAAACTATGATATGGCAATGCAATAATGCAGACGAGGGTTGTGGCTTGCCTGGAGACGAAGAAACCGTCGGAATGGCGTGCGGAAAGTCCGCGGAGACGGTTGCCGGGAACAGTTCTCTCTCAGAGGGGGCTTTATCGGAGTTTCGAGGAAAAAGTTGTGAAGGTTTTTCTCCCGAGGACCTATCTGCAAATAAAGTCTTTACAAATGGGTCCTCGCCAGTTTTTGAAAAAAGAACTGCGCGCCCGGGGCTGCCTTGGGCTGAAAGTGGCCAAGGACTGGGGTTAGCTGGGCCGCGCAGCGGCTGCTGCAGCTGGGTTGGCCCACGGCTTCCCCCCTTTTAAAAAAAAGGGCCCGGCCTGGCCGATCGTCGTCTTCTCCCTCGCTCCCCTGGTCAAAACAGAGGAGGCAGGGGAGGGGCTCGGCCGGCGACGCCCCCCGACGGCTCCGGCAGTCCCCGGATCCGGCGAGGCCACCGGAGGGACCAGGGAGGCGCGCCACGCCCGTCCAGAGAGGGGGCAGGCGCCGGGGAGGGTGGAACGATGGCGTGCCACGGAGGCAGGACACGACGGTGGTCGGATTTTGGGCATGCAGCCACGGCCACTCCGGTGAGGGGGCCAGGAGGTGGGAAGGGTCGCCGGAACAAGGGGAATCCACAGGTGGAGGTAGAAGGGGGAGAGGGGGCTTGGCTCAAGCGAATTTGAGAGGAGGGCCGGGTCAGCCATGTCGGCCATCGGCGGCGAGGAGAGGTCCTGGAGCCTCGGGGAGGAGTCGGGGAGGAGTAGTGGTGGGAGGGGAGCTCGGTGGTGAAGGCAGAGGGGCCTCGGGGGCTTAAATAGCCGGCGGCAAGGGGGAGGGGGCGAACGTGGCCGTGGCGCCACGTACGCCGGTTCCCGGTGCTTCCCGAGCTCTCTTGGAGGAGGGGGAGGACTCCAGGAGGATCCAGGAGGGACGGGGAGAACCCAGGCGAGGCCGAGGAGGTTCGGGAGGGATCAAGGAGAAGGGGACAGAGGAAGACGACGGCGCATGTCACGTTCCGAACAGCGCAGAGTTCGTCGTGGCGTAGGGGAGAAGAAATCGGAGGGTAAGAGAGTTCCAGAGTGAAGAATGGACCAAGGAGAAGCTGCTGGACATGAAGAAATATCAAGGGAGAGAAGGAATGAGACGAGTACAGCGCCGAGACCTCTCGAGCGCGCTGTTGGCTGATTTGACCCGTGGTCACCGTGTGAACGCGGCGATTCCACGTGTACTAGTTGACCAAACTATGTCAGTTTGATCAGTCATTCACCGAATAGGGTCAAGGAGGAAAGAAACAATCACAGTGGCGCCTGAGTTGACCTCAGCTGGCAGTGCTTAACTGGAACAGCAAACTGCTTGATGTGAACTGAGAGAGCTTGAGCAGGAGAGAAACTCTGATATTTCGCACCGGGTGATCAAACACTAAGATGACCATCTGTGCCAATTTTCAGCTCATTTGGATGAGTAGAAATAGCACTTGCTGTACAAATGCCTCTACTGACCAGATTGACAAGTCTTGAAGTGGCACTCACATGAAGTGGCTACTTGAGCTGAAAATGGGCATAGGTGGATGGTTTGGTCATATGAGGTTGCCATAAAAATTTCATGCCATTTGGACAAGCCAAAGTGGCACTTCCTTCATAATGGTCCTCTCTGACCAGAATCTAAGAAAAGAAACTGAGGAAAAATGGCTAGATAGATTGAGCCCAAACTTTGTGGAGATGGATAATATGGATAGGAGGATGTCCTGGTAAATTTTCAGATTAAATGAAGCAATATAAAATATAGTTGCTTCACAACTGAAAAATATGACCAGAATCTAAGATTTGATGTTCTACTCACATAGATGACTAGATAGGGTTGAAACTTGGTGGAGAGTCATGATTTGGGCAAATGAAGGTGCATGAAAAATTTCAACTCATTTGGATACTCCTAGCTAGTACTTCCTTCATTAAGCTTCTAGTTAACGAGAAACTTAGGAAATTAGCCAAGGGAGTTTTATGACCCAAATGAAGTTGAATTTTGGCATGAGGCAATGATATGGATAGGAAAGGATTCCCAAAAAGTTTGGGACCAAACAAGCAAAGATAATTAGCACTTCCTTCACAAAGTGCCATTTAGGGCAGAATAGGAAAAAGATTATTTGTGAATTATTTTTGGACATGGCAAGGAATATTTTGACATATCTGGATAAGATATGTCCCAAAGGATTTATGAGAATTATTTGGGAATTTTGGGAATGATAGAAATATGAGTTGCTTCACAACTCAGAGCTGACAGGGTTATTCCTTTAATAGAAAAAAGGAATATTCCCAAGAAAAGAATATTGGGATTGGTCCAAGATGGAAATGACAAGGTCTTGGGATGATTTTGAGGTTGGCAAGCCATTTGGGAGAGGAATCAAGGGTGATCTCTCCAGGTTTCAGGACTACTAAGCCACAGAAAAGCAAATCCAAACCAAAATAAAAAGGAAAAAGAAATGGGCAAAATCCATGGTGTCACAAACCTACCCCCCTTAAAGAAATCTCGTCCTCGAGATTTGGTTGCTCAGGGGTTAAACCTGAATATTCCCCTTTGAGGAAACCGTTTCCCACTCGGGTTTCCTTTTTAACCTTTGTGTTATGCTCCCGCTGATTTCTCCGATTGACTGCCTGGCTTTAATGTGGTTCATTTCACTGGATTCTCATTCTGACAGGTCTTTCCTCATATATTATTCTGACTTTAATCCTTTTATGTCTAATGGCCTGCCTAGGTGCAATGAATTATCTTGACTACAATACCCGTCCTTCTCGCAAGCCCGAGAGTTGTTCTTTATGGACGTGTTGTGATGAAGTCCAATACGGATGATCGTCCATTGACTCATGAACAGATCCTCTCGAGGGACATGAAATCTTTTACTCATCGTGCTTGGGTGTCCTCAAAGGGCTGTATGTCCTCCAAGTTTGAAACAGTACTGTGATTCATATCGTTCTCCTTCTTGCATGGTTTACTGAATCATCTTTGGTATCTGTACTATCTCAGGTATCACATTCGTACCAAAGATTTAATTGTCACCTGTCGTGACCAGCATAAAGGTGTACGGTGATATTATCCATAGACTTGACTGACAGTGGTCCTGGCAGCAGAATCTTGTTCACGGCAGGTTATTCTTTATCTGTTTCCCATATGTGAGGACATGTGCTGCGAGACTGTTGCTCATCCTTCTGAGTGCTCAGTCTGACAGGCTTGACTATTCTCTTCTGATGATTCTGGGAATATTTAGTTGGCTGAGCGGGTGAACTCGATATGGGGTCCTTGCAAATGGATTAGACCCCGTGGTGTGTATCCCCATGGTGACCGGTATCGAACCAGTCTATTCTGGCATTTGTACCAAGTTGATCATGTAACCATTATCATATCTGTATGGCCAATCTTGCTCCTTCATTATGGTTTTCTTTACCTGGATCCTTAGCTGAAAGAGCTTGGCCTTATGTATTCTCGATTCTTCGGGTGACCCTGGGTACTGCCAGATGCAACATTCCGGCAGGCATATTACTTTACAAGTTGTAGCTGTAGGGTAACGACTGTCTGAACCCTTGGATGAAATCGGCAAATAAACCAGTAGCCACCAGAACGCTCTTTACAACTCAGATCTGGGACATTACTGGAGTAACTCAACCCCGACTCAAGACAGCTGAAAAGCAGCTCAGAGCATGAGACGGTGTCGATAAGAAGAAAGTAGCAGCTCCCTAAGATGGCCGAGAAACAGCTCAGAGCATAGGGTCACCGCTACGGAAAGAAATTCAACAACTGTCCGAGACGGCCGAAAAGCAGCTCAGAACATGGGCCAGTTGCTGACAAAAGAAATAAAAAATCAGCATCCACCCCGGATGGCCGTAAAACAGCTCGGAACACAGGCGTGGTGCCGTTACTAAAGAAAGGCAGGCAAGGGTTCAGTAGCATCCCATACAGCTCGCTACTACGCAGACAAGCACAGGTATGTTAATTGAAACCGGGCTGACATCATGGTCTGAGTAACTCATGTAACCTTGGCGGCATGTCCATCATATCCATAAAAACATGTGTAGCTGGCACTTGATTTCTGAGGCAGGCTTGTGTCCTGACTGGTTCTTGCATTCCGACCAACGGTTGCGGACCTGACTCTTGGGATACATTGTCATATGCTGCCAACTGTCTGGGGAGTATCTTGTACTCTGAGGTTTCCTTTTTGCCACATACGGACTGAGTGCATATATCTATTCCTTAATGTTTCTGCTGTCAGTTACTTGTTGTAAGCCACATGGTATTCAGCTATCCTTCTTGCTGAACACCGCACTCATAACATATTCTGGCTTACTTCCGGGATATATCAGGGTTCAACCTGTACTCATAGCAGACTCAAACCGTATATGGTAACCATACCTTTGACATGAAATGTATTGTGGATCAGCACACAATCTGTCGTCTTGCTGATCCGATGATTTCTGCTGTGAAGGTTGCAATGATGCATACTGGATGCTAATAAAATACCATTGGTAGTCAGGCCAGGTATTTCTCGATATCAGGCAGTCAGCGGAAAATTCCATATTGTTGAGCTGAGCCTCCAACTAACTGTCTCTTCACTGATTTCTTTGAGTCCGGTGTCGGGGAGCAACTTCCATAAGGGGAAATAAGGTAACACCAAGGGCCCAACGAAAGAAACAAAAGCACACAAAGCACTAAGATCACACAGAAACAATATCATATATTACAGCTATCCACAGCAATGATATGCATGCCTACCTAAGCACACAAATCTCGCGGAGACTCTGGTACTACGGTCTAACATGCTGTGGCGATGTGCACGAAAGGAAGTCAAGGTGTGGAAGGAGTTGGTGTAAACAAAGGTACACCAAACACGGCTTAACTCTGGTTGCAGCTGGAAGGATACCGAGGCGAGGACGGACTTGATGATCGTGGATCGGGACACAGAGGTCACGACCACATCGTCATCAAGCGTACGGAAGAAACCGTACTTGTCCAGGGAATTGATGGCTGGGTGGAATAGCGGTGAAAAGAAAGGCTTGTGGGCATTGCCCTTTTCTGATAACCAAGATCAGTAAGGGTTGCCAACGCGGCTAGAGGGATGGCACGATCCGGGATAGAAACATGTCTATCACCGAACCATAGGAATAGCTAAAAAGGATAAATCGGTGTGGTACCTGTGCTTCAATCCTGCAAGGGATCGATACTACTAGGCACCTTGGCATCACTCCGCTGGGACGAAGATGATACCAGACACCACGGAACATGCAACTGAAGAGTACAGGTAGTGGATTGCCACCTATACTTACCAGATCCATCGTTAGTAATAACTAGTCTATATGCATGCTATGCAGCAGACAAATGCAGCAAACAAGTGCAGCAAACCGGCTAGACTCTATGCTACCGCTTTCTAACGCTCGCGCAGTCTAGGGCGTCCTATAGCCAGACCTGCTCTGATACCAACTTTTGTGGCACCCCGGCTCAGAGGGAACCGGAACGCCCCGTATTCCAGTCCCAGGGACAAGTCCACTGGAATACGGCACTATTGGCATAGAACAAATCAGCTCTTTATTGCTATAAATATGATTACAAGGGTACAAGGATTACATCGATATGACAACGTCTTCCCAAAATAGTCTATGCTAACAGCGGACCGACCTGAGGAAGCGGAGTATCTCTCAGCAGCGGAACAACATCGACGGTGATGGACTCCACTCCGCAGGGACTCTGGCTGGAACGCGTATCCTAGCTCGCGCACGCAACATCTCCAACAAACAATCAAACATGGCATGACCTGCAAACTGGCATGACACGCCAGGTGAGTACTTTGAATGTACTTGCAAGCTCACAACAAACATCAGTATTAAGGCAAGACAACATCACAGCAATCAAGATTAAGTTAAGATTTATTGTTACCGAAGGAATGGTTGAAATGAGCAATAACAGGCTACTCTTCCTGCATTCTGGTGACCAACTCATGATCACTCCAAGAACATCCAACGATCATCCTCGAGATCGTTACCAATACTTGCCCATGGCATGATATCCGACTGTTACCATACTCAGATGAGTTCTTTCCTTATCACTATCATTATTGTGGTTGATCTCCTATAGAGGTCTGGACGGGCTGTCCAATACCGTGGACACGGCTATTCGAATAGATTTTACACTCTGCAGAGGTTGTACACTTTACCCACACCACGGAACTCATGGCCTCGTTCTCCCATTCGGGTGGACCAACGACGTTCCGACGAAACCCGCCTGACCCGTGACTCTTCCATCGTACGACCGGCAATCATACTCCCTCTTGGAGTCAAGCCCTGGGTGGCCCCGTGTCCTCAAGACACCTGCCAGCGTCCTGGCCAAACAAACTGTCCCAAACGGGGACCTGGATCCAATAACTCAACTGGGCTCACAGGGTTATCGCCGCCTACCGGGCCAGGGTAGCGCACGCGCATAACCCTCCCTCTTTGGAGGTACCGGTGGAAGAGCACGCGATCAGACCAAGTCAAGGCCGTCCCATACCGGCAAATGTGGCTGCACGAATAAGCCCGGACAGGTGACTCTCGATCAACCAACTAAGTTCACTTATTACCAGGTTGTTTCATCAAGTTAACTTAGTTGGTCAAATTGGGCATCTTATCCCCGAACAATCTTTCTGTCACAGCTGATACTCCGATATCATAGTAATCCAATAACCGGCATGCTTAGGCTACTGCTACTAGTCATTAATAATCCGATATTCAGCATAGTAGTCACCTATCCAAGAATTTACTCAGGCATGATATAATCCAATCCATTCCACAGATAATTATTCCTACTATATAATAATTAATTAAACTATGATATGGCAATGCAATAATGCAGACGAGGGTTGTGGCTTGCCTGGAGACGAAGAAACCGTCGGAATGGCGTGCGGAAAGTCCGCGGAGAAGGTTGCCGGGAACGGTTCTCTCTCAGAGGGGGCTTTATCGGAGTTTCGAGGAAAAAGTTGTGAAGGTTTTTCTCCCGAGGACCTATCTGCAAAAAAAGTCTTTACAAACGGGTCATCAGCAGTTTTTGAAAAAAGAACTGCGCGCCCGGGGCTGCCTTGGGCCGAAAGTGGCCAAGGCCTGGGGTTAGCTGGGCCGCGCTGCGGCTGCTGCAGCTGGGCCGGCCCACGGCTTCCCCCCTTTAAAAAAAAGGGCCCGGCCTGGCCGATCGTCGTCTTCTCCCTCGCTCCCCTGGTCAAAACAGAGGAGGCAGGGGAAGGGCTCGGCCGGCGACGCCCCCCGATGGCTCCGGCAGTCCCCGGATCCGGCGAGGCCACCGGAGGGACCAGGGAGGCGCGCCACGCCCATCCAGAGAGGGGGCAGGCGCCGGGGAGGGCGGAACGACGGCGTGCCATGGAGGCAGGACACGGCGGTGGTCGGATTTTGGGCATGCAGCCACGGCCACTCCGGCGAGGGGGCCAGGAGGTGGGAAGGGTCGCCGGAACAAGGGGAATCCACAGGTGGAGGTAGAAGGGGGAGAGGGGGCTTGGCTCAAGCGAATTTGAGAGGAGGGCCGGGTCGGCCATGTCGGCCATCGGCGGCGAGGAGAGGTCCTAGAGCCTCGGGGAGGAGTCGGGGAGGAGTAGTGGTGGGAGGGGAGCTCGGTGGTGAAGGCAGAGGGGCCTCATGGGCTTAAATAGCCGGCGGCGAGGGGGGGGGGCGAACGTGGCCGTGGCGCCACGTACGTCGGTTCCCAGTGCTTCCCGAGCTCTCTTGGAGGAGGGGGAGGACTCCAGGAGGATCCAGGAGGGACGGGGAGAACCCAGGCGAGGCCGAGGAGGTTCGGGAGGGATCGAGGAGAAGGGGACAGAGGAAGACGACGGCGCATGTCACGTGCCGAACAGTGCAGAGCTCGTCGTGGCGTAGGGGAGAAGAAATCGGAGGGTAAGAGAGTTCCAGAGTGAAGAATGGACCAAGGAGAAGCTGCTGGACATGAAGAAATATCGAGGAAGAGAAGGAATCGGACGAGTATAGCGCCGAGACCTCTAGAGCGCGCTGTTGGCTGATTTGACCCGTGGTCACCGCGTGAACGTGGCGATTCCACGTGTACTAGTTGACCAAACTATGTCAGTTTGATCAGTCATTCACCGAATAGGGTCAAGGAGGAAAGAAACAATCACAGTGGCGCCTGAGTTGACCTCAGCTGGCAGTGCTTAACTGGAACAGCAAACTGCTTGATGTGAACTGAGAGAGCTTGAGCAGGAGAGAAACTCTGATGTTTCGCACCGGGTGATCAAACACTAAGATGACCATCTCTGCCAATTTTCAGCTCATTTGGATGAGTAGAAATAGCACTTGCTGTACAAATGCCTCTACTGACCAGATTGACAAGTCTTGAAGTGGCACTCACATGAAGTGGCTACTTGAGCTGAAAATGGGCATAGGTGGATGGTTTGGTCATATGAGGTTGCCATAAAAATTTCATGCCATTTGGACAAGCCAAAGTGGCACTTCCTTCATAATGGTCCTCTCTGACCAGAATCTAAGAAAAGAAACTGAGGAAAAATGGCTAGATAGATTGAGCCTAAACTTTGTGGAGATGGATAATATGGATAGGAGGATGTCCTGGTAAATTTTCAGATTAAATGAAGCAATATAAAATATAGTTGCTTCACAACTGAAAAATATGACCAGAATCTAAGATTTGATGTTATGCTCACATAGATGACTAGATAGGGTTGAAACTTGGTGGAGAGTCATGATTTGGGCAAATGAAGGTGCATGAAAATTTTCAACTCATTTGGATACTCCTAGCTAGTACTTCCTTCATTAAGCTTCTAGTTAACCAGAAACTTAGGAAATTAGCCAAGGGAGTTTTATGACCCAAATGAAGTTGAATTTTGGCATGAGGCAATGATATGGATAGGAAAGGATGCCCAAAAAGTTTGGGACCAAACAAGCAAAGATAATTAGCACTTCCTTCACAAAGTGCCATTTAGGGCAGAATAGGAAAAAGATTATTTATGAATTATTTTTGGACATGGCAAGGAATATTTTGACATATCTGGATAAGATATGTCCCAAAGGATTTATGAGAATTATTTGGGAATTTTGGGAATGATAGAAATATGAGTTGCTTCACAACTCAGAGCTGACAGGGTTATTCCTTTAATAGAAAAAGGAATATTCCCAAGAAAAGAATATTGGGATTGGTCCAAGATGGAAATGACAAGGTCTTGGGATGATTTTGAGGTTGGCAAGCCACTTGGGAGAGGAATCAAGGGTGATCTCTCCAGGTTTCAGGACTACTAAGCCACAGAAAAGCAAATCCAAACCAAAATAAAAAGGAAAAGAAATGGGCAAAATCCAGGGTGTCACACCTCGGACGGGAATGAACAGGAGCCAGGGAACATGCGGCAGTATGGCCGTAGGCGGAGGGGAGTACGAGGGTTCACTGGTTCTGGTGCGGGGTAGGCTGCCGTCGCCGGAGAAGAATAGGATGTCGGGGGGAGAAAGGGATGGCATGGCCAGCATTTCAGGGTACAACAAGTTGTGATGCGTGCACGGCAGCGCAACCAGCCGTAGAAGGCGGGAACAGGCGCTCCCGCCGGCGTAGGTTTGGTTTTGGCGGCTGGACTGGTCAGACCCAAAAACTCATTATGCTGGATTATAAGAATTAATTTTATATGGCTAAGACTTATTGTAAAATGCTACGGAGCACCTTTTTCTTCTTGAGTTTTTTTTGAGACAATTTTCTTCTTGAGGTGTGAAGCCGAGCACATTCAGAAGCCCTGGGATAAAGTGGTGTCGCCAATATGTTGGGCTGGGTTGGGCATTCTTATCGAAAAATAATAATGGACCGGAACTATTTATGACGTTGACTACGATTTGCATGGGTCCGCTAGTTGCAGGAAGAAAATGGTGGGAGAAAAAAGACTGGTCGCTATCTTTGCCTAAGAATAATATCGACTGAATGTAACGACACTCTCATAGGAAATAATATCCTCCTATTAAAATTTGACTTTTCAAATCGTAAATTTAAAGAGCTGGTGCATGAGCATTTAGCTTTATTTATTTATTTACTTATTTATGTTTAGGGGACTGATGTCTACAACGCATCCTTCTTCTTGTAGACTCGTGTTGGGCCTCCAAGCGTAGAGTTTAGGATAGTAGCAAATTTCCCTCAAGTGGATGACCTATGGTTTATCAATCCGTGGGAGGCGTAGCATGAAGATGGTCTCTCTCAAACAACCCTGCAACCAAATAACAAAGAGTCTCTTGTGTCCCCAACACACCCAATACAATGATAAACTGTATAGGTGCACTAGTTCGGCGAAGCGATGGTGATACAAGTGTAATATGGATAGTAGATATAGGTTTTTGTAATCTGAAAATATAAAAACAGCAAGGTAACTAGTAACAAAAGTGAGCAAAAATGGTATTGCAATGCTTAGAAACAAGGCCTAGGGTTCATACTTTCACTAGTGCAAGTTCTCTCAACAATGATAACATAATTAGATCATATGGCAATCCCTCAACGTGCGACAAAAGTCACTCCAAAGTTCCTATCACGGAGAACATAAGATGAAATTGCTTGCAGGGTATGAAACCACCTCAAAGTTATTCTTTCTGATCAATCCATTGAGCTACTCCTATAAGTGTCACAAACAACCCTAGAGTTCGTAGTAAAATAACACCATATGACACACATCAATCAACCCTAATGTAACCTAGATACTGCAACGTCACCACAAGTATCCGTGGGTCAATTATACGATATGCATCAAACAACTTCAGATTCATAATATTCAATCCAACACAAAGAACCTCAAAGAGTGCCCCAAGATTTCTACCGGAGAAACAAGGATGAAAACGTGCATCAACCCCTATGCATAGATTACCCCATTGTCACCTCAGGAATCCACGAGTTGAGTGCCAAAACATACATCAGGTGAATCAATAGAACACCTCATTGTCACCACGGGTATCCCAAGCAAGACATACATCAAGTGTTCTCAAATCCATAATAGTATTCAATCCGATAATAGTGAAACCTCAAAGGTAAAAATCAATTCATCACAAGAAGATAGAGGGGGAGAAACACCATATGATCCAACTATAATAACAAAGCTCGCGGTACATCAAGATCGTGCCAAATCAAGAACACGAGAGAGAGAGAGAGAGAGAGAGAGAGATCAAACACATAGCTACTAGAGGCTTGCAGCGGTGGAACTCCCAATCTAGGTTTCTTTCTGGGGTTTCTGGATTTATAGGAATTTTTTGCGTCGGTTTCAAGTTAGGGGGTCCTCGAGGCAGCGGCAAGGTAGGAGGGCGCGCCCTAGGGGGGGGCGCCCTCCACCCTTGTGGCTGCCTCGGGACTCATCTGATGCATCTCCGATACTACGTGGGCTTCTTCTGGCCTATAAAAAATCATCGTAAAGTTTCAGCTCGTTTGGACTCCGTTTGGTATTCCTTTTCTGTAAAACTCAAAAACAAGGAAAAAACAGAAACTGGCACTGGGCTCTAGGTTAATAGGTTAGTCCCAAAAATAATATAAAATAGCATATAGATGCATATAAAACATCCAAGATGGATAATATAATAGCATGGAACAATAAAAAATTATAGATACGTTGGAGACGTATCAAGCATCCCCAAGCTTAATTCCTGCTCGTCCTCAAGTAGGTAAATGATAAAAACAGAATTTTTGATGTGGAATGCTACCTACATATTTATCAATGTAATCTTCTCTATTGTGGCATGAATGTTCAGATCCATAAGATTCAAAACAAAAGTTTAGTATTGACATAAAAAACAATAATACTTAAAGCATACTAATAAAGCAATCATGTCTTCACAAAATATCATGGCCAAAGAAAGTTATCCCTAAAAAATCATATAGTCTGGCTATGCTCCATCTTCATCACAAAAAGTATTAAATCATGCACAACCCCGATGACAAGCCAAGCAATTGTTTCATACTTTTGATGTTCTCAAACCTTTTCAACTTTCACGCAATACATGAGCATGAGCCATGGCTATAGCACTATAGGTGGAATAGAATATGGTGGTTGTGGAGAAGACAAAAAGAAGGAGGTAGTCTCACATCAACTAGGCGTATCAACGGGCTATGGAGATTCGCGTCAATAGATATCAATGTGAGTGAGTAGGGATTGCCATGCAACGGATGCACTAGAGCTATAAGTGTATGAAAGCTCAAAAAGAAACTAAGTGGGTGTGCATCCAACTCACTTGCTCACGAAGACCTAGGGCAATTTGAGGAAGCTCATGATTGGAATATACTAGCCAAGTTATATAACGAAAAATTCCCGCTAGTATGTGAAAGTGACAACATAGGAGACTCTCTATCATGAAAATCATGGTGCTACTTTGAAGCACAAGTGTGGTAAAAGGATAGTAGCATTGCCCCTTCTCTCTTTTCTCTCATTTTCTTTATTTTGGGCTCTTTGGCCTCTTTTTTTCTCTTTTTTTTTCTCTTTTTTTATTTTATTTTTCGTCCGGAGTCTCATCCCGACTTGTGGGGGAATCGTAGTCTCCATCATCCTTTCCTCCCATGGTACAATGCTCTAATAATGATGATCATCACACTTTTATTTACTTACAACTCAAGAATTACAACTCGATACTAGAACAAAATATGACTCTATATGGATGCCTCCGGCGGTGTACCGGGATGTGCAATGATCAAGAGAGACATGTATAAAAAATATGAATGGTGGCTTTGCCACAAATACGATGTCAACTACATGATCATGCAAAGCAATATGACAATGATGAAGCGTGTCATAATAAACGGAACAGTGGAAGTTGCATGGCAATATATCTTGGAATGTCTGTGGAAATGCCATAATAGGTAGGTATGGTGGCTGTTTTGAGGAAGGGTATATGGTGGGTTTAATGCACCAGTGAAAGTTGCGCGGTACTAGAGAGGCTAGCAATGGTGGAAGGGTGAGAGTGCGTATAATCCATGGACTCAACATTAGTCATAAAGAACTCACATACTTATTGCAAAAGTCTATTAGCTATCGAAACAAAGTACTACATGCATGCTCCTAGGGGGATAGATTGGTAGGAAAAGACCATCGCTCGTCCCCGACCGCCACTCATAAGGAAGACAATCAATAAATAAATCATGCTCTGACTTCATCACATAATGGTTCACCATATGTGCATGCTACGGGAATCACAAACTTTGACACAAGTATTTCTACCAATCCACAATTACTCACTAGCATGACTCTAATATCACCATCTTTATATCTCAAAACAATCATAAGGAATCAAACTTCACATAGTATTCAATGCACTTTATATGAAAGTTTTTATTATATCCGTCTTGGATGCCCATCATATTAGGACTAAATTTTTAAAGACTCTCAAAATAATATAAGTGAAGCATGAGAGTTCATAAATTTCTTCAAAATAAAACCACCGCCGTGCTCTAAAAAGATATTAGTGAAGCACTAGAGCAACTACCTAGCTCAAAAGATATAAATGAAGCACATAGGGTATTCTAATAAATTCATGATTAATGTGTGTCCCTGTCAAAAGGTGTGTCCAGCAAGGATGATTTTGGCAAACTAAAAAGCAAAGACTCATATCATACAAGACACTCCAAGCAAAACACATATCATGTGGTGAATAAAAATATAGCCTCAAGTAAATTTACCGATGGATTGAAGACGAAAGAGGGGATGCCATCCGGGGCATCCCCAAGCTTAGATGCTTGGTTGTCCTTGAATATTACCTTGGGGTGCCTTGGGCATCCCCAAGCTTAGGCACTTGCCACTCCTTATTCCATAGTCCATCAAATCTTTACCCAAAACTTGAAAACTTCACAACACAAAACTTAACAGAAAACTCGTAAGATCCGTTAGTATAATAAAACAAATCATTCACTTTGGTACTGTCAAGACAATATTCATAATTTTTGTCACATGATGCCGACTATACCCTATCATTTCTACAATTTATATTAGGCAATATAAGCCATAGAAACTAGAAAACAAGCAAACTATGCATCAAAAACGGAATCTGTCAAAAACAGAACAGTCTGTAAAGATGTGAATTGAAATCATACTTATGTAACTCCAAAAATTCTGAGAAATTAGTACAACGTATACAATTTGTATATCAACCCTCTGTACAAAATTCAGATTTTTTCCACTTTCCAGTAAAATACAGGAATTTCTGTACTGGACACAAAAGTTTCTGTTTTTGCACAGAATCAAATCAACTATCAACCACACTATCCCAAAGGCTTTACTTGGTACTTTATTAAAAAAAAAGCTATAAAACATGATTACTGGAATAGCTTAATCATGTGAACACACAAAAACAGTAGGTATAAATATTGGGTTGTCCCCCAACAAGCGCTTTTCTTTAGTGCCTTTTAAGCTAGGCATGATGATTTCAATGATGCTCACATGAAAGATAAGAATTGAAACACAAAGAGAGCATCATGAAGCATATGACAAGCATATTTAAGCCTAACCCACTTCCTATGCATATGGATTTTGTGAGCAAACAATTTATGGGAACAAGAATCAACTAGCATAGGAAGGCAAAACAAGCAAAACTTCAAGATTTTCAACACATAGAGAGGAAACTTGATATTATTGAGATATGTAAAAGCATATGTTCCTCTCTCATAATAATTTTCAGTAGCATCATGAATTAATTCAAAAATATAACCATCACATAAAGCATTCTTTTCATGATCCACAAGCATAGAAAATTTACTACTCTCCACATAAGCAAAATTCTTCTCATTCGGAATAGTGGGAGTATCATAAGAAACTCGAATACTATAAATTGTTTCCACATTAAAAGAGTAATGTTAAGAAAAAGGGTAATCATTATCATGACAAGTTTTATAAATATAATCATCACTACTTTTTATAACATAAGTATCATCACAATAATCGCCATAAGTAGCAACTTCGTTCTCATCATAATCAATTGAAACCTCTTCCAAGATAGTGGAATCATTACTAAATAAAGTCATTACCTCTCCAAATCCACTTTTATCATTATAATAAGATTCAACACCCTCCAAAATAGTGGGATAATTATTATCTAAAGTTGACACTCTTCCAAGCCCACTTTCATAAATATTGCAATCATCATAAATAGGAGGCATGCCATCATCATAATAAATTTGCACATCAAAACTTGGGGGACTAAAAATATCATCCTCATTAAACATAGCATCCCCAAGCTTGGGACAAACATTAATTGCAGCAAATAAATTCTCAAACATGTCATTCTCATCAAACATAGCATCCCCAAGCTTGTGGCTTTGCATATCATAAGCATAATCACTCTCATCATTAATAATATGAATAGCACCAATAGTATAGGAATTATTATCATCAAAATTTTCTAAGTTGGTGCCAAAAAGATTCTCAAGATCATAACAAGTATCATTACTTCCCCAATCATAATCATAACAATGAGTAATAGGCATAACAAAATCATCCTCAATAGTTTCTTCGGACGTTGTACCATAAGGCAAAGAATCAATATCATCATCAAGTATATCATCCTCCACATTTATTTTTGATTCATTCTCATGAGGCATAACATTAATAGGATTTATTTTTGATTCATTCTCATGAGGCATAACATTAATAGGAGCAACATCATTCGGGAGGGATACCTTTTTACCTTTGCTTTTTCGTCTTTTATTTTTCTTCTCCACGTCATGTGTGGGTTTAATCAACTTTTTGGAGCTCCTTATTGATGAGATTGGTTGCATAGGGAGCTCATTCTTGTAACCTGTTTCATCACGAGGGATAATAGGAGGGAAAGTCGAGAGCTTTACCCTTTCATTAGTATTTCTTTTATATTCTATTGGTTCTCCCATCTTTCTATAGTTGGCAATATAAGCATTTTCTTTGCAATTTACCATGCAAAACATATATAATTCTTTAACAGTAGTTTCAACATGGTCGGTGAATATGAACGCTTCAAACCAACTATTTTTGTGTGACAATTCTTCACACCCCAAAAATAAACAAAGTTCATTATAAAGTTCAAGGGTGATCAAGTTATTGCTATATTTGGATATGATTTGGTCATGAAAATGTGTGCATTGGAAATTAAGATGACCAACTCTATTGCAAAGTTCACAAGTATTGGGATGAAGAGAGCATAATTTTGTAGCAAATTTATCTATCACCTTAAGCCACCGATTGGTTTCATCATGTTTATGCTTCTTACAATATCTATCATCCCTATAAGGCATGTCTTCACAAACTCTATTCACTCCACAAAAATTGACATGCTTATAAGAAACTTCTTTATCATTACTAGTGCAATCATCATTAGTATCATGAATATTCATAGCAAGCAAACTAACAACATTGCAATCATGTTTATCATTCAAAGATTTAGTGCCAAACAATTTATAGACTTCTTCTTCTAACACTTGAGCACAATTTTCCTTTCCATCATTTTCACGAAAGACATTAAAAAGATGAAACATATGAGGCAACCTCAAATCCATTTTTTTAGTTTTCTTTTATGAACCAAACTAGTGATAAAACAAGAAACTAAAAGATTCAATTGCAAGATCTAAAGATATACCTTCAAGCACTCACCTCCCCGGCAACGGTGCCAGAAAAGAGCTTGATGTCTACTACGCAACCTTCTTCTTGTAGACTCGTGTTGGGCCTCCAAGCGCAGAGTTTTGTAGGACAGTAGCAAATTTCCCTCAAGTGGATGACCTAAGGTTTATCAATCCGTGGGAGGCGTAGGATGAAGATGGTCTCTCCCAAACAACCCTGCAACCAAATAATAAAGAGTTTCTTGTGTCCCCAACACACCCAATACAATGATAAACTGTATAGGTGCACTAGTTCGGCGAAGAGATGGTGATACAAGTGTAATATGGATAGTAGATATAGGTTTTTGTAATCTGAAAATATAAAAACAGCAATGTAACTAGTAAAAAAAGTGAGCAAAAACAGTATTGCAATGCTTAGAAACAAGGCCTAGGGTTCATACTTTCACTAGTGCAAGTTCTCTCAACAATGGTGACATAATTCGATCATACGGCAATCCCTCAATGTGCGACAAAGTCACTCCAAAGTTCCTATCGCGGAGAACATAAGATGAAATTGCTTGCAGGGTATGAAACCACCTGAAAGTTATTCTTTCCGAGCAATCCATTGAGCTATTCCTATAAGTGTCACAAACAGCCCTAGAGTTCGTAGTAAAATAACACCATATGACACACATCAATCAACCCTAATGTCACCTAGATACTCCAATGTCACCACAAGTATCCATGGGTCAATTATATCATATGCATCAAACAACTTCAGATTCATAATATTCAATCCAACACAAAGAACCTCAAAGAGTGCCCCAAGATTTCTACCGAAGAAACAAGGACGAAAACATGCATCAACCCCTATGCATAGATTACCCCAATGTCACCTCGGGAATCCACGAGTTGAGTGCCAAAACATACATCAAGTGAATCAATAGAACACCCCATTGTCACCACGGGTATCCCACGCAAGACATACATCAAGTGTTCTCAAATCCATAATAGTATTCAATCCGATAATAGTGAAACCTCAAAGGTAAAACTCAATTCATCACAAGAAGATAGAGGGGGAGAAACACCATATGATCCAACTATAATAACAAAGCTGGCGGTACATCAAGATCATGCCAAATCAAGAACACGAGAGAGAGGGATCAAACACATAGCTAATTGTACATACCCTCAGCCCCGAGGGTGAACTACTCCCTCCTCATCATGGAGACCACCGGGATGATGAAGATGGCCATCGATGATGGTTTCCCCCTCCGGCAGGGTGCCGGAACGGGCTCCCGATTGGTTTTTCATGGCTATAGAGGCTTGCGGCGGCGGAACTCCCGATCTAGGTTTCTTTCTGGGGGTTTCTGGATTTATAGGTATTTTTTGCGTCGGTTTCAAGTCAGGGGGGTCCACGAGGCAGCGGCAAGGTAGGGGGCGCGCCCTAGGGGGGCGCCCTCCACCCTTGTGGCTACCTCGGGACTCCTCTGGTCCATCCCCAATACTCCGTGGGCTTCTTCTGGTCCATAAAAAATCATCATAAAATTTCAGCTCGTTTGGACTCCGTTTGGTATTCCTTTTCTGTAAAACTCAAAAACAAGGAAAAAAAAATAGAAACTAGCACTGTGCTCTAGGTTAATCGGTTAGTCCCAAAAATAATATAAAATAGCGTATAAATGCATATAAAACATCCAAGATGGATAATATAATAGCATGGAACAATAAAGAATTATAAATACGTGGAGATGTATCAGGGACCATGAGCATGTACCTGGGCCGGATTCATGTGAGAGTCTCCCTTACAGTTAATTATGGGCTCCCCTATTGGGCCTTCATCACTAGGCTGCATGTTATCGACAAGTGGAAAATGTGTTTCGTACCAAAAATAGTATGCACTACGTACGGGTACGGGGCACTAAAGGATCGGACCGTGCAACGACTTCCAAAACATTGTGTTTGTCATTCTAACAACACATTTATTCAGCCAACACACAAAATATACTACTGATTGTACATTGAAAATAGCAGCAGTAGCAACCAGGGCTGGGGGTGCAACAGAAGCAGTAAGCAGGCCAGAAGAGTAAAGACGCAGCTCTCTCTTCCAAACCAAACATTAGCCATCATTACAAAAGGGCTACCAAAAAAGAAAAAGTGTATGCATCAAACTAAATAAAGATCCTACTACACCAAGTGTACGCATCTAACTAACTGGCTCAGTTAGACGTTACTATTTATTAAGCTGTGGAGATTGGCTGATGGCTCGAACCAGATGGGTGCCTGACGGGGGAAACTCCAGCCAGCAGGTCGAAGTCTGATACTTGCGACCCTCTCTTCTACTTTGGGCTGTAGAGCGTGGCGGCACACATTAGGGTATGGTGCATAGAGAGATGCATGGTACGCTGTGTACACACAGTTTTGCCTGATGAACGAAACTGCGCTACCATCATGATCCTTGTCGTCGGTTATCTCCTGGTTAATTGAATAATTCAGTCTGAGAAATAGAGAGCGTGTACCAAGGCTACTTACTAGCCTCAAGTCAAAAATTCCTGAAGGCCCAGAGAAGCTGGGATCCTGCTCAAAGACCTTGTAGTGACTGTGATTGTATTCGGCGAAACAACACGTCCGGTACGTGCGAACGATCATCAATCGTTTGCCATCGTCTGATCGAGCCAGGAACCACCTGCAACTGCCATGCCGCTTTTCTTTGAAATGTTCTGGGATTAGGAAGGGCAGGGACACCAGGCGGCCTACAACATCATATCATGTTGGAGTCAAATAAAAAAGGGCTTGTACTGTAGTCAATCTTAAGAACAGCATGTTATGGGCATGAATATTTTTTCAGTAAATGTTGACAGTAATATAAGCAAGCCATCATGATATCATAGGAAAGTAACATACTGCTGTAATAGCCATTTGTAGCGATGACTGGAGTAGGCCAACAATACGTCCAGCCATAGAAGGAGTCCACAGCGTAAATGAAGCCCTTGTGTTCAATGGCATCAGAGAACCATGGAGGATGTATGATCCTGCGATGGACGTGCAGATTTATCCACTTACCGCAGTGACCTGTCAGATAGGCGACACCGCGGTTGAAGAACGCAATTAGCCTGAAGTCTTTATAATTCGCAAAACTTGTGGGCACTTGGCAGATTACAACCTTGAGCAAATCAAACTTGGTATCATGTTGGCTACAGTAAGATTCTGATTATTCTGGGCCGCGGTTCCAAAGTAGTGCAGTGTTAATCGAAGGAAGGGGGATCAATCGCCGGGTGTAGACCTCCACGAGCATCCAGCTGCCATGACCGTCGATGAGCACCATCCAAGACGTGTTCATGACGACCCAGTACATACCGTTAATGTAGTTGAGGGTGATGGGGATCGGATCGCAGTCGAGGGGGTTGATGCTCGCCACCCAACGATCGTTATGCTGCATGACACGCAAAACACTTGCAGCCAACGCGATAAAGGGGTTGTCAATCCCTTCACGGTCAATTGCAATGGTGAGATCTGATAGAGATAGGTATAAAAGATTGCTAAAACGTAACACAAAATAAAAGTAAATAGATTGCAGCAAGGTATTTTTGGTATATAGATCAGAAAATATATGATGAAAATAGACACGGGGGCCATAGGTTTCACTAGAGGCTTCTCTCTTGAAGGCAAATAATACGGTGGGTGGACAAATTACTGTCGAGCAATGGATATAAAAGCGAAAAGTTATGACGATATCCAAGGCAATGATTATTGCATATAGGCATCACGTCCGTGTCAAGTAGACCGAAATGATTCTGCATCTACTACTATTACTCTACACATCGACTGCTATCCAGCATGCATCTAGAGTATTAAGTTCATAAAGAACGGAGTAACGCCTTAAGCAAGATGACATGATGTAGAGGGATAAACTCTAGCAATATGATGAAAACCCCATCTTTTTCTCCTTGATGGCAACAATACAATACGTGCCTCGCTACCCCTACTATGTCACTGGGTGAGGACACCACAAGATTGAACCCAAAACTAAGCACCTCTCCCATTGCAAGAAATACCAACCTAGTTGGCCAAACCAAACCGATAATTTGAAGAGAAATACAAAAATATCAAATCATGCATACAAGAATTCAGAGGAGATTCAAATAATATTCATAGATAATCTGATCATAAATCCACAATTCATCGGATCTTGACAAACACACCGCAAAAGAATATTACATCGGATAGAACTCCAAGAACATCGAGGAGAACATGGTATTGAAGATCAAAGAGAGAGAAGAAGCCATCTAGCTACTAGCTATGGACCCGTAGGTCTAAGGTAAACTACTCACGCTTCATTGGAAGGGCAATAGGGTTGATGTAGATGCCCTCAGTGATCAAATCCCCCTCCAGCAGATCGCCGGAAAAGGCCCCAAGATGGGATCTCATGGGAACAGAAGGTTGCAGCAGCGAAAAAGTATTTTCGTGGATGCTTTTGTTGATAATGGAATATTTGAGGATTTATAGAGCTGAGAGGGAGGTCGGTGGACTCCCGGTGGGGCCCACAAGCCAGGGGCGCCCCCTCCCCCCTAGGGCGCGTCCTGGAGGCTTGTGGAGTCCTCGGGACTCTTCTGACTTGGCCTCCAAGCTCCGTGGATGTCTTCTGGTTCAAGAAAAATCATCGTAAAGTTTTATTCCATTTGGACTCCATTTGATATTCCTTTTCTGCGAAAGTCAAAAACAAGGGAAAAAAAGAAACTGGCTCTGGGCTCTAGGTTAATAGGTTAGTCCCCAAAATAATATAAAATAGCATATTAATGCATATAAAACATCCAAAATAGATAATATAATAGCATGGAACAACCAAAAATTATAGATACGTTGGAGACGTATCAAGCATCCCCAAGCTTAATTCCTGCTCATCCTCGAGTAGGTAAATGTTAAAAACAGAATTTTTGATGTGGAATGCTATCTAACATTTTTATCCATGTAATTTTCTTTATTGTGGCCTGAATGTTAAGATCCATAAGATTCAAAACAAAAGTTTAATATTGACATAAAAACAATAATACTTCAAGCATACTAATAAAGCAATCATGTCTTCTCAAAATAACATGGCCAAAGAAAGTTATCCCTACAAAATCATATAGTCTGGCTATGCTCCATCTTCATCACACAAAGTATTAAATCATGCACAACCCCGATGACAAGCCAAGCAATTGTTTCATACTTTTGATGTTCTCAAACTTTTTCAACTTTCACGCAATACATGAGCGTGAGCCATGGATATAGCAGTATAGGTGGAGTAGAATATGGTGGTTGTGGAGAAGACAAAAAGAAGGAGATAGTCTCACATCAACTAGGCATATCATGTAGGAGATATGCCCTAGAGGCAATAATAAATGTTATTATTTATCTCCGTGTTCATAATTAGGTTTATGTTCCATGCTATAACTGCTGTGGTTCCCGAGCCCGTATATCCATAAAGGCTCTGGGGAAAACCCATGTGCACGTGTGGAATAATAAACGGTAAAATGTATTCCTAGTCATGCCTCTAAGACTAGCTCAAGTGTTGCATGATGATTATGTTTTCCCAATCATAGGCATGTCTATGCCAGCAACTTTGAGGGCACAAATGTTAGAAGAACATTTGTGTTGAATCGACCCGATTGATGTTATGCTATGAGATACATTCGTCATGAGTTAATGGTTAATAACACAGAGATAGTTTACGTTTGCATGATTCCTCAGACCATGAGAGTATCGAGTTTCTTCATGCTTGATTCATGAACTTTGGGGTTCGTTAAACGTCATCCGTAAATGGATGGCTATTACGGCGGCTTACGGGTTCATGGGAAAGTATGTCAAGTAACTTGATAGCTCAAGATTGGGATTTGCTCCTCCAACGATGGAGAGATATCTCTGGGCCCTCTCGGTGTTACGGTATCCATCATCGTCTGGCCAGACACTTTGTGATTTGATCACGGGGATGCCGGAACACGGTAACGAGAAAAGAGAACAATACCGGTAACGAGGTAACTAGCATAGTGGACAAGTTGTTGATCCACGGGAATGCCAACATGTCTCACCTCGGGTATTTGTAACATATCGCGAAGCAACAGGAATAGCACACGACAACTGGAGGTTCACTCGAATATTCATTCGTGTGGGTATAGGGGTCAATATGGGTGTCCACGGCTCCGATGTTGATCATTGATCGGAAGGGGTTCCGTGTCATGTCTATACTTCACCGAACCTATAGGGTCACACGCTTAAGGGTCATCTATCTGCTGAATACTAGATAGGGAGTCTGAGAGAAAATCACCAAAAAAGTTTCGGACACCGAAAAGTTTCGGACAGCGGAAAAGTTCCGCAGAGAGAGGTCACCGGATGAGTTCCGGTGAAACTGAAAAGTTGTTTCAGGGGATACCATTAAGTCAAAATGGTTTCGGCACATGCCTGATAATTCCTGGAGGATGCCAGAATCATTCTGGAAACTTCTGGGAATTTTCTGGAAGAAAAACCGGAAATGTTCCGGGGCTGCCGGAACCGCTTCAGATGCTTTTCGCAGATGAAATCACTAAACTGGAATTGTGCCAGAACGCATTGAAAATTATTTTAGTGGGTACTGGAAATGTTCTAAGCCCACATAAATATTTTCAGTTCGAACGGACGCTGAAAAATGTCGTCGTGAATAGTGAAAGTGCTTTTTGGGAATTTTATGGAAAGCACCTTTTTGGAAATTCCAAAAGGGCCTTCTAGAAGGGGAAGGAGGGCATGGCACCTCATGGGGGGGGGTCCCCCCCCCAAGGGTGGCCGGCCAAGGAGGTGGAGCACCATGGTGCTCCACATGGCACTCCCATATGGCATATTCCCTTTTGGAAAGGGATATTCCAAGGGCACTTTGGGGTTTTTGTGTGACAATTTTACCCCTTGGCTAGCCTATATATAGGAGTGATCTTGGCAGCCATTTCCCCATCCTTAGCTCTCACACAAGCCATGCATGATCTGGCATTCTCTCTCCCTCCCAGCGAAATAGTTTCGTAGAGCCGAAAGGCTGTCTGGGTTCCGGTGGGAACTAGTTCTGGACGGCGAAGCCCTGCCGGATAGCTGACACCGTATGTGTGCAACTCTGTAGAGAGGTCGTAGTTTCGATCTTAGTGCCCGAGGGGCTGTTTGAGAGTGCCTCCCGAAGGGCTGTCCAAGTGGCGGTCCGAGTTCTGTGAGTCCTCCCGAAGGGCTGTCCGAGTGACCGTTCGAGTTTCGAAGGTCCTCCCGAAGGGCTGTCCGCGACATCGTCCGGGGGACTGTTCGACCGCCTCCCGGAGGGCTGTCCGAAGGGAAGACGAGGGTATACATCCTCGCGGTTGGGAGGTTGTAAATCCTAGCTGCGGGGATCTGCACCGCCGATCGTCATCGACTTTACTTCCGCTGCGCTACGAGTCGGTAACGAAAATGATCAAACCTTGTATGCAGTCTCCATAGTGGTCCTGGGCTGGTGCGTAGGCCGGAAAATTTTCGTTTTCTGCTGCGTTACCCTACATATCAATGGGCTATGGAGATGCCCATCAATAGATATCAATGTGAGTGAGTAGGGATTGCCATGCAATGGATGCACTAGAGCTATAAGTGTATGAAAGCTCAAAAAGAAACTAAGTGGGTGTGCATCCAACTCGCTTGCTCACGAAAGACCTAGGGCAATTTGAGGAAGCGCATCATTAGAATATACAAGCCAAGTTCTATAATGAAATTTTCCCACTAGTATATGAAAGTGACAAAATAGGAGACTCTCTATCATGAAGATTGTGATGCCTCCGACTCAATCATGCACTAATCATACACGCAAATGCACACGATCAAGCCTAAGGACTCACGGGAAGAAATCACAACACAACTCTAAAACATAAATAAAGTCATACAAGCTTTATATTACAAGCCAGGGGCCTCAAGGGCTCGAATACATAAGCTCGCATACAAGCGTCAGCGGAAGCATCAGATATTTGAGTACAGATATAAAAGCAAACATAGAAAGGCACTTAGAAGGCGGGGCAAAGGAAAACACTACGATCGAAAGGCGCAGGCCTCCTGCCTGGGACCCTCCGAACCTACTCCTGGTCGTCGGCCAACTCGTAGTAGTATCCACCCTCAGGGTAGTAGTAGCGATAGTCGGCGGGGGCAACTGTATCCGGGGCTCCATCATCTGGTTGAATTAAAAGGATATGGGGGAAAAAGAAAGCAAAGCAACCGTGAGTACTCATCCGAAGTACTCAGCAAGCAAGGATCTACACTACATATGCAACATTATCAAAGGAAAGCTGTATATGTGGACTGGGCTGCAGAAATGCAAGAATACAGGGAAGGCCTAGTCCTATCGAAGACTAGCATCTTCCACGGTCTTGCAGCATTAGAAGAGTGTAGACTAGTACATCATAAAGTAGTAGTAGCATTAAGTATCAACCTCGGCCAGAGATCCTTTCTCGACTCCCTGCGAGAAAGCAATTCCAGAGCCATACAGTCATCAACCTCGTCCGGAGATCCCTTCTCGACTCCCTGCGAGAAGCAATCCCATAGCCATAGTATCCAATTCTAGTTGTATCGATCGGGATACAACTCCGAGTGTCCGTTACCGAGGATCCGGCTATGCATAGATTAGTTCTTCCCTGCAGGGGTGCACCAACTTACCCACCACGCTCGCTTAACTCCGGCTGGACACACTTTTCAGGGTCATGCCCGGCCTCGGCCAAACGACACACCGCAACCCTACCTAAAGCTCAGCAGAGAGGTCCCCGCCGGTCTACATCCTAAGCACTCAGGGGTCTTGGGCCATCGCCCTGTGCACTCCGGGTCGTTGTGTGCAGGGTGGATACCAGCACCGCCTTAGATGGTCGGCATGATCCGACCATGCCACAATGCTGAACTGGACGTCTGTCAGAACTTTCGGCTGATGCCACGATGCAGAGTACCCATATTTATTCCCGCGTGATGGTTAGTGCAATCGGTCCAGAGGCCCACTCGAATCAAATATCCAAATCGTTAGTTAGTACCTTGGGGGTGTGGTAACGAGCAGAGACTCACGATCGATGTGACCCCGTCGCCCCGTCTCGAGGACTTGCGGCAAGGGCCAAGAATGCCCGGCCATGCCTCGTATTCATCACTCGGGCACCATCCAGGTCAACCCGTCTCCATATCACTCGCGGGTACCCCTCAGGGTCGACCCGCCTTCCAAGTAACAGTGTAAAGTCCAATTATCCTTGTGTCCATAACATCAATGGAAATCCGAGGTATCACCCTCGTTGGATTCCTACTCGATGTAACCGTCAAGGTGAACTTAGGAGGAATCACCCTCGATGGGTTCACACTTGATGTGTTTCACGACAGGGTCATATTGGAAGTGGAGAAGGAGGAATCACCCTCGATGACCACGACCAAATAGCTACTCTATAGAGTTAACATCAGGAGTGCTATACGAGGTATCACCCTCGGCACACAATAGTAACACTGCAGTGTCGTTACAACTAAGGGGCTGATGTGCGGTGCCGGGGCCTGGTCTTCAATCCCGTTGATCGGGTCTTCTGATAATCCAGTGGGGCAGTCGGGACTAGTAGGGTCACTGATAGGTCTCTACCCAGCCTATACTAGACAGTTTAGGATAAGTAGGTAAGGTTTCAATAGTAGGTTACAATAAGTAGGCTATGCACCAGAATAGGTAAAGCAGTAGCAGCAGCATTTCTAATGCAAGCATAAGAGAGAAAGAATAGGCGATATCAGTATGCTCAAGGGGTGGGGGTGTCGGTGTCAAAACCGGCCGATCTCGGGTAGGGGGTCCCGAACTGTGCGTCTAAGGATCGAAGGTAACAAGGGACAAAGGGAACACGATGTTTACCCAGGTTCGGGCCCTCTTAACGGAGGTAAAACCCTACGTCCTGCTTGATTGTATTTGATGAATATGGGGGGTTTCAAGAGTTGATCTACCTCGAGATCGTAATGGCTAAACCCTAGATGTCTAGCCTATGATTGTTATGATAGCCTCTACGGACTAACCCCTCTGGTTTATATAGATACCGGAGGGGGCTAGGGTTTGTACAGAGTCGGTTTACAGGAAGGAAATTACACATCCGGATGCCAATCTTGCCGTCCACGTAAGGGATAGTCCCATCCAGACACGGGAAAAGGCCTTCTACTTTATATCTTCACGGCCCATCAGTCCGGCCCATGTCACATAGCCCGGACGCCCGAGGACCCCTTAATCCAGGACTCCCTCAGTAGCCCCCGAACTTGCCTTCAATGATGACGTAGTATCCGGCTTATGTCTTTGGCTTTGCAAGGCGGGTTTTTCATTTGTACTTCGGATTGACGACAATCCGGCTCTGACCCCGATGTGCTGCTCTTATGATTCTTTTTTTTGCAGTCGCTTCGATTTCCGCGCGTCGGGTGAATACGAACAGCCTGTGATTTTTTGCAAATAAGCCCCTCACCATGCGCGGACGGCATCTATATAAGGAGAGCTAGATCCCCAAATGCCATCTCATATGACGCAAAAGAAAGACCGTCAAGATTAGCTACGAACAAAGCTTTCCAACATGGCCAGCACTCCAGGCTCATCTTCACGTCCTCATGGCCCTCAAGAGGGGGGTTGGCAGAGTTGTTCCGTGCCTCATCTTCAGCTGAGTCGACTCCAGACGCAGGGCTACCTTCCCCTCGCGGATCTAGTCCCTGTTCAAGCGGGATTGGCCTCAATTGGCAATGACGTGATGGCTGAGAATTTCCCCAACCCCAATAAGGAGGAGAGGGTGTGCTTCGTCCCCTTTCTACCGCGGGGCCTAGGATTTCCAATCCATCCCTTTCTCAGGGGCCTATTGGAATTTTAAGGCATCCAACTGCACAACCTTACCCCAGGTTCAATTCTGCACATCTCAGGTTTTGTTGCCCTCTGCGAACTGTTCTTAGGCATCGAGGCCCATTTTGAACTATGGAGGAAGTTCTTTTGCCTTGTTCCCCGCCACCGGGGAGGCTCTATTTTTGAAGTGGGCGGTGCCGAAATATGGCATATAGCCGGATCCGGATACCTCAAAGGAACTCCCAAGGAGGTATACGCTCAGTGGGCTTCGGAATGGTTTTATATAGACGACGTCCCACTGCCGGACCCAGTTCGGCGCGGCCTTCCTGAATTTTCCAGTGCTGCTTTAAAGAAGCATTTCAACTGGTGTCCCCGAAGTCCCAAGGAGGAAGACAGTGCGGAAATAAAAAGGTTGGTTAACAAGATCAGGTTATTAGCCCATACCGAGCTCTTGATAGTCAAGGTCATGGCTATTGCAATAAAGAGGTGCGTCCATTCTCTTCAATCCAGAGTAACTCCCTTATGGTGTTATAATGGAGAAGATGACGCTGCTCGTTACAGACGAAGGGTCCGAATACCCCAGCCGAACTAGCCACAATCCTGGCCGATCTGTATAACGGTGAGAAAGAAGACTTCCTCTGCTTAAACTGCCGGGAGGGCTATTCCAAGTATAACCCCGTAGAATGGGTAAGATTTCGATTGTCTGCGCTGCTTTTATTGCTGTCACAGACACTAATCAACTTTGCCCTTTGTCACCAAAAAACAGTCATGGAGTAAGATGATCGAGGACGTCCACTGTCCTGCTCCACAGCCAGAGGATCATAACCGTGATGGAGACCCTGGCTTTCACGAGGATCCGGACATATACATAGAGTTCGATGATGGGGTATTCTATCAAGCGAGCCTTGACGGCTTAAGAGTGGCTATCACCGCTGACTACCCCCGCCTCTATCCCTTCTACATCGTAAGTATTCGGAGGGCTCTTGAAAGGAAACCCTTATCTGCACTTTTGCTTATTACGCCGTTGCGGACTTTTAATAGAATCGGCGTTCAGCAGACCGTACCTCCTCGAGGGCGGCCCCTACGCAGGGTAGCCGTTCAAAATGAAAGGGGACCGGGGGTGCTGTAGAAACCCCACAGTCTTCCAAGAGGTATGTCCGCTTAATACATGCCTAGGCATGAGTCCGGATTGTTGAAAGTCTCCTTCGTGTCTTTGATGTCAGGAGAAACACGCGGCAGACGGTGGGCAAACGCCCTGCTAGCCGAATGTCCGCCAATCCGGTGTTGGACTCGCCAACTAAGACAAGAACCGAGGCAATGCCAGATCCGAATCCTCAAGAGGATTCAGACGACGTATTTGTCATGAATTCCGAAGTGGAGAGTGTGATGAATCATTGTCGATTAAAGGAAGCCATGCGTGCCCCGGCTTTTTCCAAGCAAGAATTTACCGCACTCAGCACGGTGGATGCATATATCCGAGCCGCTCAAGATGGACTTGCTGGAGTCACTCAGCTGTTCTCAAAGGACATACAGGTAAGCATTTATACAATTTTAGATAGTCATATGCTAGTAGCCCCCGAGACTTGAAGCGGTGAGGCAAACCGATTTAAGGATCGATATACCCTGCAGGTCCTTAAAGAAAAGAACACGGCGCTAGCCCAGGAGCTGAAAACAAACCAAATGCAGCTGAACACTGTTACCACTGAGCTGGCGGAGATGAAAAAGAGCTCAATGGGTGCGTCTAGGGAGGAAAAGCTCAAGGAGGAAAAGGACAAACAATCCGAAGAGATAGAGAGCTTCAAGGCTCAGTTATCGGCCGCTCAGAGAGAAAATGAAAAACTGAAGGGCGGCATATTCGGTATGTCCTCCTCTGTTATTTAGAATCTCCCTAGGTTCTCATGTTGAATCCATAATTCGGAATATCATGACCCTGTTTGCTGCAGGTCTGTTAACTGGTAGGCCGGAAGAAGAAGTATCCGGATTTCAAGGTGACGTGATAAAGGAGCTGTCCGTGGTACATGCTCGGGCCCGGAAAGCCATGAAGAGTATGGTGAAGGCATTATGGCCATCCGATACCCCTCCAGAAAGTATGGAGGGCTTGGCAAAACTGTTCAAAGGTGCCCGACGCTAGTTTGAGCTATGGAAGACATCCACCTGCTGTGAAGGCGCACGAGAAGCCTGGGCCATGGTGAAAACACGCTTTACCAAGCTAGATCCAAATCATATGGCCCGGGTGGGACCACAGGGACCAGACGGGAAAGAGATTCCAGTGAGTTTGGTGTATGACCAAGTAATGATAACTGCAAAGTACTCGCAGGAAAACTGTAGGTTAGACAGCCTTATAGATGGAATAGATTCCGAATAGGTAGTTGATGCAATGTATTAAAGTACGTTATGATCAACCTGTGCCTTTATCCGAACATATGAAAAGTTTTGTCATCGCAGGCTTTCGGCTTTATCCTCCGGACCCTAAAATGGTGGAGTGTTTCCGGATACAATTAGGAACAAAAAAAAACATTCACTATGTCCGGAAATGAGGCAACTCAGTCATTGTGCTCGAACAAACAAAAATTTGTAGTTCAGGATGTATGTTATATTACATATGTAAGAAACATCTTCCAAGGAAAATAGTTCCGTTAAGGGTTCCTTTCCTTGGGTTGGCATGCAGTAATTAGGCGTGCCGGGGTTTTGGTCTGTTATACGGAAAAACTATCCCACAGTATTTGGAGTGGTCACAAGAATGCAACAATCTGTCGTTTCATTGCCGACCACTTATTCTCTTAAGAACCCTAGCTTTCGGCTTCACCCGTCCGAGGTACATGTCCGGTGACCCGGTTGTAACAATTGCAGAGGTGCTCCCTTTATGCCCTAGCCGAACAATCGGGAACGTAGGGCATAAACAAAGGAGCAAGGCAACCCAGCTTGGCAAAAACTTAAGTCATAGAGGTGCATATAATGGCAAAAAGGATGATATGAGCAAACGACATTTAAATTTTGAGCTCCAAACTCGAAATAATAATAAGCTTCGGTTAAAGAAGCCCCCAGTCATGGTGGGATGTATACATTTTAGGATGTTTTACCCTCCAAGTGTTCGGCTAATCCGAACACATCCTGGGAATCATATAGAAACGAGAAAACAAAAACAAAAGGAAGAGGAGAAAAAGATAACGAGAAAAAAGGTATGACCAAACTTATGCGTAGAATCTTCGGAGCCGAGCAGCGTTCCATGGATTCGGCTCTAGGCGGTTATTCGATGCATTTCGAAGGTGATAGGCTCCTCCAGTTAGAACTTCATCTATAATGAAGGGACCCTCCCATTTTGGTTTGAGCTTGTCCTTCTTCTTCTCTGGGAGGCGTAAAACTAGTTCGCCAACATTATAAGTCTTGGCCCGCACTTCTCTGCTTTGGTACCTCCGAGC
This sequence comes from Thinopyrum elongatum, assembly GCA_011799875.1. NCBI lineage: Eukaryota > Viridiplantae > Streptophyta > Magnoliopsida > Poales > Poaceae > Thinopyrum > Thinopyrum elongatum. The sequence goes on from CM022302.1 coordinate 103,221,257, forward strand.
CTGCTGCTGATAGAATGCGGAACGGGCTTTTGCAACATCACGCTCCTCCTCCAAGCCGTCTAGGTCGTCCTGCCGATCGAGCTCGACTTCTCTCTCTTCATACATGCGCACTCTAGGTGAGTCATGAATAATGTCGCAGGGCAAAACAGCTTCTGCGCCGTACACCATAAAAAAAGGGGGTGTATCCGGTCGTGCGATTGGGCGTGGTCCGTAGCCCCCAGAGTACGGACTCGAGTTCCTTGACCCAGTGCTTATCTGACATCTGTAGGGATCACATGAGTCTGGGTTTGATGCCGCTCATTATCAGGCCATTAGCCCGTTCGACCTGACCGTTTGTTTGAGGGTGATATACGGAGGCGTTGTCGAGCTTGATGCCCAAGTTAGCACACCAAGTTTTCACCTCATCGGCTATGAACTTAGAGCCGTTGTCGGTAATGATGCTATGAGGGACACCATAACGGTGTACAACGCCGGATATAAAGTCGATCACTGGTCCGGCTTCAGCCATTTTTACTGGTTTGGCCTCTATCCATTTAGTGAATTTATCCACCATAACCAGCAAATATTTCTTCTTATGGCCTCCCCCTTTAAGGGGTCTGACCATATCCAGCCCACAGACTGCAAAAGGCCAGATAATGGGGATTGTTTTTAAGGCGGTGGGCGGCATGTGACTTTGATTGGCGAAAAGCTGGCATCCGACGCAGCGCTGTACAAGAGCCTGTGCATCTGCTCGGGCTGTAGGCCAAAAGAAACATGTACGAAAGGCCTTACTTACGAGGGCCCGAGTGGCGGCATGGTGGCCACCGAGACCAGCATGTATTTCGGCCAAGAGCTGCCGTCCCTCCTCTTCGGAGATACATCTTTGAAGAACTCCGGTAGTACTTTTCTTGTAGAGTTCTCCTTCATGAACCTTGTAGGCTTTCGAGCGTCGAACTATGCGGCGAGCCTCATTCTGGTCCTCAGGGAGCTCCCGCCTATTAAGGTAGGCTAGGAAGGGCTCGGTCCATGGAGCAATGATGGCCATGATTACATGGGCGGAAGGTGTCATTTCGGTGCCCGAGCCCCCGACGATATCAGAATTGTGTTTGGCATCTGAGGGTATGATCAGCTCCGGACTAGTATTACCGTTCTCGTCCTGCCATACCACGGATGGCTTCAAGAGCCTTTCCACAAAGGTGTTAGGTGTGACGGGGTCGCGTTTAGCGCCCATTTGAGCGAGGATGTCCGCTGCCTGATTACTTTCTCGAGCAACATGATGAAACTCGAGCCCCTCAAACCGAGCTGATATTTTGAGTACGGCATCGCGGTATGCCATCATCTTTGGATCTTTTGCATCGAAATCTCCATTTATTTGGGATATTGCGAGGTTCGAATCCCCACGCACCTCTAGGCGTTGAATGCCCATGGAGACGGCCATCCGGAGACCGTGCAGTAGTGCCTCATATTCGGCTGCGTTGTTGGAGTTCGTGTACATTATTTGCAATACATAGCGGACTGTGTCCCCGATAGGGGAAGTTAAGATGACATCGGCACCCAGCCCGGCTAACATTTTAGAGCCGTCGAAGTACAATACCCAGTTGGAGTATGTGCTGTATTCTTTAGGGAGTTCGGCTTCCGTCCATTCGGCGACGAAGTCGGCCAACACCTGAGATTTAATAGCTCGGCGTGGCTTGTATGTTATTTCAAATGGTAAGAGCTTGATTGCCCATTTGGCTATGTGGCCAGTGGCGTCCCGATTATTTATGATATCATTGAGTGGTACTTTGGATGCCACCATGATCGAACACTCTTGAAAGTAGTGCCGCAACTTCCGGGATGCCATAAAGACCGCATACGCTATCTTTTGGTAGTGTGGGTATCGAGATTTTCACGGTGTAAGGACCGCCGATACATAGTATACTAGTTTTTGGAGTGGGAATTTATGTCACTCTTCCTCTCGTTAGACGACGAGCACGGCGCTCACCACCTGGTGGGTTGCAGATATGTAGAGCAACATAGGTTCACCGACGTTTGGTGCGGCGAGGATTGGGTTGCTTGCTAACAAAGCTTTTATTTCTTCCAATCCGGCCGTTGCCGCATCCGTCCACTCGAAGTGATCGGTTCGTCGGAGTAGGCGATAAAGTGGCAGTGCCTTTTCTCCCAATTTGGAGATAAAGCGGCTCAAAGCTGCCATGCACCCAGCTAGTTTTTGGACCTGCTTTAGGTCTGTTGGGGTTGCCAATTGTGACAAGGCTTGGATTTTTGCAGGGTTTGCTTCGATTCCTCTATTGGAAACAATGAACCCGAGTAGTTTTCCTGCTGGAACACCAAAGACACATTTTTTCGGATTGAGCCGTATGTCATATGTTCGGAGGTTGTCGAATGTGAGGCGTAGATCATCCACTAATGATTCGACGTGCTTAGTCTTGACGACTACATCATCTACGTATGCCTCCACTGTCTTGCCAATCTGTTTCTCCAAACATGTTTGAATCATGCGTTGGTAAGTGGCGCCAGCATTTTTGAGTCCGAACGGCATGGTGTTGAAGCAGAAAGGCCCGTATGGGGTAATGAATGCCGTTGCGGGCTGGTCGGACTCCTTCATCTTAATTTGACGGTATCCGGAGTATGCATCGAGGAAACACAGTGAATCGTGTCCTGCAGTCACGTCAATGATTTGGTCGATACGGGGCAGCGGGAAGGGGTCCTTAGGGCAGGCCTTATTAAGGTCTTTGAAATCGACACAAAGGCGCCAGGACTTATCCTTCTTCGGTACCATGACCAGGTTTGCTAGCCAGTCTGGATGTTTGATCTCCCTGATGAACCCTACTTCGAGAAGCTTAGCTAGCTCCTCCCCCATAGCCTGTCGTTTGGGTTCAAAAAATCGCCGCAGCGTTTGCTTGACTGGTTTGAACCCCTTTATAATATTGAGGCTATGTTCGGCCCGTCTGCGTGGGATCCCGGGCATGCCCAAAGGGTGCCAGGTGGATATATCCCAATTTTCATGCAGGAATGCTCTTAGTGTGGCGTCGATTGCTGGATCCAGTTGTGCTCCAATGGAGGCTGTCTTGTTGGGATCCGTCGGGTGTACTTGAAATTTTACTATTTCGTCTGCTGGTTTGAAAGAAGTGGACTTCGGCCTCTTATCGAGGATTACATCATCTTTGTCCACCGTGGAGTGCAGAGTGGTTAGCTCCTCGTCCGCTAGGGCTTCCGATAGTGCCTCAAGGGCCAAGGATGCCGTTTTATTTTCGGCGCGGAGCGCTATATCTGAATCACTGGCGATGGTGATAACTCCGTTAGGCCCTGGCATTTTGAGCTTCATATACCCGTAATGGGGTATGGTTTGGAAGCGTGTAAAGGCGTCTCGCCCCAACAGGGCGTGATATCCGCTATTGAAAGGTGCCATGTGGAAGAGCAACTCTTCGGACCTGTAGTTCTCCGGCGTGCCGAATACTACATCAAGTTTAATTTTCCCCAAAGATCACGCTTCACGACTGGGGATAATCCCTAGAAAGGTGGTGATGCTTTGCTCGATGCGACTCTTGTCCATTTGCATTTTATCGAGCGTGTCTTCATAGATGAGGTTTAATCCGCTGCCACTGTCCATGAGCACCTTGGTGAGTTGAAATCCGTCTACAATTGGGTTTAAGACCAAGGCGGCAGGTGCTTGGACTGATCTGGCCCTTGGTTCGTCGTCAGCAGTAAAAGTTATTGTCGTATTTTTTCCAAGGATTTATTGCGGCTACCTGGTTAACTTCGGCGAGGTCGTGGAGCGCCCTTTTACACCGATTATTTGAAGGAAAGGTCTCAAAGACAGTAAAGACATTAAGGTCGTCATCCTCTGAAGAGTGCTTCTCCGGGGTAGTGTTGGTGAGGATGGCCTCGCCACTCTTAGCCACCTGCCGGAGTACCCAACATGCCCGAAGGCTATGTGTTGGTTCAGTATTCGGCGTCGTGTGTATCTGACACGGTTTGCCGAGCAGTTCGTCAAGGACAGTTCTATGTCCCGTGAAGGGTTTTATTTTCTTGTCAATGAGATGATGAGCTGGTGCCCCGTAAGGGTGCTTCCTTTTTGCCCGTCCAGTGGGCTGCTTAAAGGCAGGAGGTTCCCACTGGGCCGTCTGGGCTTTCTAGGCGCTTTCCATTGCGTAGTACTTCTGTACTATATGTGCCAAATCTGCAAAGTGCAGTATGCGGCGGCGGTTGAGGGCATTGAGGATTCCCTCATCCGTACAGTTGCGGCAGAAAACTGAAACCGCGTCCTCGTCGCAGCAATATTTAATCTTGTTTTTAAAAAGGAGGAATCTGGCCCAGAAGTGATGGACCATTTCCTGAGGTTGCTGTCGTACATACATTAGGTCACATATGTCTGGAGGACCTGAATTGCTTGGGGAATATTGCTTGTGGTGGGTGGGTGGGCTAAAATCCGAACCCCAACCCGCCGTTGGATCCGGAGTTTGAAGAATCTCCGAGGTCACTGGTCTAGGATCAGGAGGGCCCTGGTGACTTTCGGGCTTAACGCCAGATTATATGTCCAGAGGACCTGTGGTCTCTTCCCGATGGTGGGTATCCGGCTCGCAGGGCTCGGAAATCCGAACATAGTTTGTTACCAACTTAGGAGAAGAAGTATTCTCGGCTTGTTCCTCCACGACCGATACCAGATGGGTGATCATCGAGGACTTGATTTCCCTCTGATCGGGCTTAAGCCCAATCCGATCATAGTCTATTGCGACTCCCAAGGCGGCGATGCGATCTAGCAGTTCGTTCAAGGATTAGACATCTGCCGGATCCATCTTTTCGGAGTGTTCGAGGCCGATGCGGAGATGATATTTGGCGATTTGGGGGGCCACCTTCGGCTCAACAGCCGAGCGGGCGCCCATGGTAAAACCACCGAGTTGGAGGATCTGTCCCGAAGCTAGGGCTCCTCCAGAGGTGATGTTGTCATTGATGACAAGGCGAGCCATCGATCCTTCCGTCGATGACACAGAGGAGCTCTCAATGAAAGCACCAATGTCGGTGTCAAAATCGGCCGATCTCGGGTAGGGGGTCCCAAACTGTGCGTCTGAGGATCGAAGGTAACAAGGGACAAAGGGAACACGATGTTTACCCAGGTTCGGGCCCTCTTAATGGAGGTAAAACCCTACGTCCTGCTTGATTGTATTTGATGAGTATGGGGGGTTAGCAGAGTTGATCTACCTCGAGAGTGTAATGGATAACCCTAGATGTCTAGCCTATGATTGTTATGATAGCCTCTATGGACTAACCCCTCTGGTTTATATAGATACCGGAGGGGGCTAGGGTTTGTACAAAGTCGGTTTATAGGAAGGAAATTACACATCCGGACGCCAATCCTGCCGTCCACGTAAGGGAGAGTCCCATCCAGACACGGGAAAAGGCCTTCTACTTTATATCTTCATGGCCCATCAGTCCGGCCCATGTCACATAGCCCGGACACCCGAGGACCCCTTAATCCAGGACTCCCTCAGGGGGTGCTTGCCTAGTTGCTCGGCGGCAAGGGTAAGGTCGTCAACGGTGTCGTCGGGCTCCTGAGCTGCGTCGGACTCGAGGACGATGTCGGTGTCGGGGTCTAACAAGAGAGAAGAGGGGGAGGAAACAAATAAATACACGGCAAACATAAGCAACACGGAGCAGGCTATGCTAACGTGCAGTGCAGGGTTGCCTAAAGACATGTCTAAGTCATTTACTTATTTTGGGAATTTGTTTCGATTTATTTTATAAAAGCCAAGCACTATTCATTTATCGAAAACAGGCAAAAAGTTTCATGTTCATCTAGCTAGGGGCATCTGACAGGAATACGGAGGGCGTAATCAGCTTCGTATCGAAATTCTGAGCAACTTTCATATATAAATTATTTTCATCGGAGTTACGGTTTAAAAGATATGATTTTATAAAGTTTAATTGATTTTTTGAATTTTATTTAATTATTTAAATTCGAATTATCCAAAATAGTAAATGGTGATGTCAGCATGACGAAAAGATGACATCAGCAGTCAACTCTGGCTGACCAGAGTCAAACCTGACAGGTGGGTCCAGTGGGACCCACATGTCAGCCTCTGATTAGTTTAAACAAAGTTAATTTAAACTAAATAGGATTAATTAGGGGGTGGGGCCTACTGTCAGTGTCTGTTAACTTAATTAATTAACTAATTAGGTTAATTAGCATTTTAATTAGGGTTTTTATTTATCTTAAAAATGTTTTAAGGGGTGGGACCCGCGTGTCAGCGACACGGGCTGCCCAGTCAGCAACGCTGACTGGTCAATGGGGAGCCTCGGGCCCATCAGTCAGTGGCCCAGGCGGTGGGCCAGACGGGCCACGTCGGCACCGGCCGCCGGAGACGCGCCGGCGAGCCCGGAATTCCTCTGTGGTGCACCATTCGACGCGGGGTTGGGCTTGCTAGAACGAGCGGAGCACGTCGCGTCTGATGGCGGGGCTCACGGCGGCTGGGGCGGCCGGAGTTGAGCAGGGCGACGGCGTTGGCGGACGGCGGTTTTCGGTAGCGATCGGGGATGGCGAAAGAGCGCGAGCGCGAGCACACAATCGACGCAGCGAGGCTCAGCGTGACGCGGGGAGCTTGACGGGCACAGCCACATGACCAAATGGTCACCGGGAGCTCGCCGGCGACGAGTCCCGCGGCGCCCAGTACGGTCAAGTTGGGGTCGACGGCAATAGCGCGGGGAAGGGCACGGGAAGAGAGGAAGGAGGAGGGGGTGGCTCACAGCGGTGCAGAGAAGGCCCGGGGAAGAACAGAGGAGCTCAGGGCGGCGAGAATCGAAGCGGCGATCACCGGAGCCCGTGCGGGGCGGGGGGGGGGGGGCGAGCTCGTAGCACCCGCAACAGGTGCTCCCGGCTTCGGTTGAGCAGTGGGGAGGAGGTAGTCGACGTCGGGGAAGCGTGTGGGCACGTCGGCGAGGCGAAAAGGTGGCGGTGGCCGCGCGGTTTAGCCGTGGCCGTCCATGGCGGCGCTCGGGTGAAGTGGGGGAGCGAGGGAGAGGGCGAGCGGAGCGGCTAGGGTTCGCCCACGGGGTCGGGGATGGGCACTTGTAGGCGTCCGTGGTGCAGCAGCGTGCGCTGTCGAGCCATCGAGCAGGGGGGGTCGGGCCGCGGCGTGCACGCGCTGTGTTCGACAGCGGCACTCGGTCAACACGGGAGGTAGGGGATGAGCGGGGGGAGTGGTCTGGGCCACGCGGGTGACTTGAGCCCAGCCATAGTGGGCCTTTTCCTTTTCTCTTCTTTTCTGTTTCTGATTTCTTTTTACTTTCTGTTTTGCAAAATGTGTGGCACCCAAATGAATTTTGCAAAATATATGACCTGGTCCATAAATCACAGGGCAACATATCCTATCACCAAAAATTAGTTTGGGGTATTTATCATTTCATATTTATATTATATTAATTAATAGGTTATTAAATATTGTTTTCAGCCACTGTTTGAGGATGTTTAAGTCACTTCTCCAATTTCAATAAGGTTGGTTACAATTTTATCATTGCCTCCAAATCTTTTGCGATTTAATGAACATTTTAGTTTTCAAATTCGAACAACTTTTATTTTCACTTTAAGTTTGAATTTCCATTTGAATTTGAATTTGAAAAGAGATATGATACTAATGATGATTAAGCACTGTTGATCATGATGACATGTCATAATCAAAAGGGTGATTACTGTAGCTTAATACATGGGGTGTTACAAATCTCCTCCACTAACAAGAATTCTCGTCCCGAGAATTAAGAGGTAGAAGGAAAAAGTTCGGGGTATTCCGCACGAAGATTATCCTCGCGTTCCCAAGTGGCTTCATCTTCAGTATGATTTGACCACTGCACTTTGAGGAACTTGGTAACCTTCTGACGGGTCCGCCGTTCAGCTTCATCGAGAATGCGAATTGGATGCTCCTTATAAGATAGGTCATCCTGCAGTTCGAGCATCTCGTGATCCACAGCTCGGTGCGGAGATTCCTTGAAGCATTTATGAAGTTGCGACACATGGAAGACGTCGTGGATATGAGAGAATTGCGGCGGCAACTCCAATTTATACGCCACCTGACCACGCCTGGCAACAATGCGGAAAGGACCAATATAGCATGGAGCTAACTTGCCCTTGATTTCGACGCTGTGAGTGCCCTTCATAGGAGTGACACAAAGATAAGCTTGATCACCAGGTTGATAAGTCAAAACCCCATTGTTTGCGATTGTAGTTTCTCTTCTGGCAGTCCTGAGCCGCCTTGAGGTTTTCACGGACGACACGGACTTGTTCTTCGGCGTGTTGAATAATATCCGGACCCACGAGCGGTCGTTCCCCAGTTTCTGACCAATTCAGAGGGGTTCGACACTTACGTCCATAGAGTACTTCGAAGGGGGCCATTTTCAAGATGGCTTGATAGCTGTTGTTATAAGAGAACTCAGCATACGGGAGAGATTCTTCCCATTTCTTGCCGAAAGAAATAACACAAGCTCGCAGCATGTCTTCAAGCACTTGATTTACTTGCTCGACTTGGCCTTGGGACTGGGGGTGATATGCTGAACTCCAAGTAATATGAGTTCCCATAGCTTCTTGGAAACTTTCCCAGAACTTTGAGGTGAAAAGACCACCACGGTCCGAACTGATCTCCTTCGGAATGCCGTGGAGTGAAACAATTCTGGAGATATATAATTCCGCTAACTGACTAGCAGTGATAGTTTCCTTGACGGGCAGAAAGTGTGCAACCTTAAAGAGTTGGTCGACGACAACAAGAATAGCATTATGACCCTTCTGTGACCTGGGAAGGCCAGTAACGAAATCCATTTGAACCTTATCCCATTTCCATAGAGGAATAGGAAGTGGTTGCAGAATTCCGGCAGGCTTCTGATGTTCTGCTTTAACGCGATGACACACATCACATTCAGCAACGTACCGAGCAATATCCTGCTTCATTTTAGACCACCAGTACCTTTAACGAAGATCACGATACATCTTGGTGCTACCTGGATGAATAGATAATGGTGTGTCATGTGCCTCCTTCATGACCTTATCAGTCATAAGCTCGAAGCGAGGTACCACAATGCGGTCTCTGAAATACAAGGTTCCATCTTCAGACAGCGAGAATTCCCTGTACTTTTCATGGTGAAGATTTTTCTTCATCAGATCAATTTCAGCATCTTTAGCTTGCGCATTCTTAACAGCTTTCTCAAGATCTGGTTGTATCACAAGGTTATTAAGAGAACCCTGTGGAACAATATGCAGATTCAGCTTGCACAGTTCTTCAAAAAGACGAGGTTGAGCTCTCCTAACCATGAGGTTGTCGCAATAGGACTTGCGGCTCAAGGCATCAGCCATCACGTTAGCCTTGCCAGGGGTATAGGAAATACCCAAATCATAGTCCGCAATGGCCTCCATCCATCTTTGCTGACGGAGGTTTAGAGATGGCTGAGTGAACAAGTACTTCAGACTTTTATGATCCGTGTATATCTCACAACGATTACCGAGAAGGTAATGTTGCCACAACTGCAGTGCATAGATGACAGTAGCTAGTTCTAGATCATGTACTGGATAATTCTCTTCATGCGAGCGCAATTGTCGAGAGCCATAAGCAATCACTTTACGCTCTTGCATTAGGACACAGCCTAATCCTTCACGGGATGCATCACAATAAATCACAAAGTCTTTGTGGGAATCTGGAGGAGCAAGTACTGGGGCAGATGTCAGCTTGTCTTTGAGTGTTTGAAAACTTTCTTGACATTTATCTGTCCACTCAAACTTAACGCCCTTGTGAAGCAGATCAGTCAAAGGCTTAGCAATCTTGGAAAAGTTCTCGACAAATCGACGGCAATAGCTTGCAAGGCCGAGAAAACTTCTCACTTGCTTGATGTTCTTCGGAGGAGTCAAGTCAAGAATAGCCTGAACCCGCTCTGGGTTAACAGCAATTCCATCCTTGGAAATCACATGACCAAGGTAGGTTACTTCAGAAAGCCAAAATTCACATTTGGAGTATTTGGCGTACAACTGGTGTTCTCGGAGCCTTTCCAGTACAAGACGGAGGTGTTCAGCATGTTCTTCTTTATTCTTCGAATAAACCAGAATATCATCCAGATATACCACGACAAATTTGTCGAGATAATCCATGAAGATGTAATTCATCAGACGGGAGAATGTGCCTGGAGCATTTGTTAAGCCAAATGACATTACAGTGTACTCATAAGAGCCATAGCGAGTAACAAATGCAGTCTTGGGAATATCCTCTTTACGAACACGGATCTGATGATAACCCAACCTCAAATCAAGTTTAGAAAACACCAATGACCCAGCAAGTTGATCATACAAATCATTGATCTGAGGAAGCGGATATTTATTCTGAATTGTGGCTTGGTTAATGGGCCGATAATCCTGAACCAATCGGTTAGTTCCATCCTTCTTCTTAACGAAGAGTGAAGGTGCTCCCCAAGCAGAGGAACTGGGGCGGATGAAACCCTTCTTAAGTGACTTATCGATTTCCTCCTTAAGTTCAAGAAGGTGGTGCGGAGGCATTTTATAAGGACGCTTCGCAATAGGAGTTGTGCCTGGTTTCCAGTCGATGACAAACTCGACAGCTCTAGCAGGGGGTATTCCTGGAAGTTCTTCTGGAAAGACATCTTGAAAATCACGAAGAACTGGAACGTTCTCGATGCCTTCAAGGGGTGAGGCATTCAATGCATTCAGAACATATATTTGAGTCTCAGCATCCAGAGCTATTCGGGCTGAGTATTTGACTATCTGGCTAGAAGGGTGAGTGAGCTAGACTGTCTTAGTAGCGCAATCAATCAAAGCATTATGGGCTGTCAACCAGTCTATACCGAGAATAACGTCTATGTTGGAAGGTCCAAGTACAATGAGAGAAACCGGAAAAAGTAGACCTCCAATCTCGATGTGGTTGTGAGGGCTTAGCATTGTGGTTTGCCACTTGGATCTCGGGGGCTGAACCATTAGAGGAGTGGGTAATTCTTCCAGGTATAACTCATGTGACTGAGCAAATTGTTGGGACACAAAAGCATGCGATGCTCCTGAATCAAAGAGAACAGAGGCTGGTACTGAATTCACAGAGAGTGTTCCCAGCATGATAGTCAGTTCCTTCTGAGCCTTTTCAGCATTGACGTGATTGGCATGGCCAAGTACAACAGCAGACGATATGATATTATGGTTTCTGAATCGGCGGTTTCGACAACTCTTCTTACGACCAACAGGAGGACAAGATGCATTCTGAGCATTATGGGATGGAGCCACAACATTGGACTGTCCACCCTGAATCGTTAGCTGTCTCGGCGGCGGAGGCAGACGAGGTGCAACATAAGACGGCCTGGGCGTTGGAGCAGGTCGATGATGTACATTGTGCGGAATCCACACTCGACGTTTCTGAACAGGCTGACCCGAGGATGAGCCAACATCATGAGTGCACTTGAGCGACTCCTGGTACTTAGTCAGAGTAGTTTCAACTTGGAAAGATTGGCTGACAAGTGTTGCGAAGTCTGTGCAATCATGGACAGCAAGTGCAAGGTTTATATCAGTAGGCAGCCCTTCACGGAATTTCTCCTGCTTGCGTGCGTCAGTGCAGACGTCCTCTTCAGCATAGCGGGACAATGCAAGAAATTTTCTCTCATATTCATCCACAGTCATTGTGCCCTGTGAGAGTTTGCGGAACTCCTGCTTCTTCTGGTCCATCAGACCTTGAGGAATGTACCGTGCACGAAAAGCTGACTGAAATTCCTGCCAAGTGGTTACTGTCTCAGCAGGTAACATACTCGTGTGGCTTTCCCACCTTTGAGCAGCTGGGCCCTTCAGGTGGAATGTCGCAAAGGTGACGTAATTGTCAGGAGAAACATTAGATGATTCCATCTCAAACAGGATGTCACGAAGCCAATCATCTTCATCCATAGGATTGGTGGAGTTGTGAAAAACAGACGGGTTGAGGCGCACAAATTCTTGAAGTGATATTGGGGTAGGCTGTTGATGAGCATTTTGGTTTGGGAACTGAGCCAATATCCCGGTCATAACCTGACGGTTCAATTCAAACTGCTGCATCATTTTGGCAATATAGGGTGGAGGTGGAGGATCGTCCGCCATCCTGTCAATTCAACAGGGGCAGTTTAGCAAGTAAAACTGCAGGTGTATGGAGTTATTCATGATGTAACATGGGAAAGAACAGGAAAGGCATTAGATATATGATAGTAGTCGTTAAAGACATACTAATCCATGCACAGAGTTGGATTCAAACGGATAGTACGCACACGGGAACGCTCGCAGCTAGACAAACTAGGCGGCGCGCAGGCACGCAGTGAGGATTACAACAACGTGACATAGCAAAGGCTACATCCGCGTCGGAGAAAACTGCTGGGGTGAGGAATCTGCAAGTGACAACACAGGGTGCCCTCGATAAAAGGATCCTGCAAGCAGAACCTGGCCCGCAATCTTGAATTAAGGGGGGAATTTCAGAACACCGGGTGGATGTGATAACGAGAACCTAATGTTGGAGTTAGTAAAATTTTTAACCCGACTAGGAGAGAGATCAGATTCTAGAGTATAGATGAGGAATAAAAGATCCTAATACCACCCAATTGGCGACGTGGGCCCGTAAGCCACACAGCGAAGTTAGTAAATTAGTTTTTGGACCACTAGACTCAACTTCGGCCAAGGAGTTGGAAAGGGGGATTCCTACAGGTAGTCGGCTCTGATACCAACTTGTGACGCCACCGACTCAATCGTGCACTAATCATACACGCAAATGCGCACGATCAAGCCTAAGGACTCACAGGAAGATATCACAACACAACTCTAAAACATAAATAAAGTCATACAAGCTTTATATTACAAGCCAGGGACCTCGAGGGCTCGAATACATAAGCTCGCATACAAGCATCAGCGGAAGCATCAGATATCTGAGTACAGATATAAAAGAAAACACAGAAAGGCCCTTAGAAGGCGGGGCAAAGGAAAACACTACGATCGAAAGGCGCAGTCCTCCTGCCTGGGACCCTCCGAACCTACTCATGGTCGACGGCCAACTCGTATTAGTATCCACCCTCGGGGTAGTAGTAGCGATTGTCGGCGGGGGCAACTGTATCCGGGGCTCCGTCATCTGGTTGCATTAAAAGGATATGGGGGAAAAAGAAAGCAAAGCAACCGTGAGTACTCATCCGAAGTACTCAGCAAGCAAGGATCTACACTACATATGCAACATTATCAAAGGAAAGCTGTATATGTGGATTGGGCTGCAGAAATGCCAGAATAGAGAGAAGGCCTAGTCCTATCGAAGACTAGCATCTTCCGCGGTCTTGCAGCATTAGAAGAGTGTAGACTAGTACATCATAAAGTAGTAGTAGCATTAAGTATCAACCTCGGCCAGAGATCCTTTCTCGACTCCCTGCGAGAAAGCAATCCCAGAGACATACAGTCATCAACCTCGTCCGGAGATCCCTTCTTGACTCCCTGCGAGAAGCAATCCCAGAGCCATAGTATCCAATTCTAGTTGTATCGATTGGGATAAAACTCTGAGTGTCCGTTACCGAGGATCCGGCTATGCATAGATTAGTTCTTCCCTGCAGGGGTGCACCAACTTACCCACCACGCTCGCTTAACTCCGGCCGGACACACTTTTCAGGGTCATGCCCGGCCTTGGCCAAATGACACACAGCAACCCTACCTAAAGCTCAGCAGAGAGGTCCCCGCCGGTCTACATCCTAAGCACTCAGAGGTCTTGGGCCATCGCCCTGTGCACTCCGGGTCGTTGTGTGCAGGGTGGATACCAGCACCGCCTTGGATGGTCGGCACGATCTGACCGTGCCACAATGCTGAACTGGACGTCTGTCAGAACTTTCGGGTGATGCCACGATGCAGAGTACCCATATTTATTCCCGCGTGATGGTTAGTGCTATCAGGCCAGAGGCCCACTTGAATCAAATATCCAAATCGTTAGTACCTTGGGGGTGCGGTAACGAGCAGAGACTCATGATCGATGTGACCCCGTCGCCCCGTCTCGAGGACTTGCGGCAAGGGCCAAGAATGCCCGGCCACGCCTCATATTCATCACTCGGGCACCATCCAGGTCAACCCGTCTCCATATCACTCGCGGGTACCCCTCAGGGTCGACCCGCCTTCCAAGTAATAGTGTAAAGTCCAATTATCCGTGTGTCCATAACATCAAGGGAAATCTGAGGTATCACCCTCGTTGGATTCCTACTCGATGTAACCGTCAAGGTGAACTTAGGAGGAATCACCCTCGATGGGTTCACACTTGATGTGTTGCACGACAGGGTCGTATCGGAAGTGGAGAAGGAGGAATCACCCTCGATGACCATGACCAAATAGCTACTCTACAAAGTTAACATCAGGAGTGCTATACGAGGTATCACCCTCGGTACTCGATAGTAACACTGCAGTGTCGTTACAACTAAGGGGGTGATGTGCGGTGCCGGGGCCTGGTCTTCGATCCCGTTGATCGGGTCTTCTGATAATCTAGCGGGGCAGTCGGGACTAGTAGGGTCACTGATAGGTCTCTACCCAGCCTATACTAGACAGTTTAGGATAAGCAAGTAATGGTTTCAATAGCAGGTTACAATAAGCATGCTATGCATTAGAATAGGTAAAGCAGTAGCAGCAGCATTTCTAATGCAAGCATAAGAGAGAAAGAATAGGCGATATCGGTATGCTCAAGGGGGGGTGCTTGCCTGGTTGCTCGCCGGCAAGGGTAAGGTCGTCAACGGTGTCGTCGGGCTCCTGAGCTGTGTCGGTCTCGAGGACGACTTCGGTGTCGGGGTCTAACGAGAGAGAAGAGGGGGAGGAAACAAATAAATACACGGCAAACATAAGCAACACGGAGCAGGCTATGCTAACGTGTAGTGCAGGGTTGCCTAAAGACATGTCTAAGTCATTTAGTTATTTTGGGAATTTGTTTGGATTTATTTTATAAAAGCCAGGCACTATTCATTTATCAAAAACAAGCAAAAAGTTCCATGTTCATCTAGCTAGGGGCAACTGACAGGAATACGAAGGGCGTAATCAGCTTCGTATCGAAATCCTGAGAAACTTTCATATATAAATTATTTTCATCAGAGTTACGGTTTAAAAGATATGATTTTCTAAAGTTTAATTGATTTTCTGAATTTTATTTAATTATTTAAATTCGAATTATCCAAAACAGTAAACGGTGATGTCAGCATGCTGAAAAGATGATGTCAGCAGTCAACTCTGGCTGACCAGAGTCAAACCTGACAGGTGGGTCCAGTGGGACCCACATGTCAGCCTCTGATTAGTTTAAACAAAGTTAATTTAAACTAAATAGGATTAATTAGGGGGTGGGGCCTACTGTCAGTGTCTGTTAACTTAATTAATTAACAAATTAGGTTAATTAGCATTTTAATTAGGGTTTTTATTTATTTTAAAAATGTTTTAAGGGGTGGGACCCGCGTGTCAGCGACACGGGCTGCCCAGTCAGCAACGCTGACTGGTCAATGGGGAGCCCCGGGCCCATCAGTCAGTGGCCCAAGCGGTGGGCCAGACGGGCCACGTCGGCACCGGCCGCCGGAGACGCGCCGACGAGCGCCGGACATGACAGAGAACTCCGGTGAGCCCGGAATTCCTCTGTGGTGCACCATTCGACGCGGGGTTGGGCTTGTTGTTACGAGCGGAGCACGCCGCGTCCGATGGCGGGGGTCACGGCGGCTGGGGCGACCGGAGTTGAGCAGGGCGATGGCGTTGGCGGACGGCGGTTTCGGGTAGCGATCGGGGATGGCGAAAGAGCTCGAGCACACAATCAACTCGGGGAGCTTGACGGGCACAGCCGCATGACCAAATGGTCACCGGGAGCTCACCGGCGATGAGTCCCGCGGAGCCCAGTACGGTCAAGTTGGGGTCGCAGGCAATAGCGCGGGGAAGGGCACGGGGAGAGAGGAAGGAGGAGGGGGTGGCTCACAGAGGTGCAGAGAAGGACCGGGGAAGAACAGAGGAGCTCGGGGCGGCGCGAATCGAAGCGGTGATCACCGGAGCCCGTGTGGTGGGGGCGAGCTCATAGCGCCCGTAGCAGGTGCTCCCGGCTTCAGTTGAGCGGTGGGGAGGAGGTAGTCGACATCGGGGAAGCGCGTGGGCACGTCGGCGAGGCGAAAAGGTGGCGGTGGCCGCGCGGTTTAGCCATGGCCGTCCATGGCGGCGCTCGGGTGAAGTGGGGGAGCGAGGGAGAGGGCAAGCGGAGTGACTAGGGTTCGCCCACGGGGTCGAGGATGGGCACTTGTAGGCGTCCGCGGTGCAGTAGCGTGCGCTGTCGAGCCAGCGAGCAGGGGGGCCGGGGCGCGGCGTGCACGCGCTGTGTTCGACAGCGGCGCGCGGTGAACAGGTGAGGTAGGGGACGAGCGAGGGGAGTGGGCTGGGCCGCGCGGGTGACTTGAGCCCAGCCACAGTGGGCCTTTTCCTTTTCTCTTCTTTTCTGTTTCTGTTTTCTTTTTAGTTTATGTTTTGCAAAATGTATGGCACCCAAATGAATTTTGTAAAATATATGACCTGGTCCATAAATCACAGGGCAACATATCATATCACCAAAAATTAGTTTGGGGTATTTATCATTTCATATTTATATTATATTAATTAATAGGTTATTAAATATTGTATTCAGCCACTGTTTGAGGATGTTTAAGTCACTTATCCAATTTCAATAAGGTTGGTTACAATTTTATCATTGCCTCCAAATCATTTGCTATTTAATGACCATTTTAGTTTTCAAATTTGAACAACTTTTATTTTCACTTTAAGTTTGAATTTCCATTTGAATTTGAATTTGAAAAGAGATATGATACTAATGATGATTAAGCACTGTTGATCATGGTGACATGACATAATCTAAAGGGTGATTACTGTAGCTTAATACAAGGGGTGTTACAAAGATCATGGTGCTACTTTGAAGCACAAGTGTGGAAAAAGGAAAGTAGCATTGCCCCTTCTCTCTTTTCTCTCATTTTTTTTATTTTGGGCTCTTTTGCCTCCTTTTTTCTCTTTTTATTTTTTATTATTATTATTTTTTTTCATCCGGAGTCTCATCCCGACTTGTGGGGGAATCATAGTCTCCATCATCCTTTCCTCACATGGGACAATGCTCTAATAATGATGATCATCACACTTTTATTTACTTACAACTCAAGAATTACAACTCGATACTTAGAACAAAAATATGACTCTATATGAAAGCCTCCGGTGGTGTACCGGGATGTGCAATGACTCAAGAGTGACATGTATAAAAAAATATTAATGATGGCTTTGCCACAAATACGATGTCAACTACATGATCATGCAAAGCAATATGACAATGATGAAGCGTGTCATAATAAACGGAATGGTGGAAGTTGCATGGCAATATATCTCGGAATGGCTATGGAAATGCCATAATAGGTAGGTATGGTGGCTGTTTTGAGGAAGGTATATGGTCGGTGTAATGCGCCGGCGAAAGTTGCGCGGTACTAGAGAGGCTAGCAATGGTGGAAGGGTGAGAGTGCGTATAATCCATGGACTCAACATTAGTCATAAAGAACTCACATACTTATTGCAAAAGTTTATTAGCTATCAAAACAAAGTACTACACGCATGCTCCTAGGGGGATAGATTGGTAGGAAAAGACCATCGCTCGTCCCCGACCGCCACTCATAAGGAAGACAATCAATAAATAAATCATGCTCCGATTTCATCACATAACGGTTCACCATACATGTATGCTACGGGAGTCACAAACTTTAACACAAGTATTTCTACCAATCCACAATTACTCACTAGCATGACTCTAATATCACCATCTTTATATCTCAAAACAATCATAAGGAATCAAACTTCACATAGTATTCAATGCACTTAATATGAAAGTTTTTATTATATCCCTCTTGGATGCCCATCATATTAGGACTAAATTCATAACCTAAGCAAATTACCATGCTGTTTAGAGACTCTCAAAATAATATAAGTGAAGCAAGAGAGTTCAACAATTTCTATAAAATAAAACCACGCCGTGCTCTAAAAAGATATAAGTGAAGCACTAGAGCATATTGCCTAGCTCAAAAGATATAAGTGAAGCACATAGAGTATTCTAATAAATCACGAATCATGCGTGTCCCTCTCAAAAGGAGTGTACAGCAAGGATAATTGTGGCAAACTAAAAAGCAAAGACTCATATCATACAAGACGCTCCAAGCAAAACACATATCATGTGGTGAATAATAATATAGCCTCAAGTAAATTTACCGATGGATTGAAGACGAAAGAGGGGATGCCTTCCGGGGCATCCCCAAGCTTAGGCTCTTGGTTGTCCTTGAATATTAACATGGGGTGCCTTGGGCATCCCCAAGCTTAGGCTCTTGCCACTCCTTATTCCGTAGTCCATCAAATCTTTATCCAAAACTTGAAAACTTCACAACACAAAACTCAACAGAAAACTCATGAGATCCGTTAGTATAAGAAAATAAATCACCACTTTTGGTACTGTTGTGAACTCATTCTTTATTTATATTGGTGTAATATCTACTGTATTCCAACTTCTCCATGGTTCATACCCCCCGATACTACCCATAGATTCATCAAAATAAGCAAACAACACATAGAAAACAGAATCTGTCAAAAAACAGTACAGTCTGCGAAGATCTGAATTGTTCTAATACTTATGTAACTCCAAAAATTCAGGGTTTTTCTACCCTCCAGTGAATTTAAACAATTCTGTTAATGGGCGCAAAAGTTTCTGTTTTTCAGCAAGATCAAATCAACTATCACCGTAAGCCATCCCAAAGGTCTTACTTGGATCAAACACTAATTAAAACACCAAAACACAATTACTACAGAGGTAATAATCTGTATTTTATTCAAGAACAGAAGCAAAACAAAAAACACAAAAATAAAATTGGGTTGCCTCCCAACAAGTGCTATTGTTTAATGCCCCTAGCTAGGTATATTGCAATAGATCTAGGTATTGTCATCTTTGGTATGCACTTCCTCAATTGCATACTTATACCCTCTAGGAGATTCTTTTGTTTTATCACTAATCACATTCCTAGGGAGGAAATCAAGAAATTCACTAGTAGCAATTGGTTCCTTAATAATATTGAGAAAGTTGGGGTGAACACTTATCAGCTTAAGATCTCCGTTTTCTTTACTAGAAGAATCACCCTTATTTTTCGGAACATAAATAAACTTGGTAGTTTTAATAGGAGGAAGTTTTGGAGTAGTTTTAACTGCGGCAAAAGCGGAACCCAAGTTGGTAATAATATCTTCTAATTTATCAATTCTAGAGGAATCTTGATCAATTTTCTCCTTAACCATGGGTTCTTTTTCCTTAAAGTTCTTCAAAGTAACCCCCACCTTCGATCCAAGTTGAGTAATGTGATTATGGAACTTTTTATCCTAACTCTCAAATAGGTCTATGGTCGGGATTTTATTTTCAATAATATCAAGACGTTGCATCACATGTTCCAAAGTTAAAACCGTTTCATTAACCATAAGCGGTGGAGATCCTACTAGATTCAACATAGCATTGTAAGCGTCCATAGTGTGACTATCCAAGAAATTTCCCCCAGTAATGGTATCTAACACATATCTATACCAAGTAGTCACACCCACATAAAAATTTCGAAGAAGAACGGTAGTAGATTGCTTACGAGTAGATCTATTTTGAGCATTGCAAAATCTATACCAAGCATCTTTAAGATTCTCCCCACCCCTTTGTTTAAAATTAAGAACCTCGTTTCCCGGGGTATCGATTGTGATAGAGGAGCTAGCCATAAAAGCAAGTTGAGCGATCTAGCACATGACCAAACAAAAGGCAAATGAAAAGACGAACGGAAGAAGGGCGAATAAAAAGGCAAATCTTTTTGTATTTTTCTGAAAATCATTTTAGAAGTGGGGGAGAGGAAAACGAGAGGCAAATGGCGAATAATGTAATGCAAGAGATGAGAGTTTATGATGGGTAATTGTAGGCTTGATGTAGACCTCCCCGGCAACGGCGGCAGAAATTCTTCCTGCTACTTCTTGAGCTTGCGTTGGTTTTTCCCTGGAAGAGGAAAGGGTGATGCAGCAAAGTAGAGATAAGTATTTCCCTCGGTTAGAGAACCAAGGTATCAATCCTATAGGAGGTACAAGCAAGTCTCCAATCTATGCACCTGCACAAACAATCAAATACTTGCACCCAACGCGATAAAGGGGTTGTCAATCGCTTCACGGTCAATTGCAATGGTGAGATCTGATAGAGATAGGTATAAACGATTGCTAAAACGTAAAACAAAATAAAAGTAAATAAATTGCAGCAAGGTAATTTTGGTATATAGATCTGAAAATATATGATGGAAAATAGACCCGGGGACCATAGGTTTCACTAGAGGCTTCTCTCATGAAGGCAAATAATACGGTGGGTGAACAAAGTACTGTCGAGCAATTGATAGAAAAGCGCAAAGTTATGACGATATCCAAGGCAATGATTATGCATATAGGCATCACGTCCGTGTCAAGTAGACTGAAACGATTCTGCATCGACTACTATTACTCCACACATCGATTGCTATCCAGCATGCATCTAGAGTATTAAGTTCATAAAAAACAGAGTAACGCCATAAGTAAGATGACATGATGTAGAGGGATAAACTCAAGCAATATGATGAAAACCCCATCTTTTTATCCTTGATGGCAACATTACAATACGTGCCTCGCTACCCCTACTATTTCACAGGGTGAGGACACCGCAAGATTGAACCCAAAACTAAGCACCTCTCCCATTGCAAGAAATACCAATCTAGTTGGCCAAACCAAACTGATAATTCGAAGAGAAATACAAAGATATCAAATCATGCATATAAGAATTCAGAGGAGATTCAAATAATATTCATAGATAATCTGATCATAAATCCACAATTCATCGGATCTCGACAAACACACCGCAAAAGAATATTACATCGGATAGAACTCCAAGAACATCGAGGAGAACATGGTATTGAAGATCAAAGAGAGAGATGAAGCCATCTAGCTACTAGCTATGGACCCGTAGGTCTGAGGTAAACTACTCACGATTCATCAGAAGGGCAATAGGGTTGATGTAGATGCCCTCCATGATCGAATCCCCCTCTGGTAGATTGCCAGAAAAGGCCCCAAGATGGGATCTTACGGGAACAGAAGGTTGCGGCGGCGGAAAAGTATTTTCGTGGATGCTTCTATTGATAATGGAATATTTGAGGATTTATAGAGCTTAGAGGGAGGTCGGTGGACTCCCGGGGGGCCCACAAGCCAGGGGTGCGCCCCCCTAGGGCCTGCCCTGGAGGCTTGTGGAGTCCTCGGGACTCTTTTGACTTGGCCTCCAAGCTCCGTGGATGTCTTCTGGTCCAAGAGAAATCATCGTAAAGTTTTATTCTGTTTGGACTCCGTTTGATTCCTTTTCTGTGAAACTCAAAAACAAGGAAAAAACAGAAACTGGCACTGGGCTCTAAGTTAATAGGTTACTCCCAAAAATAATATAAAATAGCATATTAATGCATATAAAATATCCAAAACAGATAATATAATAGCATGGAACAATGAAAAATTATAGATACGTTGGAGACGTATCAGCTGCTCGGTTCTGCCATTGTTAGTGTTTGGGTTTCGAAAGAGGGGGAGGTGCCTAGCGGGGATGGAAGATCAGATGATTATGTGCGGACGACGATGGAGAAGCGAATATGTGATGCGGGAAGTGGACAGGTGATGATGACAATGTAGCAGCAGCACGCCGCTTGACTTACGAGACACATCAAAGCAGCATAGGGTCATATCGATGCCAGACAACTTGCTTGAGTGATCACAATACTAGTACAATAAACTATAGTACCTACTACTATGCCCGAGTAGTATAGTGGAGTAGGACTCTGCTCTACTACTAGCACCGGAGTAGTAGTATATTGTAAAATAGTTACAAACTTTAATGCCCGAGCGTGGAACGACTAGGAACCACCATCGGTGCTAACTCGAATCCCCAGCAAACGTTCGCTGGGAGACATGGCAGTTGCAGACACCCGCGACGCAGTTACAGTACGTGTGTCACGGTGGTGGTTTTGTCAAATACTATGGCTTAAAAACAGGCACCGTCAGATGGAAAACTGACGGTTATGTGGGATTCGCCAGGATCGGGCTTGTGGCGAACAATCGACAGATATCATTACTAAAAAAAAAGTTAAAACACCCGGGGCTAGAACTTGAACTGGGTGACCACTAACAATGATACTAACATAGTTGTAAAGTGGTCAGAGAACGTGTCTACGTGGTGTTTGGAATTATATGCAAACTAGCAAGGTGTCCGTGCATTGCACAGAACATCAAGATGGATTTTTTTACAAAACACCTGTTGTGATTGAACCATGTAGGAGTAATCCCATGTGTAAAAACTAATGATAGCTCGAGAATTTCATCGAAAAAAATGGTATCTCGAGAATTTCATCGAAAAAATGATATCTCGAGAAAGATGAGAGATAAGGTGAGGAGGAGTGGGGCGCGGTGGTGATTGGTGGTCGGACTTAGCGGAGGCATGGGGATGGACGACGCCGGCAGTGGCCACCATGCCAGGTACTTCTAGAGGCTTCCTTTTTTAATTACTCAACAATGAAGTTGTGGGAGATAAGGATGAATGAGAGAGGTGCGGGTATCCTTTTGCAAAAAATTGCCATAGTTTGTTTTCTATCCGTCAGATATAGATCGGACGGTCTATATTGCAAGATGGCAGGCACACCATCATCACCAACTCGGTTTTTTTATAAGAGTATATAGATATATAGATATAGATATAGATAAGAGTATAGATATAGATATATAGATAGATAGTAGTAGAGATAGAGAGTAGTAGTAGTAAAAGAAACGAAGGGAGTACTAGTAAGTACACCATCTACCGCTTCGTGCGCTACTCCTGCGCTCCATGCGGCGGACACAATGTCCCCACAGCCACTCCCATTTCATGGACGGCATGGTCGATGCCTGCAAGCTGCCCTGCGTCTACAAGAGTTTCGGCGCAAGAGGTACGTCGACCAGCACTCGCTGGCGGAGCATAGTTCCAGATGCGCGCACGCGCCCTGCTACTGCTATGAGTGCACGCCGCCGTTTGAGGGCTCGCCGGCGAGCCTCGTGCATCACCTCACAGCACCGTCCGGCAATCACTACTGGCCCGCGATGAAGATCAAGTATGACACGTGCTACCCGTTCGCCGTGCCTGAGTCGCTGGAGGATCACGGCCACCTGCTTGTCGTAGAGGATGATGGCAGCGTCTTCCTCTTGGCCGTGGGCACTGGCAAGGCCCGTGCAGGCCACCGCCCCATCTCTGCAGTGTGCGTCAGGGGCAACACCGCTGACGCTGACACGAGGCCACTGTACTGGTTCGTGCTCACTGCTACTGCCCCTCCGGTGTACGAGGGCGACCTCGGCGCCTCCATCATGCTGAATGGGACTGTGCCGAGCTGCTCCGTTCCTGGCAATGTGGACATGGAAGAGGCCTAGTACCATCTTCCCCCCAAGATGATGCATGGGGACTCAAAGGAGGTTCACCTGGGCATATGCATTACCAAGTTAGTTGTTCATCATTAGTCTTCGCTCAATGTAGGCCGCTATCTAAGCATGTGGACACTTCCTTTTTATATAGTATAGAACCTTCCATGCATGATCTTGCTCTATTAGAGTATCGCGCTTGAATAAAAGTGTATCCATTTATGGTTTAGTCTAGAATCTTCCATGTATGCTTTTGCTCCATTAGAGTTCTCGCTTGCCATTTATGAGGTTAATTGAGAATTTTTACTACAGTAATGGTGAAAGACTTATGATGAACCAACATCTCCTCTGCCCCCTTCCAAGTCATCTTGATTTACATTCATAGTGGTCCAGAAAAAATAAACAAAATCGATACTCAAAAAATAATTCTTAAAGATCATTTCTTGCAAAGCACAATACGTGTTATTTTTTCAAAAGTTTTGGATGCAGGTTGAACAGTTAAACGCTTTTGTTTGCAAAAGATACTTTTTTTAATCTATTTAGCCTACATTTACTATTCACCCAGATGCTTGTGAGCTCTAGAGAAGAAATAATATCTAAAGAAACCTATCGATACTCGTTACACATGAGATGACCCCCACATACTTTGTCAAAATAAACAACTCCCCGATCAATGCATTTCACTATTCCGTGCAACGCACGGGCACCTTACTATATATAGTATGACAATAAATTTAACTAACATTATATATAGTACGATAAATGCTCATGCATGTCACCAAAAATTATATCATTGAAAACTATGTTCAAATACAAATCCAAGATGTCACAAAAAATTATATCATTTTGTCAGTTAAATCATCAGTCAAATTACATGGGGGACTAATAAACCACAACGGAGGTAGTACTAATGTAGAGGGCGGCGCTGCACGGGAGTCTCACCCCGCTTGTGGCACGGCAGTAAAGCCGTCATATCACAAAACCCCACCACTCCCAGTAATAAGTGGCCTGGTAAAATAAACGGACAAGCAACCATCACATCCCTCTGTCTTTTTTGCATTTCATTTCTCTGCATTTACTTTGTCTGGTTCATCTCGCACACTCGATCCCTAGCTACTACTCCAAGTTAGACCTGGCCATGGGCAGCCCGGCCCGGTCGGCCCGACCCGACCCGGCCCGAAAAAGCCCAACCTGGCCCGGCCCGACCATGTCCACGGGCAGGGCTCGGGCCTAGATTTCAAGCCCGACGGTCGGGCCCGGGCCCATCGTATTCACGCGTTAATAGAGAGGCCCCGCCTGAGGCCCGAGGCCCAGTGGGCTTTTAGCGTGATGGGCCAGGCTCGGGCCCGATTTTTAGGCCCGACGGCCGGGCCAGGCTCGGGCTTGGGTTTTTTGCATAGGGCTTTGGTAGGCCCGGCCCGACAGATGGCCAGGTATACTCCTAGTATCCCAAGCTACTACTCCTAGGGCCAGTTCTTTTGGTAGGTAAAAAATAGGCCGTCTCTTCCCCAGCTTTTCCCATAAGACTAGCCACAGTGGGAGTAACTTCAGCAGTAACATCTAGTCCAACTCAGCAAATTTGCGTATGTGGCAATGAGTTAATGCGGAGATAGGTAGTTTGAGTAACTTAGCTAGTTAATGTAACATCACATGTCCCAATGCAATATGAGTCTATAACCTAATAAATGAATCTTTGCATGACACCACACTTATGTTACTACCCACTATGAAGGTAGTAACATAGCCTAGGGATATGTGTATGTTACTAGTGTAAGTTACTCTCCATTGTGGCTAGTCCAAGCCACCTCACTCATTCATTTGGGCTTCTAAACTACTACTCCCAGTAGCCTAAAAGAACTGGTCCCTAGTACTCCTAGTAGTAGTACTCAAGTTGGAATTCCAATTGCACGGCACAACTTGTTTTAGGCAAAAAATTCTATATAGGGTGTATGAAGCGGTTTGGGAATTTGCATGCCTTCCCGACCAGTGAGATACTCCGTACAAAGTACGATAGAGAAATAACCACAGAGAAGGAAACTAAAATAAACAATCAAACGAGCATTTTTGCATTTCTTTTGTATTGAATCGTTTCACAAGCTTGACTAGTGCTGTTTTTCTACTTTTACAAAAACCACATCGTAATATTAAAACGTGCATTTGCATGTACATAAGTAATAGTAGTAGCACAGTCTACAAGCATATATAGAGAGAGACGTGTAGTGCGATATATAGTTAAGTTTGTGCTATATGCATGTACTTACAAAATGCATACGGATACAAAAGGTTTCCACACTTTTCCTTTTACATACTTAATTAAGGACGCTAATAATTCCCGGACGTTTGGGATTTATCATTTCCGTCCCAAAACTAATGAGATCGCCTTACGAAACTAAATTATTCCTAATAAAGCCACGGCGCTCGTAGGAGCGCTTGCGGCGCGCCACGAGGGCGCTGGTGCGCGGCCGTTTCCCGGCGCGGCGACACAACACGTCTTCCTCAGCCTCGCAACTCACGAGGTGCTGATTGGCGGCTTGCCGGCGGGCGAGCGCGATCTTACCGGTCTGGTGATCCGGCGCCAACAGGTACTCCTCCTCGCTGGAAGCATGCACCCGGTCCATGTACCGCCAAGCTTAGATGAGGCGCTTGGGCCCAACTGCACTCAGGTCTTTGGCACGGGCGTCCTCCGCCACCCTCACGGCCCTCGCATGAGCCTTCTGCCAAAGAGCCAATTGCCTGACTCTCTCGGACGTGACATAGGCCTGCCAGGCAGCATGCCTCATGGCGCGCTTCTCTTCCTCGGCCTTCTTCTCAGCCTCTATTTTGGCGTGCTCTGCCGGAGGCAAAGCCTCCCACAAGGCGACCTCCATTTCTTTCCAAAGCTCCTCAAGGCTGGGGGGGCTCGGAGGGCGGCGCGACATTCTCCTCGTAACGGGGAGCCGACGTGTCCTCCGACATGTGTGCTGGCGAGACTGGGAACGCCGACGCATCCACCTCGACGCGTCGCAACGAGGAGCGGAACGCCGACGCGTCGACCTCGATGCGTCGCGGCGAGGAGTGGAACACCGACACGTCATCCTCCACTGGTGGCAGCGAGGAACGGAACACCGACATGTCTTCCTCGACTAGTGGCGGCGAGGAACGGAATGGCGACACATGAGCCTCCGCGCGGGGCAGCGAGGGGCGCCTAGGGCTTGGGAGGGGCGATGCCATGGTGGTCGACGTGAGAGGGAGGGGGAGGAGATAGCGATGAACGTGAGCATTCTTCTGAATGCCGAGGGAGGTGCAGTATTTATAGCGAGCAATGGCACACTTACGTAAGATATGTTGCGTGATTAACGTAACAGCTAGGTGGGCATATTTTTGTTGGAGTAAATTTCGGACTGAGCTTCAGTGCGGTAACTGCACCTGCAGTTGGGTAAGTGACATGTGGGCCTAACAAACGGCTAGCCCACATGTCACTGACCCAACTGCAGGTGCAGTTACGGCACCGAAGCAGCGTCCATAAATTACGGGGGAGGGAAGGGGTGGAAATATTGCTGGTCACAACAGATTGGATGAGCGCGGGGGGAGGAGAGTCATGCATGCAGATTTTTTTCACACGGGGTGGAGTGGTGGGACCGCCGGAGGAAGAAGGAGAGTCAAGCAGGCAGATTGTTTTCACACATGGAGAGGAAAAGATTTGGAGATGAGTGGGCTTCCTGCAGGTATGGGGAACGGTGCATAATAAGTCATCTTACATGCAATGAACTGACCATTGCATGCCGGACTAGGTATAGTCTCAACTCATTAAAAACATACACGCCCCACACATGTTCAGATTTCAAGGTGCACTAAATTATTGCATGCGATGATTAAGGCTGGCCATAGTGGTGGTATCTTAGCTGGTATCATGCACACGGGAGTAGCAAACATGCTGATGTGGTGAAGAATAAAAGAAGAGAGGGGGGTTAGAGTAACATAAGTAGATACCGTATCATGTTAAATGCTATGCTACTTTGTGTCATGAATGGCACTATAAAGGTAGTCCCGTATCATACACTAGTATCATGCACATGATACTAGTATATGATTATCATACACTAGTATCATGCACATGATACTAGTATATGATACTTTCCACTATGAGTAGCCTAAAGAGAATATTGACTAATGCATGTAAAAAATTTTGTCATTTACTAGTGTTCATGCATACATGCAATGCGATAAATGCATTGGTAAACACATCTTTTTGTGAAGAACGAGAGCATTAATTGAGTACTTTTGCAGACTACAAAAACTATTCCACCGCCTCTATCTTGGTAAGAGTAGGTGAAAATTTTGAATCGAGCCCTTTAAACTAGAAGGGAGGTAGTAGTACTCTAATAGCTAACCTTGTTGTGATGACAATATAGGACATGGCACGCACCTGGACGGAGGAACTAGTCTGCATTGTGCATATAATAAGTTTTGTCTGAAGTCAATGTACCTCTACTTTGACCAAACTTATAGAAAAATGTATCAACATTCACAATGTCAAATCAATATTTTTATACTCATTATGGAATGTAGTTTCATAAAATATATATTTGGTATTGTAGATATTGATATTTTTAGTATAAATTTGGTCAAACTTTGCAAACTTTGACTTGACACAAATCTTACACGGAGTAAAAAGGACCAGAGGGAGTACCATGCATGCAGAGTAGGCAAAAAAATTGCTCATTTATAGCCGTCCGAAGTCTCAAAGGGCGCGATCGCACGAGGGAGGCGAAGGTCGTGGGAGGCGCGACGGTTGACGGAATTAAGTGAAAGTTACATGCACGCGCTGGCATGGCGTGCGAACATGCAGAAGCTATACCGTCAGGCCTACGATGTGGGTCTAGTAGACATGACATCTAGTGGGTCCCGCATAGTAATAGAGAACTCTTTGGGTGCATGCAACCGTTTATTCACCGGGTAAGCCGCCACCCTACGCCGTTCACACGCCCTACTCGTCCCCGTCTTCTACCTTACAATAGTTCGCTCCCAGTCGTCCCATCCTTCCACATCACACCAGTTCCACTTCTCCTAACATGCCTCCGAAATCCATGGCCTCCCAAATCTCCATGACCGACGGTGAGTACAAGGTTAGAACCATCACCGGCGATGAGTTCATCGTCATCTACACCCGTACATCCGCGACGGTGGAAGCATGCCTTGCTCGCTTCCTACACATGTTCGAAAGTTCAAAGGATGAGTGGGTCGCTGGGCTAGATGTTGAGTACACCTTAGTCCTGGAAAGGGAGACGCTTCTAAAGGAGGCACGGATGAAGAAGCCCGCCGTGATCCAGGTTTGCGTACATAACATATGCTTGGTCTACCACATATGCCATGTCGATGTTAGGTGCTAGGATTTTGAGTTCTTCCTCAAGGACAAAAGAGTGAAATTCGTTACTATAGACTTTACGAATGGCAGGAGAGTCCTGGGTTGGATAGGCCTCGTTGTAGGCCAGACCTTCGATCTCCAGAAGGAAAGCCTGGTGTCCTCCTCTCAGCCTTTAATGCTGACCCTGGCAGCAGCCATGATTGATCCTTCGTACACGCTGAACTGAAGAAACCTCACCCAGAGTTTCATCATGCATGGGAGTCGAAGACAATAGATGAAGATCACATCATGTACGCAGCAACGGATGCCTACCTTTGTTTAGTATCTACAAGGGCTGGATGAAGAAGTAGAGCCCAGTGTCCGGTTCAAGCAAAGAAGTGTCGGTGAAGAGGAAGAGGAAGAGGGACAAGGACGAAGTCGAGGACGTGGACTCGGACTCCGAGTAAGGTGGCAGTGCCGTTGCTCATGCTGGTTCTACTGAAGTGTCAAGCGGACTAGTTGCTTAGTTTTATTTCAGGGGTGTGTTGTGCTGAGCCCCTAGCAGAACTATGTTATGTTCTTTCTCGTTATTTGAACTCTTTAGTACGTACAGTAGTACTAGTATGTCTTACTACTGTTCTTCTTGTAGTTGGTACTACTACTCGTATCTTCGCGTTCCTCCTGTACTTAATACGTACTAGTAGTATATTTTGGGTCAGTCGATTTGTGAAAGAAGTTCGACGGAGCAAAGGAAGAAGACGGCAGAGAAGCTACCCCAGTATTTATATTAGGGTGGCAGGGTGCCCATGATCTATCTTATGAGTGTTGGGTGTGAAATGCAGTTCGCCAGAAAAAATGGATCATGCCCGGGGTTAAACGGATGGTGGGGGTGGGGGCAGCATGGCGGTGGCAAGCTGTTCAGGGGAGGGCGGGTCGGCGGCGGCAGGCGGTTAGGCCTGTGGCAGGCTGGCGGCTCGATGCGTGAGAGAGAAGATGAACAGTGCATCATTTTCGGAGGTTGAAGAAGCTCTTCTGGCTGTCCATGTTGCATCCAACGGCTCACAAGAGTCGACTGACCCAAATTGTTCCTTCAGGTTGCAGGATCCACGTGGCATTCAAGGTCTTGAAGGTAGATTCCACGTCCGCACCCGGTTTGCGGGCTCGGTGCAGGCGCGATCGACTTCTGCCGTGACAGCCACCATGCGGGCCTCCTTCGCGCGGGCGGAGATGAAAACGACACACTAGCTCCTCCTCACCGGCGTGCTGGAGCACACGCTCGTCCTCCTCTTCGTACGCTGCGGGCATAGACGCGGCTCCACCTGCTCGCATGCTTGGCAGCGCGGCGGCATCGCGAGGAGGGACTGCAGACGACGTGAGCGGGCGAGCCTTCGGCTTCATGGCACAGGGATGGCGGGGACACGGCGGTGATGGGCGAGAAATGGTCGGCCGGAGCAGGCGGGTGCCGGCATGCGCAAAGGCGGTGGCGGCATATTGATGAATGCGCATATGGGAGCTTAGTTTAGTTTTATATAGGGTTGGTCAAACTTAAAAGAACACCGTACTAGTACACGTAAACATTAGACTCAGGCAGCGCTTATACTACCACATGAGTTAGCACAGCATCGAGACGGAATCCTGTGCAAGCGCGTGGACCGCGGCCGCGTGGTCGATTGAACGGTGCATCACCATGTCGCACTCGAAGGACATCCACCGAACCTTTTTGTGTGTGTGAAAACAATCCCCGAATATCACTCTACTTTTTTTTCCTGGAAAAGTTCTTCACGCTACAATATTTCCATATATTTGAATTTTGCTTCAGTTCGTGCTTATTTGGATTTGGACGTTTTAGGTGCGCCCTAGACATTTTTTTAATACTGATTCTGTGTGTGTGACTGAGAGAGAACGCGTGTATGTGTCTATATGTGTGTTGTGGCGGAAGGGCAATGTGGAGACGGTGTGTGTGTGATAGAGACATAGAGAGGTGTGAATGTGCAAATGATCATGCATGAATGAGACATAGAGAGATGCCGATATGTTGTGTATACATGAGAGAACGGTCTTCAATTTGTACTTGTGTGTGTGTGCGAGAGAGAGAGAGGAGCATCTGTAACACAACAACCATCTCTTTTGATTCGTTCGTCCCTCGCACGATTGCATGTAACACATGCATCAACGCACACATTTTGACACCCTCACCCGACCCCTGCCCACCTCAAGGCCCGCACATTGCTCTCTATCTCGCACACACAATCTCTTCGTGAAAACCCTGTTTAGCATGTAGCTTTCCATCACATACATACACATTCTCTCCATAGGTTTGATTTCTCTCAATATCTGACACACACACACACACAAACTGCACACACACTCCCCCATCCCCCGAGCACACAATTCATCCCCATCCAAGGTTATATGGTGACCACTCTCTGTAGGAGATATGCCCTAGACGGCATAATAAATGATATTATTTATCTCCAAGTTCATGATTATGTTTATGTTCCATGCTATAACTGTTGTGGTTCCTGTGCCCGTATATTCATAATGGCTCTGGGGAAAATCCATATGCACGTGTGGGATAATAAACGTTAAAATGTATTCCTAGTCGTGCCTCTAAGACTAGCTCAAGTGTTGCATGTTGATTATGTTTTCCCAATCATGGGCATGTCTATGCCAGCAATTTTCAGGGCACAATGTTGGTAGAACATTTGTGTTGAATCGACCCGAATTGATGTTATGCTATGAGATACATTCGTCACAAGTTAATGGTTAATAACACAGAGAAGTTAATATTTGCATAATTCCTTGGACCATGAGAGTATCGAGTTTCTTCATACTTTCTTCATGAACTTTGGGGTCTGTTAAACGTCATCCATATATGGGTGGCTATTACGGTGGCTTAGAGGTTCATGGAAAAGTGTGTCAAGTAACTTGATAGTTCAAGATTGGGATTTGCTCCTCTGACGATGGATAGATATTCTCGGGCCCTCTCGGTATTACGGTATCCACCATCGTCTGGCCAGACACATTGTGATTTGATCACTGGGACCCCGAAACACGAAAACGAGAAAAGAGAACAAAATCGATAATGAGGTAACTAGCATAATGGACAAGTTGTTAATCCACGGGGATGCAAGTAAATCTCACCTTGGGTGTTTGTAATATATCGTGAAGCAACAGGAATAGCACACGGCAACTGGAGGTTCACCCGAATATTTATTCGTGTGGGTATAGGGGTCAATATGGTTGTCCACGGCTCCGATGTTGATCAGTGATCGGAAAGAGTTCCGGACATGTCTATACTTCATCGAACCTATAGGGTCACACGCTTAAGGGTCATCTATCTACTGAATAATAGACAGGGAGTCTGAGAGAAAATCACCGGAAAAGTTTCGGACGCAACAGATACATTCCGGAGAGGACACCGGAATAGTTCCGGTAAAACTGAAAAGTTGTTACAGGGGATACCATTAAGTCAAATTGGTTTCGGCACACGCCTGATAATTCTTGGAGGGTGCCAGAATCATTCTGGAAACTTCTGGGAATTTTCCGAGATAAAAACCGGAAATGTTCCGGAGCTGCCGGGACCGGTTTGGTTACTTTTTGCAGATGAAATTAACAAATCCGAAATTGTTTCGGAAGAATCCAAAATCATTTTAGTGGGTACTGGAATTATTCTAAGACCCACAGAAATATTTTTGGATTTAACGGACGCTGAAAAATGCCGTCATGAATAGTGAAATCAGCTTTAATGTTACTTTATGGAAAGCCACCTTTTTGGGCTTTGCCCCAAAAGATCTAGGGATGACATGGAAGGATGGGAACCCTTGTTGGTGGGTCCCACAAGGGTTTTGGACGTCCAAGAGGGGCTGCTCCATGGAGCCCCATTTGCTTCCCCATAATGCCCTTTATGTGTGACATAAAACATGGGTATTTTGTGTTTTCCATGTCCCACCCTTCCCCTTGGGTTTTCCTATAAATAGAGGTGGAGATGCACTCTCCATGCTCACTCTTTCTCACATACAAGTGCCATTGCAATGATCTGGCTTCTCTCCCCTCCCCACGAAATAGTTTCGTAGAGCCGAAAGGCTGTCTGGGTTCCGGTGGGAACTAGTTCTGGACGGCGAAGCCCTGCCGGATAGATGACACCGTATGTGTGCAACTCTGTAGAGAGATCGTAGTTTCGGTCTTGGTTCGAGAGTGCCTCCCGAAGGGCTGTCCGTGTGACCGTCCGAGTTTCGAAGGTCCTCCCGAAGGGTTGTCCGCGACACCATCCAGGGGACTGTCCGACCGCCTCCCGGAGGGCTGTCCGAGGGGCATACGAGGGTATACATCCTCGCAGTTGGGAGGTTGTAAATCCTAGATACAAGGATCTGCACCGCTGATCGTCATCGACTCTACTTCCGCTGCGGTACGAGTCGGTAACAAAAAGATCAAACCTTGTATGCAGTCTCCATAGTGGTCCTGGGCTGGTGCGTAGGTCAGAATTTTTTTGTTTTCTGCCGCATTCTCCTATAGTGGCATCAAGAGCTGTGCTATGCGTAGGTGCATGTTACGATCTAGAATACATAGAGATGTATGGGTGTTGCACAATATAATTAGGTAGTAGATGAGTTCTATTACTGAAAATTATTTGTGCGGGTAGCAGATGAAATCTGTTACCCGATGTTCCTGTTGCTTCCCTTGAATTTGCATAATCCTGATCTTGACGGCATGGTGGAATCTCACAAAGTTCTGGCAATCCACGATCCTTTCATGCTGCTCCTGAGTATGTTGATTGATAGATCAATGAAGTGCTAACAGTTCTTTGGGTTCCACCATAGTTAAAGAAAGATGGATGTTTCGCAGACGAAAGGGCAATGCAGATATGATCTGCACGGGGGTCATGCGTATGACGAGGTTCAGTATGGGGCTCAAGATTTTATTATCTCGTGTTTCATACACCCCGTAATGTTAATCTAGCGACTTGGATAATCATGCTTGATGATGAACGTTGGTAGCTTCGGTTTGTTTCGAAACCTTAGAAGCCACGAAAAATAAAATTTTGCATGAACCGATTAAAGGCGTCTAACTTGGTTTTGCAGGATGAGCATGTGATGTGGTATAGGAGTGCTCATATTAATTCGATTATGTATGAGATGACTATATGATGTAAATTTATTAACATGATCTGCGTGTCATGATTCGGCATGATGGCTGGAGCCATATGATTGTCACTTTAATGACCTGCGTGTCAACCTTAAGTAATGCACTTATTTTATTAGCTATAGAGATAGCAATATTATCTGGTGCATCGACAAGGTGGTGGCATTCTTCGCGAAGGTGAACACCGACGCAAATGCCGAAGACGAAGAAATGAAAGACTTCTCCGTCAGAAAGGGCTATACCATATCATGCTATTATGAATTGCATGAGATGTTTATCCCTTATGATGCACCCTTCTTGATTGCGCGGTAGTCGCTTTTTATTAGGGTGATCTCTCACTTAAAATATCAAGTAGTTAGTGTTCTCCCAAGTGTAGCACCGTCACGGCACCTATCTCTTCGGGGTATCACATGGATACATGGGTGCGAATGATTAGAGAAGTGTGAGGCGGGTTAGTTGAGACCTCGCAGCGAGATCACTTGGTTGTCTTGACGTTCAGGCATGAAAGTCATGAGCTCGGAACACACGCATCAAAATATGAACAAGAGTCACATAGAGATGTGATTGGCAAGTTGGCCTACCGATTGCAATTCTCGTCACTTGAGATGGATATATCCTTGGCGTTGAATTATAATATGGATCTTGAATCACTCACAATCAATTATGAGAGATATTGATTTGAGTGGGAGCACACTATAGAATTAACTTGTTTAAATTCTTAGTGCAATTAATTATGAACACTGTCTAAGTGTTATTTGCATAACAGTTGTAGAACATTGGCTCATGTTTCCACCTTCCTTGTTAAAATTGAATAGCTGTTAAATATCTGGTTAAATCTTTACGGTTGGTAATGTAATATGAGGATTGTCCTCAGGAGTGCTGAGAAGGACTTTGTCCTATCGCATGCTTTCGGTATTCTCCCGCTAATGCTATGGATCATGTGACTCTCGTCCTTCGATCCAAAAGCTAGAATTCCGTTTCAGTCAAGGGCAATACGTTTGCTTCCATGAGACCCGAACTTCGAAAGTTTTGGGATAGTTATGTGATGTTCATGGAACTAAAAATTAATTTTTAGATACAAACAAAGGCTGAAAGATATGAAATATCCAAAGTAATGTTTGTTTGCAAACTATTAGTAAAGGTGTTTACTCTGCATTAGACTGATAAGAGAGGGATCCAGAAGAACGCATGTCATATGATGAAAGGTGAATAAAACAACAACTTAAAACGAAAGGAAGTGTCCGAAGGGTGTTAGTGAAACTTTCACGCCTTGGAAGTCCAGGGCTAACGCCACTCTTAAGTTGAGTGCTTCTTCTGAGAGTAGGAGAAATGCTGAAAGTTAAACTGTTAGAAGTATAAAGGCAAAAAGAGAGAAGACTGGAATGTCCAGCTCATGTATGAATGTCATACAAGTTTTTTTATGTATAGAAGGCTGGTCAAAGATATAGTTCTTGGGAATTATGGTTAAACATGTTAATCACTAATTCTTGGGCATTGTGAGTTGATCACAAAGATACCCGCTCGATTGCATTCTATTGCAACTCGATGTAAGAACTACCATGGCCTGAAAGACTAGCCAGGAATGAGGTTTTGATACGCGCTGGTGACATAGTAAAAGTTACTATACCTTCTATCAGTGTATTATCTATGTATTTACTTTCATAATTCATTTTAGAGTTTCATACACTCTAGCCCTTTGCATAAGGTATCTTGCAAGAAGGTTGTTCATAAGAGAACTTTTTATGTTCGATATTATGAATAACATAAGGGCCATACTTTCATTATGAATGAGATGTATGTTATGAATAATGATAATAATATATTACCTCTGTGTTTACTTTCATAATTCATTTTAGAGTTTCATACACTCTAGCCCCTTACACAATGTTGTTGCAAAAGGGTTGTTCATAAAAGAACAATTGTTGTTCAGTATTATGAATAACATAAAGGGCCATGCTTCCATCAAAGATGGGATGTATGTTATGAATATTGATGGTAATATGATACATCCATAACACTGACGCTAAATGTCGCAAGACTAAAAGAATACCGCACAAGTGTGGCACTGCATTTGGTCACATTGGAGAAACCCGCATGGAAAATTCCATTATGATGGATTTTGAAGTCGGTTGATTTTAAATCATCTGACACTTGAAACTTTCATTCGAAAAGTGAAGTGACTGAAATACCATTCACAGGCCATAAGGAACGAGCAAAGAACGTATTGGTAATCATACATCATGATGTGTGTAGTCCAATAAATGTTGTTGCTAGCAGTGGATTTGTCTATCTTCTGAAATGACTCAAGTGGATATATTGATATTTACTTGATGAGACGTAAGTCTGGATCTTTTGAATTCATTCAAAAGGTTTTCAAAAATAGAAGTAGAAGTTATTGTAACAAGAAAATTATGTTTCTACAATTTGATTGCAGAAAGGAACATTTGAGTTACAAGTTTAGCGAATGTCTGATGAGTTGTGAAAGGGGTTTCATAACTTGCACCTCCTGGAACACCACTGCAAGTGGAAAGTCCATGAAGATGTAATCAAACCATTTATGATATGGTAAGATCAAAGATGACATAAATCAATTTGCCATTATCCCTTTTAATAGTAATGCTTTAGAGACTGTGGCTTTTACATTGAAAAGAGCTCCATCGGGTCTGTTGAAATGACGCCATGGTGTGGTACGCTGCTACTTCTTGAGCTTGCGTTGGTTTTTCCCTTGAAGAGGAAAGGGTGATGCAGCACAGTAGAGATAAGTATTTCCCTCAGTTAAGAACCAAGGTATCAATCCAGTAGGAGAAATGCGCAAGTTTCCAATAGATGTACCTACACAAAAAATCAAACACTTGCACCCAACATGATAAAGGGGTTGTCAATCCCTTCACGGTCACTTGCAAAGGTGAGATCTGATAGAGATAGATAAAACAAAACAAAAGATAAAATATTTTTTGGGTTTTTTAGGTTTATAGATCTGAAAATAAAAGATTATAAAATAGTAGATCAGAAACAAATATGATGGAAAATAGACCCGAGGGCCATAAGTTTCACTAGAGGCTTCTCTCTTGAAAGCAAATAATACTGTGGGTGAACAAATTACTGTCGAGCAATTGATAGAAAAGCGCAAAGTTATGATGATATCTAA
Source organism: Thinopyrum elongatum (assembly GCA_011799875.1). NCBI lineage: Eukaryota > Viridiplantae > Streptophyta > Magnoliopsida > Poales > Poaceae > Thinopyrum > Thinopyrum elongatum. The sequence goes on from CM022302.1 coordinate 103,258,319, forward strand.
GGCAATGATTATGCATATAGGCATCATGTTCGTATCAAGTAGACCGACTCCTGCCTGCATCTACTATTATTACTCCACACATCGACCGCTATCCGGCATACATCTAGAGTATTCAGTTCATAAAGAACGGAGTAACGCCTTAAGTAAGATGACATGATGTAGAGGAATAAACTCAAGCAATATGATGAAAACCCCATCATTTTATCCTCGATGGCAACAATTCAATACATGTCTCGCTACCCCTACTTTGTCACTGGGTGAAATCACGCAAGATTGAACCCAAAGCTAAGCACCTCTCCCATTGCAAGAAAAAACCAATCTAGTTGGCCAAACCAAACCGATAATTCAAAGAGAAATTCAAAGATATCAAATCATGAATATAAGAATTCAGAGAAGACTCAAATAATATTCATAGATAAGCTGATCATAAATCCACAATTCATCGGATCTCGACAAACACACCGCAAAAGAAGATTACATCGGATAGATCTCCAAGAACATCGAGGAGAACATGGTATTGAGAATCAAAGAGAGAGAAGAAGCCATCTAGCTACTAGCTATGGACCCATAGGTCTGTGGTAAACTACTCATGCTTCATCCGAAGGGCAATAGGATTGATGTAGAAGCCCTCCGTGATCGAATCCCCCTCCAGCAGGATGCCAGAAAAGGCCCTAGGATGGGATCTCATGGGAACAGAAGGTTGCGGCGGTGGAAAAGTATTTTCGTGGATTCTTCTGAGGGTTTTGGAATATATGTGAATATATAGGACGAAGGTCTAGGTTAGGGGAGTCCTGAGGGGCCCACAAGGTAGGGGGCGTACCCCCCCTAGGGCGTGCCCTCCACCCTTGTCGCCGCCTCGTGGCTTTTCTGGCTTGGACTCCAAGTCCCCTGGGTGTCTTCTGGTCCAAGAAAAATCATCATGAAGTTTTATTCCATTTGGACTCCGTTTGGTATTCCTTTTCTGCGAAGCTCAAAAACAAGGAAAAAACATAAACTGGCACTGGGCTCTAGGTTAATAAGTTAGTCCCAAAAATAATATAAAATAGCATAATAATGCATATAAAACATTCAAAACATATAATATAATAGCATGGAACAATCAAAAATTATAGATACGTTGGAGACGTATCAAGCATCCCCAAGCTTAATTCCTGCTCGTCCTCGAGTGGGTAAATGATAAAAATAGAATTTTTGATGTGGAATGCTACCTAACATATTTATCCATGTAATTTTCTTTATTGTGGCATGAATGTTCAGATCCATAAGATTCAAAACAAAAGTTTAATATTGAGATAAAAACGATAATACTTCAAGCATACTAATAAAGCAATCATGTCTTCTCAAAATAACATGGCCAAAGAAAGTTATCCCTACAAAATCATATAGTCTGGCTATGCTCCATCTTCATCACACAAAGTATTAAATCATGCACAACCCCGATGACAAGCCAAGCAATTGTTTCATACTTTTGATGTTCTCAAACTTTTTCAACTTTCACGCAATACATGAGCGTGAGCCATGGATATAGCACTATAGGTGGAATAGAATATGGTGGTTGTGGAGAAGACAAAAAAGAAGGAGATAGTCTCACATCAACTAGGGATATCAACGGGCTATGGAGATGCCCGTCAATAGATATCAATGTGAGTGAGTTGGGATTGCCATGCAAGGAATGCACTTGAGCTATAAGTTTATGAAAGCTCAAAAAGAAACTAAGTGGGTGTGCATCCAACTCGCTTGCTTACAAAGACCTACGGCAATTTGAGGAAGCCCATCATTGGAATATAAAAGCCAAGTTCTATAATGAAAAATTCCCACTAGTATATGAAAGTGACAATATAGGAGACTCTCTATCATGAAGATCATGGTGCTACTTTGAAGCACAAGTGTGGAAAAAGGATAGTAACATTGCCCCTTCTATCTTTTTCTCTCATTTTTTTATTTTGGTGGGCTTCTTGGCCTCTCTTATTTTTTTGTTGGCATATTTGGCCTCTTTTATTTTTTTGTAAAGTACGAAGAATCATCCAAACTTGTGAGGGAATCATAGCTTCCAGCATCCTTTCCTCACATGGGACAATGCTCAAATAATGATGATCATCACACTTTTATTTACTTACAACTCAAGAATTACAACTCGATACTTAGAACAAAATATGACTCTATATGAATGCCTCCCGCGGGGTACCGGGGTGTGCAATGATCTAGCGTAGCAAATGACATCAAAAAAAGGACAAGCCATGTAAACATCATGCTAGATATCTTACGATCATGCAAAGCAATATGATGGAGCGTGTCATAATAAAACGGAACGGTGGAAAGTTGCATGGCAATATATCTCAGAATGGCTATGGAAATGCCATAATAGGTAGGTATGGTGGCTGTTTTGAGGAAGGTATAAGGTGGGTGTAAGGCACAGGCGAAAGTTGTGCGGTACTAGAGAGGCTAGCAATGGTGGAAGGGTGAGAGTGCGTATAATCCATGGACTCAACATTAGTCATAAAGAACTCACATACTTATTGCAAAAGTCTATTAGTTATTGAAACAAAGTACTATGTGCATGATCCTAGGGGGATAGATTGGTAGGAAAAGACCATCGCTCGTCCCTGACCGCCACTCATAAGGAAGACAATCAATAAATAAATCATGCTCCGACTTCATCACATAACGGTTCACCATACGTGCATGCTACGGGAATGACAAATTTTAACACAAGTATTTCTACTAATCCACAATTACTCACTAGCATGACTCTAATATCACCATCTTTATATCTCAAAATAATCATAAGGAATCAAACTTCACATAGTATTCAATGCACTTTATATGAAAGTTTTTATTATATCCCTCTTGGATGCCTATCATATTAGGACTAAATTCATAACCAAAGCAAATTACCATGCGGTTTAGAGAGACTCTCAAAATAATATAAGTGAAGCATGATAGTTCAACAATTTCTATAAAATAAAGCCATCGCCGTGCTCTAGAAAGATATAAGTGAAGCACTAGAGCAAAATTGCCTAGCTCAAAAGATATAAGTGAAGCACATAGAGTATTCTAATAAATCACGATTCATGTGTGTCCCTCTCAAAAGGTGTGTACAGCAAGGATGATTGTGGCAAACTAAAAAGCAAAGACTCATATCATACAAGACGCTCCAAGGAAAACACATATCATGTGGTGAATAAAAATATAGCCTCAAGTAAATTTACCGATAGACGAAGACGAAAGCGGGGATGCCTTCCGGGGCATCCCCAAGCTTAGGCTCTTGGTTGTCCTTGAATATTTCCTTGGGGTGCCTTGGGCATCCCCAAGCTTAGGCTCTTGCCACTCCTTATTCCATAGTCCATCAAATCTTTACCCAAAACATGAAAACTTCACAACACAAAACTCAACAGAAAACTCATGAGATCCGTTAGTATAAGAAAATAAAATCACCACTTTTGGTACTGTTGTGAACTCATTCTTTATTTATAGTGGTGTAATATCTACTGTATTCCAACTTCTCCGTGGTTCATACCCCGCGATACTAACCATAGATTCATCAAAATAAGCAAACAACACATAGAAAACAGAATCTGTCAAAAACAGAACAGTCTGCGAAGATCTGAATTGTTATAATACTTATGTAACTCCAAAAATTCTGAAATATTTGTAACACAAAGGTAATTTGTATATAAATCTTGTGTAAAAAATTCAGTGTTTTTCCACGCTCCAGTGAATTTAAACAATTCTGTGACTGGACACAAAAGTTTCTGTTTTTCAGCAAGATCAAATCAACTATCACCGTAAGCCATCCCAATGGTCTTACTTGGCACAAACACTAATTAAAACACCAAAACACAATTAATACAGATGTAATAATGTGTATTTTATTCAAAAACAGAAGCAAAACAAAAAAGACAAAAATAAAATTGGGTTGCCTCCCAACAAGCGCTATTGTTTAACGCCCTTAGCTAGGCATAAAAACACATAGATCTAGGTATTGTCGTAATAATAATAAGGCATATCACACATGCTCATCTCATACTCCCTTCGTTCAGCAGCATGTTTTCTTTGTGGTAAGAAAAAGTAATCAAAAGGGCTAAATTTAATAGGATAAGGATGCCTAAGATCAAGCTCGAGAGGAATTGGTTCCTCCTTCGGCCCCTTGTATTGTATGATCAACTCATCATTGTAAGCGTTCTTTTGGCAAAAAGTCATGAGCTTATTTCCTAGAGAGAAACCTAATCTATTGTGTTGTATAGCAAAATTATCATTAAGTTCAGAAATTTTATCAACTAAAACATCGGTAGGGACCCTTTTTCTCAAATTTTCATTATAAGCAACATGATTAAGAGATCGCAATCGCATTATTTCTTCTTGATTAAAGAGAATCCCCTCTATGGGAGGACGACCACCATCTATTTTATAATGTGCAAAAAATTCACTAGCTTCTTTCATAATGAATCTAAACTCATGAGCTAGAAATATAGTAGCGGCGCATTTAACAGATGAATGCTCAATATTAGAGAACTCTAGAAAAATCCTTTGTATGCATGGATGCATATGAACAAATTGTCTTTCAAGTTCAATTACAAGCAAAGTTATTGCATCTGCGAGACTATCAGTTTTATGGAGTAGATCCACCTAACGTGGGTAGCACACTGGCACAAGTCAAGAAATCTTGAATAACCCCTTTTCCAATAATATTGCCGCTGCCTATGCGAAATTTTTTAGTGTGCAACATAGTAGATTCTTCATGAGGATCAATATTAGCAAAATTATCAAGGTTTCCCTCATCATTACTACTATCCTTTTCAACGATAATCTCCCTAGATTCAGACATGGTGTCAACAAACCGATCTAACAAACGGGGAAACAAAAAGCAAGCGAAAAGACGAACGGAAGAAGGGCAAATAAAAAGGCAAATCTTTTTGTATTTTTCTGAAAATCATTTTAGAAGTGGGGGAGAGGAAAACGAGAGGCAAATGGTGAATAATGTAATGCAAGAGATGAGAGTTTTATGATGGGTACTTGGTAGCCTTGACGTAGATCTCTCCGACAACGACGCCAGAAATTGGCAAGTTGACGAGAGACTAATCTTGACTTGGCGTAAATCTCCCCGGCAACGGCGCCAGAAATTCTTCCTGCTACTTCTTGAGCTTGCGTTGGTTTTTCCCTTGAAGAGAAAAGGGTGATGCAGCATAGTAGAGATAATTATTTCCCTCAGTTAAGAACCAAGGTATCAATCCAGTAGGAGAAATGCGCAAGTTTCCAATAGATGTACCTACACAAACAATCAAACACTTGCACCCAACGAGATAAAGGGGTTGTCAATCCCTTCACGGTCACTTGCAAAGGTGAGATCTGATAGAGATAGATAAAACTAAACAAAAAATAAAATATATTTTTTGGTTTTTTTGGTTTATAGATCTGAAAATAAAAGATTGGAAAATAGTAGATCGGAAACAAATATGATGGAAAATAGACCCGGGGCCATAGGTTTCACTAGAGGCTTCTCTCTTGAAAGCAAATAATACGGTGGGTGAACAAATTACTGTCGAGCAATTGATAGAAAAGCGCAAAGTTATGACGATATCTAAGGCAATGATTATGCATATAGGCATCACGTCCGTGTCAAGTAGACCGACTCCTGCCTGCATCTACTACTATTACTCCACACATCGACCGCTATCCAGCATGCATCTAAAGTATTAAGTTCATAAAGAACAGAGTAACGCCTTAAGTAAGATGACATGATATAGAGGAATAAACTCAAGCAATATGATGAAAAATCCATCTTTTTATCCTTGATGGCAACAATTCAATACGTGTCTCGCTACCCCTACTTTGTCACTGGGTGAAATCACGCAACATTGAACCCAAAGCTAAGAACCTCTCCCATTGCAAGAAAAAATGAATCTGGTTGGCCAAACCAAACCGATAATTCGAAGAGAAATACAAAGATATCAAAGCATCCATATAAGAATTGAGAGAAGACTCAAATAATATTCATAGATAAGCTGATCATAAATCCACAATTCATCGGATCTCGACAAACACACCGCAAAAGAAGATTACATCGGATAGATCTCCAAGAACATCGAGGAGAACATGGTATTGAGAATCAAAGAGAGAGAAGAAGCCATCTAGCTACTAGCTATGGACTGTAGGAGATATGCCCTAGAGGCAATAATAAATGTTATTATTTATCTCCGTGTTCATAATTAGGTTTATGTTCCATGCTATAACTGCTGTGGTTCCCGAGCCCGTATATCCATAAAGGCTCTGGGGAAAACCCATGTGCACGTGTGGAATAATAAACGGTAAAATGTATTCCTAGTCATGCCTCTAAGACTAGCTCAAGTGTTGCATGATGATTATGTTTTCCCAATCATGGGCATGTCTATGCCAGCAACTTTGAGGGCACAATGTTAGAAGAACATTTGTGTTGAATCGACCCGATTGGTGTTATGCTATGAGATTCATTCATCACAAGTTAATGGTTAATAACACAGAGATGGTTAACGTTTGCATGATTCCTCAGACCATGAGAGTATCGAGTTTCTTCATGCTTGCTTCATGAACTTTGGGGTTTGTTAAACGTCATCCGTAAATGGGTGGCTATTACGGCGGCTTACGGGTTCATGGGAAAGTATGTCAAGTAACTTGATAGCTCAAGATTGGGATTTGCTCCTCCGACGATGGAGAGATATCTCTGGGCCCTCTCGGTGTTACGGTATCCATCATCGTCTGGCCAGACACTTATGTGATTTGATCACGGGGATGCCGGAACACGGTAACGAGAAAAGAGAACAATACCGGTAACGAGGTAACTAGCATAGTGGACAAGTTGTTGATCCACGGGAATGCCAACATGTCTCACCTCAGGTATTTGTAACATATCGCGAAGCAACAGGAATAGCACACGGCAAATGGAGGTTCACTCGAATATTCATTCGTGTGGGTATAGGGGTCAATATGGGTGTCCACGGCTCCGATGTTGATCATTGCTCGGAAGGGGTTCCGTGTCATGTCTATACTTCACCGAACCTATAGGGTCACACGCTTAAGGGTCATCTATCTGCTGAATACTAGACAGGGAGTCTGAGAGAAAATCACCGAAAAAGTTTCGGACACCGAAAAGTTTCGGACAGCGGAAAAGTTCCGCAGAGAGAGGTCACCGGATGAGTTCCGGTGAAACTGAAAAGTTGTTTCAGAGGATACCAATAAGTCAAATTGGTTTCGGCACATGCCTGATAATTCTTGGAGGGTGCCAGAATCATTCTGGAAACTTCTGGGAATTTTCTGGAAGAAAAACCGGAAATGTTTCGGAGCTGCCGGAACCGCTTCAGATGCTTTTCGCAGATGAAAATCACTAATCTGGAATTGTTCCAAAACGCGTTGAAAATTATTTTAGTGGGTACTGGAATTGTTCTAAGCCCACATAAATATTTTCAGTTCGAACGGACGCTGAAAAATGTCGTCGTGAATAGTGAAAGTGCTTTTTGGATAATTTTTGGAAGCCACCTTTTAGGGCTTTTGCTAAAGGCTTCTAGAAGGTGATGTGGATGGATGAGAACCCCCTTTGGGGGGGCCCTCATGGGGGAGTGGCCGGCCACACTAGGGGCTCCACCTTGGAGCCCCTCTTGTTCCTTGGTTTCTCCTTTAGGTCCTTGTGGAAGGACTTCCCTCATATGCCTTTGGGTTTTATTGGATAACTATCCTACCCCTTGGCTTTCCTATAAATAGAGGTGGAGGGGCAGCCCTCCACACTCATCCCTTGCTCTCATACACATGCCAAGATGTTATCTGGCTTCTCTCTCCCTCCCATGAAAAGAGTTTCGTAGAGCCGAAAGGCTGTCTGGGTTCCGGCAGGAACTAGTTCTGGACGGCGAAGTCCTGCCGGATAGATGACACCGTATGTGTGCAACTCTGTAGAGAGGTCATAGTTTCGATCTTAGTGCCCGAGGGGCTGTTCGAGAGTGCCTCCCGAAGGGCTGTCCAAGTGATGGTCCGAGTTCTGTGAGTCCTCCCGAAGGGCTGTCTGAGTGACCGTCCGAGTTTCGAAGGTCCTCCCGAAGGGCTGTCCGCGACACCGTCCGGGGGATTGTCCGACCGCCTCCCGGAGGGCTGTCCGAGTGGCGGATGAGGGTATACATCGTCGCGGTTGGGAGGTTGTAAATCCTAGCTGCGGGGATCTGCACCGCCGATCGTCATCGACTCTACTTCCGCTGCGCTACGAGTCGGTAACGAAAATGATCAAACCTTGTATGCAGTCTCCATAGTGGTCCTGGGCTGGTGCGTAGGTCGAATTTTTTTTGTTTTCTGCTGCGTTACCCTTCATGGACCCATAGGTCTGTGGTAAACTACTCATGCTTCATCCGAAGGGCAATAGGGTTGATGTAGAAGCCCTCCGTGATCGAATCCCCCTCCGGCAGGATGCCGGAAAAGGCCCCAAGATGGGATCTCACGGGAATAGAAGGTTGTGGGAGTGGAAAAGTATTTTTGTGGAGTCTTTTGAGAGTTTTGGAATATATGTGAATATATAGGATGAAGGGCTAGGTCAGGGGAGTCCCGAGGGGCCCACAAGGTAGGGGGCGCCCCCCTAGGGCGCGCCCTCCACCCTTGCCGCCGCCTCGTGGCTCTTCTGGCTTGGACTCCAAGTTCCCTGGGTGTCTTCTGGTCCAAGAAAAATCATTGTGAAGTTTTATTCCGTTTGGACTCCATTTGTTATTCCTTTCTGCGAAGCTCAAAAACAAGGAAAAAATAGAAACTGGCACTGGGCTCTAGGTTAATAAGTTAGTCCCAAAAATAATATAACATAGCATAATAATCATATAAAACATCCAAAACAGATAATATAATAGCATCGAACAATAAAAAATTATAGATACGTTGGAGACGTATCATACGCCCAACCATGTTATTTCTTTTCTTAACATTTGGAATATGGGGCTTGTGTAAAAGGTTACATACCTATTCCAAATCAGACAAGTGCTACTTTGTAAGTTATCCCAAGTCATTGGGTATTCCCCCACCACTATACCGAGGCAAAGGATTTTGCCACAAAACGGTATGCTTTTATAGAGAATAGTTCTTGCAAAAGGTGAGTGGGAGGACAGTGCAACTCGACGAGATAACAAGTATCTTCCTCAAAGGAAAGGAACCTTGGAAGTAATCCAGAGTTTCCTACTGCGACTGATGCAGAAGCCTCTACATGAGATGTATGGACTTCATTCGAACTTGCAGATGAACAACATAGGCAAAGCTCGTGCAAACCTCTCAGGTGCGCAAACGAGATATTGTTGTTAGAACAGTATACCTATGATACACAAGGAAGCGTTGATGGGCCCTGACTCCGGAATTGGCTAAATGCCAATATAATCCGAGATAGTTTCCATAAATGATTCAAGATTTAAATCTTGATAAACCCTCCGAAAGACTTAGAGTCTAACGGATTGTAATGGAACTAAAAACTGATACGGATAAAAATGTTTTATCCATAAAGCTCGACTTGTAGCAATAACAAGTTCAAGGGGTTGACTACGATGAGGTTGTTTCACTATAGCGATGCTTAAAGTCGGTTCGGGTTGAACTAGCAATTAATACATTTTTCAATCATGAGATATGAAACATGGATGATGAAAGGATTTCCATCTGATGGAAATGAAACCAAGGACTTGCATGTGTTACAGTCCAAGGTATTTTGTCAATCTAGAGGATGCTAGTGAGTGTGCAAACTTCAGAGTTCCAGCGATGGATAGAATAAAGCAAAATGGAGTTGGAATCTTCGTTTTTGATGAAATGGTCAAAAGAGTTTGACTTCATCTAATGGGTATCGAAGATGCTTGTGGTTCAAGAAAGTAAGTGGGAGCATAATAATATTTCTAAAAACCTTGTGTACTTGACACATTGTTAATTGGAAATAAATTTCTTGACATGAATTAAGACTTCATTTGAAAATAGATTTCTGATGAAGTGCTTGTGCTAAATAGCCTTGATATTAGGCATGATGATCTATGGAGATAGATTTACCTAATGGGGCTAAGCAATGAATACATATTGACAAGATGCTAAAACCTTTTAGCATTTAAAACGCCAAGGAGTGATTCTTGCCGAAGTCACATGGAAAGAGTTTTGCAAGACTCGGTGTCCCAAAAACACTGATGAGCAATATACATGATGGAGATTCCACACACCTTCGTGTTTGGATTAATCATGTATTCCATGGTATGTAAAAACAACCAGATATGTCCAATACTCCAAAGTTGTTGCGAGTATAGATACCAAAGTGATCAAAAGTACTGATCATGGGACACCAGTGAAAGATGTCATTGAGTACTGGAGTAGTACTGCTGACATGTTTTCTCACAAGCAGAGATTATGAAGTGCTCATTGTAAGTAATTACATCGATACAGTCTTCATCAATGCTCCATGCGATTTTCGATTTAAGTTAAGGGTTTTGTGTAATACACAATATGGTGGCGCAGTAGTTGGAAATTGTTCCAAACAGGTTACTGTGGCGAATTCTATTACAAATGGCTAAGTATGTTGTCGCTTTAGAAGCGACAAAGAAGTTGTTGAATCATATAGTTCATTAATGAACTTAGTATGGTTCCAAGAAGGGTTTGGTCAATGGGACACTATTGCAGATAGTTGCTCCATAGCTCAGTCTGAGGAATCAGATTTCGACCAATGATTCACATATATACAAAGCCAAGTCCGCACAAAATATGAATTTTGTGAAAGCGTGAAAACGCGAGGATATGCAGAGATACACACGGAGCTGAAGTTGTCAGATCCGTTGGACATCAGGCTATACCACATGCGAAGCATTTTTTACACCAGTATGCCATAGGTGTAAAGTGCATTAGCATTAACTAGATTATTGACTCTAATGCAAGTAGGAGTCTGTAGGAGATATGCCCTAGAGGCAATAATAAATGATTTTATTTATCTCCAAGTTCATGATTATGTTTATGTTCCATGCTATAACTGCTGTGGTTCCCGAGCCTGTATATTCATAAAGGCTCTGGGGAAAACCCATATGCACGTGTGGAATAATAAACGGTAAAATGTATTCCTAGTCGTGCCTCTAAGACTAGCTCAAGTGTTGCATGATGATTATGTTTTCCCAATCATGGGCATGTCTATACCAGCAATTTTGAGGCCACAATGTTGGTAGAACATTTGTGTTGAATCGACCCGAATTGATGTTATGCTATGAGATACATTCATCACAAGTTAATGGTTAATAACACAGAGAAGTTAATATTTGCATAATTCCTTAGACCATGAGAGTACCGAGTTTCTTCATACTTGCTTCATGAACTTTGGGGTTTGTTAAACGTCATCCGTAAATGGGTGGCTATTACGGCGGCTTACGGGTTCATGGACAAGTGTGTCAAGTAACTTGATAGCTCAAGATTGGGATTTGCTCCTCCGACGATGGAGAGATATTCTTGAGCCCTCTCGGTGTTACAGTATCCACCATCGTCTGGCCAGACACATTGTGATTTGATCACTGGGATGCCGAAACACGAAAACAAGAAAAGAGAACAAAACCGATAACGAGGTAACTAGCATAATGGACAAGTTGTTGATCCACAGGGATACAAGTAAATCTCACCTCGGGTGTTTGTAATATATCGTGAAGCAACAGGAATAGCACACGACAACTGGAGGTTCACTCGAATATTTATTCGTGTGGGTATAGGGGTCAATATGGGTGTCCACGGCTCCAATGTTGATCATTAATCGGAAAGAGTTTCGGTCATGTCTATACTTCACCAAACCTATAGGTTCACACGCTTAAGGGTCATCTATCTGCTAAATAATAGACAGGGAGTCTGAGAGAAAATCACCGGAAAAGTTTCGGACGCAACGGATACGTTCCGGAGCGGACACCGGAATAGTTCCGGTAAAACTGAAAAGTTGTTTCAGGGGATACCATTAAGTCAAATTGGCTTCGGCACACGCCTAATAATTTTTGGAGGGTGCCAGAATCATTCTGGAAACTTCTGGGAATTTTCCGAGATAAAAACCGAAAATGTTCCGGAGCTGCCGGGACCGGTTTGGTTGCTTTTCGCAGATGAAATTCACCAATCCGAAATTGTTTCGGAATGAATCCAAAATCATTTTAGTGGGTACTGGAATTATTCTAAGACCCACAGAAATATTTTTAGATTTAACGGACGCTGAAAAATGTTGTCATGAATAGTGCAATAAGCTTTATGGTTACTTTATGGAAAGCCACCTTTTTGGGCTTTGCCCCAAAAGATCTAGGGATGACATGGAAGGATGGGAACCGTTTTTGGGGGGTCCCACAAGGGTTTTGGACGTCCAAGAGGGGCTGCTCCATGGAGCCCCTCTTGCTTCCCCATAATGCCCTTTATGTGTGACATAAAACATGGGTATTTTGGGATTTCCATGTTCCACCCTTCTCCTTGGGTTTTCCTATAAATAGAGGTGGAGATGCACTCTCCACACTCACTCTTTCTCACATACAAGTGCCATTGCAATGATCTGGCTTCTCTCTCCCTCCCCGCGAAATAGTTTCGTAGAGCCGAAAGGCTGTCTGGGTTCCGGTGGGAACTAGTTCTGGACGGCGAAGCCCTGCCGGAGAGATGACACCGTATGTGTGCAACTCTGTAGAGAGATCATAGTTTCGATCTTAGCTCGAGAGTGCCTCCCAAAGGGCTGTTCGTGTGACCGTCCGAGTTTCGAAGGTCCTCCCGAAGGGCTGTCCGCGACACCGTCCGGGGGATTGTCCGACCGCCTCCCGGAGGGCTGTCCAAGGGGCAGACGAGGGTATACATCCTCGCGGTTGGGAGGTTGTAAATCTTAGTTGTGGGGATCTGTACCGCCGATAGTCATCGACTCTACTTCCGCTGTGCTACGAGTCGGTAACGAAAAGATCAAACCTCGTATGCAGTCTCCATAGTGGTCCTTGGCTGGTGCGTAGGTCGGAATTTTTTTGTTTTCTACCGCGTTCTCCTACACTCTCGCTTGTGCTTCTCTGGACCCCGCATGCACACCACCTCAATCTTCAAAGAGGGCATCGAGGAGATCGAAGACGGTGACCAGACTGCACTAGAGAATGCGGGGCCATTTGGAAGCAGGATGATGTGACGACGGCTGACTGACTCCTCCCCCCCTCTCTCTCCCGCACAAAATTACCAATCCCTCAACCCACGAGGTCCTTCCCCTGTCGTCCATGTTTTTCCAGCTCTCTCATCAAACCCGTTGTCTCTTCGCCTTCCACATGTACAAAATCCGGATGCACACGTATCTCACGTATATTACATGTCTCCATCTTTCTCACAGACCTAACTTCTTCCTCTCTCTCTCTCGTGAGGTTTGTCTCCTACTCTCTCGCCCACATACATACAATCTTTCCCGCCCTATTTCTCTTTCTTACATGGGGTGTATATCTTGTGTGTTCAGCGCACACATCTCTCTCCCGCCATTGCTCCATCTTCACAAGCTCTCTCTACATCTTTCATTCACACATTGGGATGTGTTCAAAATGTTGCTTTATAATGGATCATGTAGAGTTACGGTTGGTTTTGTTGCATCCTACAAAGTAATAACTATGAAATGCATTTAGATTTTCATTTGATTGGGATTATGTGAGTTTGAGCATATTGTGAAGTACTGTAGACCTGGTATACGTCTTGGAATCCAACAATGATTCTAACTATTGAATTACATAAACCATTACATTCGAAGTCAGTAGCTTAATATATCTATTTCACGATTACAACAAATGATTAATTCCACTACAAACTAAGAAAACAAATGTGTACTCCCTCCGTTTTTATTTAAGTCCGCGTATTAGCATTGGTCAAAGTCAAGTTTTGTAAACTCTCACAAAGTTTATAACAAAAAATATTAACATATACAATAACAAATAAATACCATTAGATTCATTATTGAATGTACTTTCACATTGTACATATTTGTTATGGTAAATGTTTATATATTTCTATAAACTTGGTCAAACTTTAGGAAGTTTGACTTCGGTCAAACCTAATATGCAGAGTTAATAAAAACGGAGGCTGTACTAGTAGTTACTAGTACTATTCGCTAGTTGCTTAGCCCAATCACCCAACATGCCAGACTGGGAGTTTAGTGTTACAAAATTTTCAGGTCGGCGGGAAAATCTCCCGTGACCTTGATTCGAGCAGTGCGAAGTTACCATCATACCCTTCGTAACACGCCTACGGATGCTGGTGGGTAGGGGGGCTGTTTTGGTAACTTCAGGTTCACCCTACCTAGCCAACCCCACCCCGGCACCCAGAGTAGTACACCTGAGTACTCCCCATTTTCTATCCCCACCGCAAAATAGACTTCTCCACAGCACCATAGCCTTCATGCGCCTCCCCTTCTTCATCATCGCACTCGTCCACCGCAGCGCATCTGCCTCATCGACGACGTCGTACGCCGCACTGGAGCTGGTCCACCGTCGTCGTACACGGAGCCTCTTCCCCGGCACCGTCTTTGACGGTCTCAGATCTGCTTCCCGGAAGCCGATACCAAGCGCAGAAGCACCACCGTCTTGGACAATGAACTGACTCCCGTTGCCGACCATGATGCACAGACGCCGCCGCGACCATCGTACTCCTCCTCGATTGGTAATGTGTATATTGAATCTCTTACCAGTACATGTGCAGTTCCAATTTTGTTCATACCTACCCTTCAAATTTCCTGGTTGCTATTGTTCCGGTAAAAGTAATTGGTTATAGCTTGCATTGTCCAATAGAGTATCACTTTGTAATTGTGTGTCGCTCCTGTATTGCGCTGTGCTTGGGTAGGTTCTTCATCTGCAACCAGTAGTGTGGCAAATGATGGAAAGTTTTTTAGAACTAGCAAGATGCCCATGCGTTGCACGGAACATCAAGATGCATTTGTATGAATAGTTTATCTTGTTGGAGAAAAGGATGAACGAGGGAAGGCCTTATTTGCAAATGTGGAGAGGGGTGTGGGTATCTTTTTGCAAAATTGCCATAGTTTCCTTCCTATGCGTCAGATATAAATCGGATGGCCTATATTGCAGGATGGCATGCACACCATCATCACCAACTCTGTTTTTTGTAAGAAAATAGAGAGTAGAGATAGCAAGGACGTCAGGAAAGGATCGCGCGAGCGAGGGAAAAAGTGGCCGAGCGCGCGCTAGTTGTGGCATGTGACAACTGGAGGCGGGAGCACCATCTCGGCATCGCCGAGATGGACGAGGAGGCCATGGTGCTGTGGCGCCAACGCTTCCCGTAGGACATCATCAATGAGCACGAGTTCTACGCGCAAAGGAGGGCGGAGAGGGAGAAGAGGAGCGCGGAGCGCGGAGCGAGCTGCCTATCGCTAGGACAGGCATACGCGGAAGGCGGGGGCTCAATTCAACATCGAGCTAGGAGTAGCATCGCCCTGGCACTCCGACGATGATAGGTATCTTGACGCCTTCATTGAGACGTCGGAGGAGGACATCACCGAGGCGGAGTCGGACGACGAGGAGTAGTTGAACTATCTATTTTTTTCATCTATCTATGCTATATCTATGCTGAGAACTATCTATGTATCTATCTATGCCAGTATCAACTCGGAGTCGAATGTGTATCGAGTCAGAGTAGAAAGGAGAAAAAAAAATATAGCGCGTGTGCTGGAGCGGCGCGCGCGCGCAATTTTTTGCAGCGGCCGCTGGAGCCAGCACTCTACGGCCCGCAAAAACTGGCTATTCTGGCGCTGTAAATGCTTTTTTAACGTGCCGCGCGTTGCGTGCCTGTTGGAGATGCTCTAACATGGCAGATGAGTGCTTTAATGTTGCCCACAAGATGCGTGAGTATTACTATATTTTTCTTGCCATGTTGAGATTTTAAAACTACGAATGCGAACATGTAGAGGAGCAATGAAGACCAAACACGGGATATTGGGGACATCTTCAAGGAATGTGGCAAGTTAAAGAGGAGCTGCACCGAACCTGTAAAACGAGCTTTCGTAAGTAACACCCTTTCAATTACTTTTGTTTAGCCTCATGTTCTTCGATGTGTATATGTTGTAGTTTCTATTTCTCTTAGCCTCGTGTTCTTCGATGTGTAATAAGAAGAGTCTTAATCGTCCTAATGCTTTCATTTTTAGCTTGATGTAGGAAGTGGGTGTTCTCACCATGGAGTCTGTTTTTATATTTCTCCTTTTGAATTCACTTCTCCGAGTCCTGTTTATCTGGCTTCTACTTAATGGATCTGGGTAGCTCTGACTATTAATCTAAAAAAGAAGTAACATCATGTCAGGATGCAGTTCCTGCAAGGAGGGAAGTATGGTCAACCTCGAGATCATGTTTCCAAAATGAGGCTGGATTTCACACAAGGTGCCCGTTCCCTAATGATGCTAGATTAGACACAAGGTGCAAATTCCCAGATGATGCTGGATTACACACAAGCCAGGTGGAGTCGTCAACTGTTCGTGTCCTGTGGCTCTAGTAAAGGCTGAAAGAAAGCGTGCAGCAGCCCCTGAAAATGTAGCTGAGTTCCTGAAGAAGCGAAAAGAGCAATCAGATGCTCTCTTCACCCAAGCCAAATAAGAGATGGAAGAAGCCAGAAAGAAGCTAGCAAAGGCAGAGCAGGCTAGGCGTCTCCTGCTATCTAAAATTGTTGTCAATACAAATTTTCATTCATAATAACTAGGTTCAACTGTTTATCCAGTCAGCATGCCTGTTGTGATGTCCGTGCATCGACTGAGATCTATGTAAGTCTGATGTCGAGATGTGGCACAATTTTTTTTTCTGGGTCATGTAATAACAGCCATTACTTTCCGAACAATAACAGACGAACCATTGGACATGGTATAGTTCACACGCAAGCCCAACATTCCAAGTTCAACTTTCACATCAAACTCATGTTCACAGATATCTTCACATTCATAGATAATGTCCACAACCATGATTCACTTCAAAGCAAAAAAATGTGAGAATTAGAAATAAAGAAAAATCTCTAGTTCTTACTACCAACATCAATGCTTCTCCAAAACAACATTTAGTTCAGAGCCAAAACACAAATTCCTTTTGAGAGCATTGATGAAAAAGGTGCATTTTCTACAAGAGTGGAGTAGGGACTCGCGTATAAAATATTGTGGACTTCCACTAAAATTGAGGTACATCCTTGGTCCTCCGCTTGCCCGCCTGCAGCCTCGCCCATGGCACTGATGGCCTGGGGCGGGGAGGGAGGTGGAGCAGCAAGTTGCCTGACTCGTCGGGGCACCCAGCCGGCTTTTATGCCGGAGAACTCGTCTTCGTGCTCGCTGGATGCTATGGAGAGTGGAGAAAATGGTGCAAGGAGGATATGGGGAGCGGAGGTGTGGTGCGGTTCTTGCCAGGCATCTGGCCTCGTTTAAATAGCGGGCCGACGAAAGGAACCAACCGGCTCGTGGAAGGACATGTGTTGCCGGCACACGCGTGGATTCAATGGAGGTAAGCGGGGCGGTCTGAAGCCCGTTGAATGCGGCGAGGAGGCGTGTTCAGCCTGGCGTGCAGTGAGTGGGGCTCTCTTGGCCGGCGCACCAGTTCAATGCCTGCGCCAGTGAGAGGTTGCGTCCGCTCTGGCACAGTGTGAGAGCAATTACTCCCTCCGGTCCTTTTCTGTTTCGGTACTACTCAAAATAATCTAGTAGCATGATGCCCGTGCATTGCACGAAACACCAAGATGCATTTATTTTACAAAGTATCTATTGTGATTGACCCATGCGGGAGTAATCTCATGTGTAAAAACTAACAACATCTGCAGGTTTACATAGCTCAGCGCGTACACCACTCATGCAGATCCTCCCCGACACTGACCTACGCAAGCATGTTGACGGCGTTGTCCGTGTCCCAACACCTTAGACTAAGCGGAGTGGGGGAGACGAGAAAGAAGAGAGATAAGGTGAGGAGGAGTGGGGCATGGTGGTGGTAGGTGGTTGGACTGAGCGGAGGCATGGGGATGGACAACGCCGGCAGCGGCCACCATGCCAGTTGTTACATAGGCTTCCTTTTTTAATTGCTCAACAATGAAGTTGTGGGAGATAAGGATGAATGAGGGAATGCCTTATATGCAAATGTAGAGAGAGGTGCTGGTATCTTTTTGCAAAATTGCCATAGTTTGATTTCTATCCGTCAGATATAGATCTGACGGTCTATATTGTAGGATGGCAGGCATACCATCATCACCAACTCAGTATTTTAAAGAGAAAAATGAAGAGGGAAGATTAGAGAAGAGAAGAGAGAAGTAGAGATAAAGAGTAGAGAGAAGATAACCTCATTTTACATTCACATTTTGCAAGTTAAATTCATGGACAAACTTTGACCCAAAATATGATGGGGACTAGTAAACCAGGACGGAGGTATTAGTGATCAATTCCATTTTTGGCTCCATACCAATCGTTCTAAAAAATTGTATAACGCGCCATTGAAAGTCAGAATTCTTACCCCCCTTAAAAAAATGATTTTTTAAACATGGCAATTCGATCAGTGGCAACTGGCGAGCCACCGCCTCCAGGTCATTCACCTGTGGTCCCCGACCATCAATTCCTACGGATTAAATTATCACGCGAGCTGGCTATTCCTACAAAGGTGCGCTCCACCACGTTCCCGGTACCCGCGCATGCAGCAATCGTGCACCTAGGGTTTATTTGTTTACGGTGCCTTTACGTAACTCTCATGTGTGCGAGACAGCGAGAGGCTGACTGCGTGCGTGCGCCTCTTCTCTTCGTATATGTACTCCACCGTTTGTCTGGTGTCCAAAAAATTATACAGTAATAACTAGCAATGTGCCAATGCGTTACCACACATTCAAAGTAGATTAATACACATTCACCGATTTGATAGAAAAGAGTCTAGTTTTGAAATATGTATATCACTAAAAATATGTTATGTTTCACTCAAAATATATTCCTTTGGCAGTTTTGATGACATAAGGGAGGAATGTGGTTGGTTTCAAGATTCGAGAAGTGGTATATTGTTGCAAAAAGCCCATGTGTGTGTGTGTGTGGTGTGTGTGTGAGAGAGAGAGGGAGAGAGGAGGAGGACGGAGTGTGTGTGTGACAAACACACAAAGAGTGTGTGTGCGAGAGGTATCACCATAAAATGAGGCGATGGTGTGTGTGTGCACGATCGAGAGGGCGTGTCTCAAGAAGGGACGAAAAATCTACATAGATACAAGGAGCACGAGAGAGACATGTACGAGATAGTGGAAGCAAGAGTGTGCGGATGTATAAACCTATCTGGAAGCTGGTCGATCAATGTTTGTGAGAGAAATATGAGTCGGGGGTGCGAAAGCGAGAGTTTTGTATGTGTGAGAGAGAGACGATAGTCGGAAGGGGGAGTGGAAGCAGGAGTTGTGTGTGTGTGAGAGAGAGAGAAAAAGGGGGCGGAGAGTTTGTCTGATCGGTAAACAAATGAATAATGTCAGTTTTATAACTGAGATGAAGACAGAAAGGAGACCCCAACAAACGTTGTGTGCGCGGGAGAGAGTAATTTTAGTGGTAGGAGTCATATCTAGAAAGATATAGGGTGCGTGAGAGAACCCTAGAGAGAAAGACAAAGTGAAAGACGAGTGATAGAGTGTGTGTGGCGGTGAAAAAGAAAGCTTAGGTACCTAGTGATACCAGTGAATGATAGAGACATGAGAGATAATGAAAACCGTGTAATGTATAATGATAGGGAGAGTGTGACACTTCTCAAGGGAGACGGCGAGAGACCATGTTTGCGAAAATAGGAGAAACATGAAGTGAGCGTGCGGGTGAGCTGGAGAAAAGAGAGTGATAGCTACATGAAGGAGCACGCGAGAGAGATGGGCGTGAAACGAGATTCAAATATTTAGTAGCGTGTATAGAAAATGTCAACATAAAAGGGATTCAAATATTTGAATTTGAGATGATGATACATGTAATTCATACTCGAACAAAAATTGATCTATCAAACAAGCATACTCATATGAATTCGCATGCATCTATGTTATTTAATATCTAGATATTACTGATCCATACATTTGAGTAGAACATAATTTGGTTTAAAATTTTTGAATTCAACCTTATGATTTTGAGATCATTGTATTTGTAAATCATATTATATATATAAAGGAGCAGAATTCTTTGTTGTGCTTTTGAAAGTATATATAAAAAAATGATGTATATAGAATGTTATTCGAATTGAAAATGGATCCTGCCCGAAAAAAAGAATACAAAATGGATTGGAATTGAGTTGGCACGGTAAACGTGCAAGGTTTTTCTCAAAAATTTGAACGAAGCGGTGAAACTCGCAGTAACTGCCCGAAACCAAAATATGGGAGATGGAAATTACTACCTGTCCCTGACATGCAACACATGTTGGCTCGATTTCAATAGGTGTTGATAGGGGCAGGTTTGTAATTTCACTCAAACCGTGACATAACCACCTCTCACCCGGATTCATACACGGTGGGCGCCAAAACACAGTGTCTCCTCGGCCGAAATTGCCTCTCACCCGGATTCTTAAACAGTGGGCGCCAAAACAAACTCTCCTTGGCCGAAATCTCCGTCGGCAAATATTCGGTGTATGCGAGATTATCGTCCTATCCCCAGCAGCCCAATATTCCTGTGATGTCTGAAATTTTAAACGGGGGATAAGTTGGTAACCTTCCCAACATTTGAGACAAGCGTGTCCCAAAGACATGGTTCCCCCTACCTCTCTCCCTCCATTTCCCCATTCGTACTCCGTGGGCGCCAAAACACCCTCTCCACCCCAGCCTCCTCCGTCCGCCACCCCATCCACTGCCGTCCTCCTTCACCATGCCGGAGCTGATACCCCGATGCCGTCGTCCATTACAAGAGATCGACCTCTCTCATCCATGGCTTCGGACCAGGATCCTTGCATCCTGTCCTCTCGCTTCATCCCCGCCGTCGTCCACCTTGTCGACGCCGCTCCTACGACCGTCTCATCCACCGTGCCGGGATATTTCTCCTGCCGCCACCATCTGCCCTCCTAGATCTGCTTCCATGCCACCGAGAGCCATCGCTACCGCAGCACCATCAAATTCTCAGTAGATGCATACACGGCACCGCACTAGAGGCGATACTCTTTCGTATCTGCTCAACTTATTTATCACAGCAAGAAAATAGATCGCCACTGCTTTACTGTGATTTCTTGTCCATCACTTAGGATCTTACTTGTTAGTTGAAAGCAAACATTGGTTGCGAAGTTGCCTTTGTCCGGTTTGCACCTTCAGATCCGCCATTGCACGCTCAACACTAAACTCGCAATGCTTATGGTTTTCCCCTTTTATATTCCACACTAATTAAATGACAGTAGACTAAATTTCAAAATTGGGTCAATCGATTTTTGAGAGCTCGCCGGAGTTCGCTGGAGGGAAGGAAGGGGCTAGGGTGGGGACGGTGGTTGTGGGGGGCGGTGGCCTGGCGGGGGTGGGGCCTCGCCGAAGGAAAAAAACTCGACACGGGTGGGGGCGGGGGTGGGGGGCGGAGGAACACAGGCGGTGGGGGGCGGTTCAGGGGAGGGGGGGGGTCGGGGCCGGTGGTTTGGCCGGCGGCCCGTGCGGTGTTCTGTAGGGGAAGAATCAGATACGAGTAAGAAGAAGGGTTAGGAGACGTAGGATCTTCATCCAACCGCCTGTAATGGTCGACTGACCCAAATGACGAAAGTCACGCGACTTGCATGCAGACACTCCTTTATATTCAGTACCATCATCGTAGCTGCTTAGCACTGCTCCTCAATCCATCAAGCTAAACAACGTGCCACTCATAATTCCAAACTTGTTGCTCAAATACGAATTTGATATGATGCTGATATTACTAAAATAGATAACGTTTAATTGGTCAGCTAATGTTCCTACTTTACTTTCAAAAAGCACGTGCACCACATATAGAGAGATAGCAGGGAGTTGCATTCTTAATGCGCTCTGGTTCATCATGTGTGGGCACTGCCCAATGAACATTTTATTATCCAAAATCTGCTTGCACTTCTTTAGCATGTTCCTCTTCTGTTCTTCTTTAATAAGTACTCCCTCCGTTCCTAAATACAAGTCTTTGTATAGATTCCACCATGGACTACATATGGAGCAAAATGAGTGAATCTACACTCTAAAATGTATCTGTATACATCTGTATGTGATCCATAGTGGAAATCTCTACAAAGACTTATATTTTGGAATGGAGGGAGTATAATAGTAGTACAGTATGTTCCTTGTAGTGAAGAGGAGCAGGGACATTTGTAGTGTACAGGTCTATTCGGTCGGTTGTGATGGACACTTTCAACTCTTCGGGCCTCTTTGATTCGTAGGATTTTGTAAACATAGGAATAGGAATTGTAGTGGCCTGCCCACTTGAATCCTATAAGATTAGCAAGGAAACGCGGGGAGCTGTGTCGCCTTTGAGAGTTACACTGATATTAACAGTACCGCACCTTAAGTTGAAGAGAGCTAGTATCCGAAGCCTTTCTAGCCGTACCGGCAATAGTAGCCCATATTTTCTAGCAAGTTCCACTTTCCTGATTTTACTTGTGATGCTTACGATTTTCCCGTTATATCTACACTATGATCTGTGTAGCTGCTTTGTGTTGCACTAGCATGTAGGGAAACGCAGCAGAAAACAAAAAATTTCCGACCTACGCACCAGCCCAGGACCACTATGGAGACTGCATACAAGGTTTGATCATTTTCGTTACCGACTCGTAGCGCAGCGGAAGTAGAGTCGATGACGATCGGCGGTGCAGATCCCCGCAGCTAGGATTTACAACCTCCCAACCGCGAGGATGTATACCCTCATCCGCCACTCGAACAGCGCTCCGGGAGGCGGTCGGACAGTCCCCCGGACGGTGTCGCGGACAGCCCTTCGGGAGGACCTTCGAAACTCGGACGGTCACTCGGACAGCCCTTCGGGAGGACCTTTGAAACTCGGACGGTCACTCGGACAGCCCTTCGGGAGGACTCACAGAACTCGGACCATCACTTGGACAGCCCTTCGGGAGGCACTCTCGAACAGCCCCTCGGGCACTAAGATCGAAACTACGACCTCTCTACAGAGTTGCACACATACGGTGTCATCTATCCGGCAGGGCTTCGCCGTCCAGAACTAGTTCCTGCCGGAACCCAGACAGCCTTTCGGCTCTACGAAACTCTTTTCGTGGGAGGGAGAGAGAAGCCAGATAACATCTTGGCATGTGTGAGAGAGTTGGAGTGGAGTTGGAGAGCACCTCTCCTCCTCCTTATATAGTGGTGGAAGGGGTGGAGGGGGCTGAAATTTCAGCCCACTAAACATGGGGAAAACATGTTCCCACAAAACAAGGAGAACATGTTCCCACCAAACAAGGGAAAAACATGTTCCCTTGTCCATGGTGTTCCCCCATGGGGCCCCACCTTCCTCCCAACACTCTCCACCATTTGTGGGGGCTGCCCCCCACCATGGGCCCCCCCCCCAACATTTTGTCCAGCCACAAGGGGGCTGCCCCCAAAGGGGGCCCCCCCAAAAACAGCCCAAAAACAGCCCCCACGATCCGTGGGATCTTGTCCCCTCACGCTGGGACAAGATGTTTTCCGCGACTATTATTTCTGAAAAATTCCAGAAGGTCCCAGAACATTTCCGGCACCCTCTAAAATTATCTGGACGCGCTCTGGAACATTTCCAGTATGGTGGTTTAATTTAAAACCATCTTTGTTTACCCGGTAAACAACTCCGGCAGCTCCGAAACTTTTTTTTCGGTTTTTTCTCCAGAAAAATTCCAGAAATTACCAGACCAATCTGGCAACCTCCAAAACATTCCCGGTGCTTGCCGAAACCTTTTTGGATCAATGGTTTTATCCGAAACAACTTTTCGGTTTTACCGAAACTTTTTCAGTGTTCTCTCTCCGGAACTCTTCCGTTGTCTCCGAAACTTTTCGGTGATTTTCTCTCAGACTCCCTGTCTAGTATTCAGCAGATAGATGACCCTTAAGCGTGTGACCCTATAGGTTCGGTGAAGTATAGACATGACACGGAACCCCTTCCGATCAATGATCAACATCGGAGCCGTGGACACAGATATTGACCCCTATACCCACACGAATGAATATTCGAGTGAACCTCCAGTTGCCGTGTGCTATTCCTGTTGCTTCACGATATGTTACAAATACCCGAGGTTAGACATGTTGGCATCCCCGTGGATCAACAACTTGTCCACTATGCCAGTTACCCCGTTATCGGTATTGTTCTCTTTTCTCATTACCGTGTTCCGGCATCCCTGTGATCAAATCACCCTGTGTCTGGCCAGACGATGATGGATACCGTAACACCGAGAGGGCCCAGAGATATCTCTCCATCGCCGGAGGAGCAAATCCCAATCTTAAGCTATCAAGTTACTTGACACACTTTTCCATGAACCCGTAAGCCGCCGTAATAGCCACCCATTTACGGATGACGTTTAACAAACCCCAAAGTTCATGAATCAAGCATGAAGAAACTCGATACTCTCATGGTCTGAGGAATCATGCAAACGTTAACTATCTCTGTGTTATTAACCATTAACTCATGACGAATGTATCTCATAGCATAACATCAATTCGGGTCGATTCAACACAAATGTCATTCCTGACATTGTGCCCTCGAAGTTGCTGGCATAGACATGCCCATGATTGGGAAAACATAATCATCATGCAACACTTGAGCTAGTCTTAGAGGCACGACTAGGAATACATTTTACTGTTTATTATACCACACGTGCACATGGGTTTTCCCCAGAGCCTTTATGGATATACGGGCTCGGGAACCATAGCAGTTATAGCATGGAATATAAACTTAATAATGAACAGAGAGATAATTAATAACATTTATTATTGACTCTAGGGCATATCTCCTACAGACTCCCACTTGCACTAGAGTCAATAATCTAGTTGATGCTAATGCACTTTACACCTGTGGCACACCGGTGTAAATATGCTTCGCTTGTGGTATAGCCTGATGTCCAACGGATCTGACGACTTCAGCTCCGTGTGTATCTTTGGATATCCTCGCGTCTTCACGCTTTCACAAAATCCATATTTTGTGTTGACTTGGCTTTGTATGTATGTGAATCACAGGTCGAACCTGGATTCCTCAGACTGAGTTATGGAGCAACTACTTGCAGTAGTGTCCCATTGACAAAAGCCATCTTGGAACCATACTAAGTTCATGAATGAACTATATGATTCAACATCTTCTTTGTCGCTTTAAAAGCGGCAACATACTTCACCCCTGTTATAGAATTCGCCACAGTAACTTGTTTGGAACATTTTCCAACTAACTGTGCCACCACATTGTGTGTTACACAAAACCCTCAATTTAAATTGAAAATCGCACGGAGAAACGGTGAAGACTGTATCGATGTAACATATCACAACGAACTCTTCATGATTTCCGCTTGCGAGAAAACATGTCATCAGAGCTACTCTTGCACTCAATGACACTTTTCACTGTTGTCCTATGATCAGTACTTTTGATCACTTTGGTATCTATACTCGCAACACCTTGGGAGTATCGGACATATCTGGTTGTTTTACATACCATGGAA
Organism: Thinopyrum elongatum; assembly: GCA_011799875.1. Lineage (NCBI taxonomy): Eukaryota > Viridiplantae > Streptophyta > Magnoliopsida > Poales > Poaceae > Thinopyrum > Thinopyrum elongatum. The sequence continues at coordinate 103,283,839 of CM022302.1, forward strand.
TACATGATTAATCCAAACACAAGAGTGTGTGGAATCTCCATCATGTATTTTGCTCATCAGTGTTTTGGGACACCGAGTCTTGCAAAAACTCTTTCCATGTGACTTCGGCAAGAATCACTCCTTGGCCTTTTAATGCTAAAAGATTTTAGCATCTTGTCAATATGTATTCATTGCTTAGCCCCATTAGGTAAATCTATCTCCATAGATTATCATGCCTAATATCAAGGCTATTTTGCCCAAGCACTTCATCGAAAAAACTATTTTCAAATGAAGTCCTAATTCGTGTCAAGAAATTTATTTCCAATTACCAATGTGTCAAGCACACAAGGTTTTTAGAAATATTATTATGCTCCCACTTACTTTCTTGAATTACAAGCATCTTCGTTACCCATTGATGAAGTCAAAACCCTTTTTGACCATTTCATCAAAACACGAAGATTCTAACTCCATTTTGCTCTCTTCTGTCCATCGCTGGAACTCTGAAGTTTGCATACCTACTAGCATCCTCTGGATCGACAAATTACTTTGGACTGTATCACAGACAAGTCCTAGGTTTTATTTCCATCAGATGGAAATCCTTTTGTCATCCATGTTTCATATCTCATGATTGAAATATGTCTTAATTGCTAGTTCAACCCGAACCGACTTTAAGCATCGCTACGGTGAGGCAACCTCATCGTAGTCAACTCCTTGAACTTGTATATTGCAACAAGTCGAGCTTTATGGATAAAACATTTTTATTCATATCAGTTATAGTTCCATAAATATTCGTCAAACTCTAAGTCTTCCGAAAGGTGTATCAAGGTTTTAATCTTGAATCACTTATATGGAAACTATCTCGGATTGTATTGGCATTTAGCCAATTCCGGAGTTAGGGCCCATCAACGCTTCCTTGTGTATCGTAGGTATACTGTTGTCTAACAACAATATCTCGTTTGCGCACCTGAGAGGTTTGCACGAGCCTTGCCTACGTGGTTCAGCTGCAAGTTCGACCGAAGTCCATACATTTTATTGTAGAGACTTCCGTATCAGTCGCAGTAGGAAACTCCGGAATTACTTCCAAGGTCTCTTTCCTTTGATCTGATGGCGAAGATACTGTTTATCTCGTCGAGTTGCACTATTCTCCCACTCACCTTTTTCAAAGAACCATTTTCTTCAAAAAGCATACCGTTCTTTGTGGCAAACCTATTTGCCTCGGTATAGTGAGGGAGGAATACCCAATGGCTTGGGATAACCTACAAAGTAGCACTTGTCTGATTTGGAATAGGTTTGTAACCTTTTACACAAGCCCCATATTCCAAATGTTAAGAAAAGATATAACATGGTTGGGCGTACCATACCATGGCGTCATTTCAACAGACCCGATGGAGCTCTTTTCAGTGTAAAAGCCGCAGTCACTAAAGCATCACCTTTAAAAGGGATAATGGCAATTTTATTTATGTCATCTTTGATCTTACCATGTCATAAATGGTTCGATTACATCTTCACGGATTTTCCACTCACAGTGGTGTTCTGGGAGGTGTAAGTTATGAAACTCTTTTCACAACTCATCAGACATTCGCTAAAATTGTAACTCAAATATTTCTTTCTGCAATCGAATTGTAGAAACATAATTTTCTTGTTACAATAACTTCTACTTCATATTTGAAAACCTTTCAAATGATTTCAAAAGATCCAGACTTACGTCTCATCAAGTAAATATCCATATATCTACTTGAGTCATTTCTGAAGATAGATAAATCCACTACTTGCAACAACATTTATCGGACTACATACATCAAAATGTATGATCACCAATAAGTTCTTTGCTCGTTCCTTATGGCCTGTGAACGGTATTTCAGCCACTTCTCTTTTCAGAGGAAAGTTGCAAGTGTCAGATGATTCAAAATCAAACGACTTCAAAATCCATCATAATGGAATTTTCCATGCGGGTTTCTCCAATGTGACCAAATGTTGTGCCACACTTGTGTGGTATTCTCTTAGTCTTACGACATTTAGCGTCAGTGTTATGGGTGTATCATATTACTATCAATATTCATAACATACACCCCATTTTGGATGGAAGCATGGCCCTTCATGTTATTCATAATACTGAACAACAATTGTTGTTTTTATGAACAACTCTTTTGCAACAAACATTGTGCAATGGGCTAGAGTGTATGAAACTCTAACATGAATTATGAAAGTAAATATAGAGGTAATGTATTATTATCAACATTCATAACATACATCTCATTCATAATGAAAGTATGGCCCTTATGTTATTCATAACATCGAATATCAAAAGTTCTCTTATGAACAAACTTCTTGCAAGATACCTTATGCAATGGGCTAGAGTTTGTGAAACTCTAAATGAATTATGAAAATAAATACAGACGGTAATACACTGATGGAAGGTATAGTAACATTTACTATGTTCCCTGTGTATACCTAAACCTCATTCCTGGCTAGTCTTTCAGGCCATAGTAGTTCTTACATCGAGTTGCAACAGAATGCAATCGAGCGGGTATCTTTGTGATTAACTCACAATACCCAAGAATTAGTGATTAACATGTTTAACCATAATTCCCAAGAACTATATCTTTGACCAGCCTTCTATACATCAAAAACTTGCATGACATTCATACATGAGCTGGATATTCCAGTCTTCTATCTTATTGCCTTTATACTTCTAACAGTTTAACTTTCAGTATTTCTCCTACTCTCAGAAGAAGCACCCAACTTAAGAGTGGCGTTAGCCCCGGACTTCCTAGGTGTGTAAGTCACACTAACACCCTTCGGACACTTCCTTTCTCTTTAAGTTGTTATTTTATTCACCTTTCATCATATGACAGGCGTTCTACTGGATCCCTCTCTTATCAGTCTAATGCATAGTAAACTCCTTTACTAATAGTTTGCAAACAAACATTGCTTTGGATATCTCATATCTTTTAGCCTTTGTCTGTCTCTGAAAATGATTTTCAGATTCCATGAATATCACATAACTATCCAAACTATCGAAGTTCGGGTCTCATGGAAGCAAACATATTGCACTTGACTGAAAACGGAATTCTAGCTTTTCGATCGAAGGACGAGAGTCACATGATCCATAGCATAAGAGAGAGAATACCGAAAGTATGCGATAGGACAAAGTCCTTCTCGGCACTCTTGAGGACAATCCTCACATTACGTTACCAACCGTAAAGTGTTAACCAGATATTTAACAGCTATTCAATTTTAACAGGGAAGGTGGAAACGCGAGCCATTATTCTACAACTATTAAGCAAATCACACTTAGACAATGTTCAAAATTAATTGCACTGAGAATTAAAAGAATTAATTCTACAGCGCGCTCCCACTCCAATCAATATCTCTCATAATTGATTGTGAGTGATTCAAGACCCGTGTTTTGATTATTCGTCATTGATGTTAGTCACCACTGATGACGAAAATCTCAACCGGTAGGCCAACCTGCCAATCACATCTCTATGCGACTCTTGTTCATCTTTCGATGGGCGTGTTCCGAGCTCATGACTGTCATGCCTGAACGTCAAAGACAACCAAGTGATCTCGCTGCGAGGTCTGAACTCACCCGCCTCACACATCCCTAATCGTTCGTACCCATGTTAGTCATGGCGCACCCCGAAAAGTTAGGTGCCGTGACGGTGCTACACTTGGGAGAACACTATCAACTATGATATTTTTGTGAGAGATCACCCTAATAAAAAGCGACTACCGCGCAATCAAGAAGGGTTCATCATAAGGGATAAACATCTCAGGCAATTCATAATAGCATGATATGGTATAGCCCTTTCTGACGGAGAAGTCTTGTATTTCTTCGTCTTCGGCATTCGCGTCGGTGTTCACCTTCGCGAAGATTGCCACCACCTTGTCGATGCACCAGATAATATTGCTATCTCTATAGCTAATAAAATAATGCATTACACAAGGTTGACACGCAGGTCATTTAAAGTGCAATCATATGGCTCCAGCCATCATGCCAAATCATGACACGCAGGTCATTTTAATCAATTTACATCATATAGACATCTCATACATAATCAAATTAATTTGAGCACTGCTATACCACATCACATGCACATGCAAACCCTCCTGCAAAACCAAGATAGACGTCTCTAATCGGTTCATGCAAAAAATTATTTTTCGTGGCTTCTAAGGTTTCGAAACAAACCGAAGCTACCAACGTCCATCATCAAGTATGATAATCCAAGTTGCTAGATTAACAACGCGGGGTGTATGAAACACGAGATAATAAAATCTCGAGCCCCATACTGAACTTCGTCATACGCATGACCCCCGTGCAGATCATATCTGCATTGCCCTTTTGTCTGCGAAACATCCATCTTTCATTGACTAAAGTGGAACCCAAAGAACTGTTAGCACTTCGTTGATCTGTCAATCAGCATACTCAGGAGCAGCATGAAAGGATCGCGGATTGCCAGAACTTTGTCAGATTCCACAATGCTGTCAAGATCAGGACTACGCAAATTCGAGGGAAGCAACAAGAACATCGGGTAACAGATTTCATCTGCTACCCGCACAAATAATTTTCAGTAATAGAACTCATCTACTACCTAATTATATTGTGCAACACCCATACATCTCCATGTATTCTAGATCGCAACCTGCATCTACGCATAGCACGGCTCATGATGCCACTGCAGGGAAACGCAGCAGAAAACAAAAATTTTCCGACCTACGCACCAGCCCAGGACCACTATGGAGACTGCATACAAGGTTTGATCATTTTCATTACCGACTCGTAGCGCAGCGGAAGTAGAGTCGATGACGATCGGCGGTGCAGATCCCCGCAGCTAGGATTTACAACCTCCCAACCGCGAGGATGTATACCCTCATCCGCCACTCGGACAGCCCTCCGGGAGGCGGTCGGACAGTCCCCCGGACGGTGTCGCGGACAGCCCTTCGGGAGGACCTTCGAAACTCGGACGGTCACTCGGACAGCCCTTCGGGAGGACCTTCGAAACTCGGATGGTCACTCGGACAGCCCTTCGGGAGGACTCACAGAACTCGGACCATCACTTGGACAGCCCTTCGGGAGGCACTCTCGAACAGCCCCTCGGGCACTAAGATCGAAACTACGACCTCTCTACAGAGTTGCACACATACGGTGTCATCTATCCGGCAGGGCTTCACCGTCCAGAACTAGTTCCTGCCGGAACCCAGACAGCCTTTCGGCTCTACGAAACTCTTTTTGTGGGAGGGAGAGAGAAGCCAGATAACATCTTGGCATGTGTGAGAGAGTTGGAGTGGAGTTGGAGAGCACCTCTCCTCCTCCTTATATAGTGGTGGAAGGGGTGGAGGGGGCTGAAATTTCAGCCCACTAAACATGGGGAAAACATGTTCCCACAAAACAAGGAGAACATGTTCCCACCAAACAAGGGAAAAACATGTTCCCTTGTCCATGGTGTTCCCCCATGGGGCCCCACCTTCCTCCCAACACTCTCCACCATTTGTGGGGGCTGCCCCCCACCATGGGGGCCCCCCCCAACATTTTGTCCAGCCACAAGGGGGCTGCCCCCAAAGGGGGCCCCCCCAAAAACAGCCCCCACGATCCGTGGGATCTTGTCCCCTCACGCTGGGACAAGATGTTTTCCGCGACTATTATTTCTGAAAAATTCCAGAAGGTCCCAGAACATTTCCGGCACCCTCTAAAATTATCTGGACGCACTCTGGAACATTTCCAGTATGGTGGTTTAATTTAAAACCATCTTTGTTTACCCGGTAAACAACTCCGGCAGCTCCGAAACTTTTTTTTCGGTTTTTTCTCCAGAAAAATTCCAGAAATTACCAGACCAATCTGGCAACCTCCAAAACATTCCCGGTGCTTGCCGAAACCTTTTTGGATCAATGGTTTTATCCGAAACAACTTTTCGGTTTTACCGAAACTTTTTCAGTGTTCTCTCTCCGGAACTCTTCCGTTGTCTCCGAAACTTTTCGGTGATTTTCTCTCAGACTCCCTGTCTAGTATTCAGCAGATAGATGACCCTTAAGCGTGTGACCCTATAGGTTCGGTGAAGTATAGACATGACACGGAACCCCTTCCGATCAATGATCAACATCGGAGCCGTGGACACAGATATTGACCCCTATACCCACACGAATGAATATTCGAGTGAACCTCCAGTTGCCGTGTGCTATTCCTGTTGCTTCACGATATGTTACAAATACCCGAGGTTAGACATGTTGGCATCCCCGTGGATCAACAACTTGTCCACTATGCCAGTTACCCCGTTATCGGTATTGTTCTCTTTTCTCATTACCGTGTTCCGGCATCCCTGTGATCAAATCACCCTGTGTCTGGCCAGACGATGATGGATACCGTAACACCGAGAGGGCCCAGAGATATCTCTCCATCGCCGGAGGAGCAAATCCCAATCTTAAGCTATCAAGTTACTTGACACACTTTTCCATGAACCCGTAAGCCGCCGTAATAGCCACCCATTTACGGATGACGTTTAACAAACCCCAAAGTTCATGAATCAAGCATGAAGAAACTCGATACTCTCATGGTCTGAGGAATCATGCAAACGTTAACTATCTCTGTGTTATTAACCATTAACTCATGACGAATGTATCTCATAGCATAACATCAATTCGGGTCGATTCAACACAAATGTCATTCCTGACATTGTGCCCTCGAAGTTGCTGGCATAGACATGCCCATGATTGGGAAAACATAATCATCATGCAACACTTGAGCTAGTCTTAGAGGCACGACTAGGAATACATTTTACTGTTTATTATACCACACGTGCACATGGGTTTTCCCCAGAGCCTTTATGGATATACGGGCTCGGGAACCATAGCAGTTATAGCATGGAATATAAACTTAATTATGAACAGAGAGATAATTAATAACATTTATTATTGCCTCTAGGGCATATCTCCTACATAGCAATAGTCCACTCTTGAAGCTAAACAACACACCAATCATAAGTCCAAAGCTTACTTCTTCAAATAAGAATTGTGATATGATACTGATATTAGTTAACAGACACACATTTAATTGGTCAGCTAATGCTCCCACTTGATTTTCCAAATGCATGTGGCCACATCTAGAGAGACAGCATGGAATTGCATTTCTTTGGGCGCTGTGATTCATCATGAGTGGGCAACCAACATTGTATGGAAAGAAGCGGAATCTCAAGAATATGCTTCCTCTACTATTCTTTAACATGTTCCTCTTTTGTTATTCTGTATTTAGTACGTACAGTATGTTCCTTGTCAGGAAGGGGAGCATGGACATCTACAGTCAACAGCTGATAGAGCTAGCCTGTACGTGATCGATAGGCTTTCAATTAGTAGCGGCAATACAACACCGTATTTTCCAGCCAATTCCACTTTCCCGATTTATATATGCTGGTTATGGTGTACCCCTTTTATGTACACTACGATCTGCCTAGTTGCTGTGTGCTCTTGTTATCATGGTTTGGCAATAAACTCTCTATACAGTATATTATGAACCTATCATCTGCCAACTATCCTTACTTCTGGAGCCTATTTTTTTGTGTACTTGTGCCAGATTATATTAATGCACGCACCATATTACAGCACACACGGGCTCTCTCATCAGAATCCAGTGATAGCACACAAGGGTTTACAGGGAGCCCCTATTATATTAGAATATCCTCTGCATTACAAAGATAATCTCACTACTATTTATGTTTTCATGCTTCTCAGATATTGTACATAATCACAATGAATATGAGAATGCGCGCTTCAGAAGAATATTGTGGAACATTGCAATGACTAACAAAATTAGCACCAAGGCATAGAGTTCCATTCTGGATGCAATGAAACTCATACGCTCCCCACCTGCAAATTCTTGTTCAGAATGTGATCCTAATGAATATTTTGACCTCGAGGAGTCGAAGGTAGATGGCCTGTCCTGTTCACCCATCAAGGTGCATGTTCTAATTTAGCAAGGTTTTATTGATTGCGTGTATCTTGCATAAGGTGTCTTGAATTTCTTCTACTTTGTTGCACCGCCATCTGCTTAGTTTACTCAACATATATGTCAAGGTGCCATGCCCATCCATTATCAATACATATTCCATCTGTCATCATACCATGTTTTTCCACTCAAATGATGTTCTTGTGCATCAGACATCAAAAAGGAAGAGGGTGATTGCCGAACCTGAAGGAGCACCAGCAAAGTCCTTGAAAAACATGGTGGTGCCGGAGAAATCAGATAGCACCCCACTTATATTGGCTCTACTACCAGTGACACAAAACGTAGGACCAACTCCAGCAGACTCTACCCATACTTCACTGGCCACACCACTAGCCCCACCACACATGACCTGCACTCCAGCAAAAGGTATGTCGATTTCAGTTGCCATAGCACCAGCCATACCACAGAAAAATCCCACTCCAGCAAAAAGTACAGCAAGTCCACCGGCCGAAGACCTATCCCAACTGCAGAGACAGCCAATTCCTGCAGATTGGAACCCCATTCCAGTTATTCCTAGTTTAAAACACAATGCTTTCAATGTTTTAGGGACTACGTGCATATATTCCCATCATGGGAAGATTATAGTGAAGACAAACACCATTTTCACATCTTCCTGTCCCACTTACGTGTAAGTGCTATTATTCATGGTGATTATTTTCCTGTTTTCTGCTGATTGAACACATCAATGATTTACATTACATTGTTGTAAGTAGGCGAGGGTCAATCTAGATAGTCATGACAAGCAAAGCTTGCTTGCGCTTTCCAAGGAAGCATTGCAGTAGTATCGGTGTTACCTGAGGAAAACACACGTCGATGGCAAGTCTATAAACGAATTTTCGGTGAACTCTCATGTGCTAAATTTAGAAGACATTGAATGGAAAAACCTTGTTATGCACTGGTCTCGTTCCCAGGATGAGGTACTGTCTATGATATCACATGACAATTTGAACTTCTACATTTCCGCATGTGCCTTACGGATCTCTTTTGCAGGAAATCTGCTCGAAGAAGAATTACAGTTTGAAAAGGACGACAGGATATCACAAATATGCTGCCCACTGCTTTGCTCTTGTTAGTGTTGGGAAACGTTGCATGGAAAACAAAAAAAATTCTATGCACACACAATGATCTATCCATGGAGATGCATAGCAACGAGGGGGAGAGTGTGTCTACGTACCCTCGTAGACCGTAAGCGGAAGCATTTCACAACACGGTTGATGTAGTCGAACTTCTTCCCACGTCAACCGATCAAGCACCGAACGCACGACACCTCCTCGTTCTGCACACGTTCAGCTCGGTGATGTCCCTCGCCTTCTTGATCCAGCAAGTCATCGAGGTAGTAGATGAGTTCCGTCAGCATGACGGTGTGGTGACGGTGATGGTGAAGTGATCCTCGCAGGGCTTCGCCTAAGCACTTACGAAAATATGACCGGGGTGTAAACTATGGAGGGGGGCGCCGCACACGACTAACAATTGATCTGGTGTGTGCTAGGGGCGCCCCCCTACATATATATAGGTGGGAGGGAGAGGGGAGGCAGCCAGGAGGCGCCCAAGTAGGCCAAATCCTACTTGGGGTCTTCCCATGGCCGGCGCCCCCTGCCTTATTTGCCGGAGGGGGAAGGAAGGAGGAGGGAGGAGGGAAGGAAGAGGGAGGCCGAATCCCCCCTTTCCTTCTCCCTTCTCCTCTGGTTCGGCCCATATGGGGGGCACACCAGCCCCTTGTGGCTGGTGCGTTTCCCCTCTTGGTCCATAAGGCCCGTATCTTTTGCCGGGGGTGCCCGGAACCCCTTTCGGTGACCCGATATGTACCCGGTACCCTCCGAAACACTTTCGGTGTCCGAATACTATCGTCCTATATATCAATATTTACCTCTCGACCATTTCGATACTCCTCGTCATGTCCGTGATCTCATCCGGGACTCCAAACAACATTCGGTCACCAAATCACATAACTCATATCATACTAAATTGTTATCGAACGTTAAGCGTGCGGACCCTACGGGTTCGAGAACTATGTAGACATGACCGAGACACCTCTCCGATCAATAACCAATAGCGGAACCTGGATGATCATATTGGCTCCTACATATTCTACGAAGATCTTTATCGGTCGAACCGTTATGACAACATACGTAATTCCCTTTGTCCATCGGTATGTTACTTGCCCGAGATTCGATCGTCGGTATCTTCATACCTAGTTCAATCTCATTACCGGCAAGTCTCTTTACTCGTTCTGTAATACATCACCATGTGACTAACTCCTTAGTCGTTTTCTTGCAACTTACGATGTGTATTACCGAGAGGGCCCGGAGATACCTCTCCGATACTCGGAGTGACAAATCCTAATCTCGATCTATGCCAACTCAACAGACACCTTCGGAGATACCTGTAGAGCATCTTTATAATCACCCAGTTACGTTGTGACGTTTGATAGCACACAAGGCATTCCTCCGGTATCCGGGAGTTGCATAATCTCATAGTCAAAGGAATATGTATTTGACATGAAGAAATCAATAGCAATAAAACTGAATGATCATTATGCTAAGCTAACAGGTGGGTCTTGTCTATCGCATCATTCTCCTAATGATGTGATCCCGTTATCAAATGACAACACATGTCCATGGTTAGGAAACCATAACCATCTTTCATCAACGAGCTAGTCTAGTAGAGGCTCACTAGGGACACGGTGTTTGTTTATGTATTCACACATGTATTAAGGTTTCCGATCAATATAATTCTAGCATGAATAATAAACCTTTATCATGAATAAGGAAATATAAAATAACAACTTTATTATTGCCTCTAGGGCATATTTCCTTCAGTCTCCCACTTGCACTAGAGTCAATAATCTAGATTACATTGTAATGAATCTAACACCCATGGAGTCTTGGTGCTGATCATGTTTTGCTCGCGGAAGAGGCTTAGTCAACGGGTCTGCCACATTCAGATCTGTATGTATCTTGCAAATTTCTATGTCTCCATCCTTGACTTGTTCAGGAATGGAGTTGAAGCATCTCTTGATATGTTTGGTTCTCTTGTGAAACCTGGATTCCTTCGCCAAGGCAATTTCTCCAGTGTTTCACAAAAGATTTTCATTGGACCCGATGCACTAGGTATTACACCTAGATCGGATATGAACTCCTTCATTTGCTACTTCTGAAGCAGCTATGTACTCCACTTCAGACGTAGATCCCGCCATGACACTTTGCTTGGAACTGCATTGCTACTTCTTGAGCTTGCGTTGATTTTTCCCTTGAAGAGGAAAGGGTGATGCAGCAAAGTAGATATAAGTATTTCCGTCAGTTTGAGAACCAAGGTATCAATCTAGTAGGAGACAACGCACAAATCACCGAATACCTGCACAAACAATCAAACAACTTGCACCCAACACGATAAAGGGGTTGTCAATCCCTTCACGGTTACTTGCAAAAGTGAGATCTGATAGAGATAGATAAATGATAAAGTAAATATTTTTGGTATTTTTGGTTTATAGATCGGAAAGTAAAAGATTGCAGAAATAGTAGATCAGAAACTAATATGATGGAAAATAGAAACTTATATGATGGAAAATAGACCCGCGGGCCATAGGTTTCACTAGAGGCTTCTCTCAAGATGGCAAATAATACGGTGGGTGAACAAATTACTGCCGAGCAATTGATAGAAAAGCGCAAAGTTATGACGATATCTAAGGCAATGATCATGAATATAGGCATCATGTCCGTGTCAAGTAGACCGAAACGATTCTGCATCTACTACTATTACTCCACGCATCGACCGCTATCCAGCATGCATCTAGAGTATTAAGTTCATAAAGAACGGAGTAACTCATTAAGTAAGATGACATGATGTAGAGGAATTAACTCAAACAATATGATGAAAACCCCATCTTTTTATCCTCGATGGCAACAATACAATACGTGCCTTGCTGCCCCTACTGTCACTGGGAAGGACACCGCAATATTGAACCCAAAGCTAAGCACTTCTCCCATTGCAAGAAAAACCAATCTAGTTGGCCAAACCAAAACGATAGTTCGAAGAGAATTACAAAGATATCAAATCATGCATAAAAGAATTCAGAAAAGATTCAAATAATATTCATAGATAAGCTGATCATAAATCCATAATTCATCGGATCTCGGCAAACACACCGCAAAAAAGTATTACATCGAATAGATCTCCAAGAACATCGAGGAGAACATGGTATTGAGAATCAAAGAGAGAGAAGAAGCCATCTAGCTACTAGCTATGGACCCGTAGGTCTGTGGTAAACTACTCATGCTTCATCGGAAGGGTAATAGAGTTGATGTAGAAGCCCTCCGTGATCGAATCCCCCTTCGGCAGGGTGCCGGAAAGGTCCCTAGATGGGATCTCACGGGTACAGAAGGTTGCGGCGGTGGAAAAGTGTTTTTGTGGATGCCTCTGGTGGTTTAGGGATATTTGGGAATATATAGGCGAAAGAATTAGGCCAGGAGGGTCACGGGGGGCCCACAAGGGTGGGGGGCGTGCACTACCCCCCTGGGAGCGCCCTCCGTCCTTGTGGCCGCCTCGTGGCTCCTCCGACTTCATCTCCAAGTCTCCTGGTTGTTTTCTGGTCCAAGACAAATTATCGCGAAGGTTTCATTCTGTTTGGACTCCGTTTGGTATTCCTTTTCTGCGAAACTCAAAAACAAGGAAAAAACAGGAACTGGCACTGGGCTCTAGGTTAATAGGTTAGTCCCAAAAATAATATAAAATAGCATAGTAATGCATATAAAACATCCAAAACAGATAATATAATAGCATGGAACAATCAAAAATTATAGATATGTTGGAGACGTATCATGCATCAACTGACAGCTCCACCATTCAATAAAAATACATATCCGGTTTGTGACTTAGAGTCATCCGGATCAGTGTCAAAGCTAGCATCGACGTAACCATTTACGACGAGCTCTTCGTCACCTCCATAAACGAGAAACATATCCTTGGTCCTTTTCAGGTACTTTAGGATGTTCTTGACCGCTGTCTAGTGATCCACTCCTGGATTACTTTGGTACCTCCCTGCCAGACTTATGGCAAGGCACACATCAGGTCTGGTACATAGCATAGCATACATGATAGAACCTATGGCTGAGGCATAGGGAATGACTTTCATTTTCTCTCTATCTTCTGTAGTGGTCGGGCATTGAGTCTGACTCAACTTCACACCTTGTAACACAGGCAAGAACCCTTTCTTTGACTGATCCATTTTGAACTTCTTCAAAACTTTATCAAGGTATGTGCTTTGTGAAAGTCCTATTAAGCGTCTCGATCTATCCCTATAGATCTTGATGCCCAATATATAAGTAGCTTCACCGAGGTCTTTCATTGAAAAATTCTTATTCAAGTATCCTTTTATGCTATCCAGAAATTATATATCATTTCCAATCAACAATATGTCATCCACATATAATATTAGAAATGCTACAGAGCACCCACTCACTTTCTTGTAAATACAGGCTTCACCGAAAGTCTGTAGAAAACCATATGCTTTGATCACCTCATCAAAGCGTATATTCCAACTCTGAGATGCTTGCACCAGTCCATAGATGGATCGCTGGGGCTTGCACACTTTGTTAGCACCTTTAGGATCGACAAAACCTTCTGGTTGCATCATATACAACTCTTCTTTAAGAAATCCATTAAGGAATGCAGTTTTGACGTCCATTTGCCAGATTTCATAATCATAAAATGCGGCAATTGCTAACATGATTTGGACGGACTTAAGCATCACTACGGGTGAGAAAGTCTCATCGTAGTAAACCCCTTGAACTTGTCGAAAACCTTTTGCGACATGTCGAGCTTTGTAGACAGTAACATTACCATCAGCGTCAGTCTTCTTCTTGAAGATCCACTTATTCTCTATTGCTTGCCGATCATCGGGCAAGTCCACCAAATTCCATACTTTGTTCTCATACATGGATCCTATCTCAGATTTCATGGCCTCAAGCCATTTGTCGGAATCTGGGCTCATTATAGCTTCTTCATAGTTCGTAGGTTCGTCATGGTCTAGTAACATGACTTCCAGGACAGGATTACCGTACCACTCTGGTGCGGAACGTGCTCAGTTCGACCTACAAGGTCCAGTAGTAACTTGATCTGAAGTTTCATGATCATCTTCATTAGTTTCCTCTCTAGTTGGTGTAGGAATCAAGGGAACGGATTTCTCTGATGTGCTACTTTCCAAATTAAGAGAAGGTACAATTACCTCATCAAGTTCTACTTTTCTCCCACTCACTTCTTTCGAGAGAAACTCCTTCTCTGGAAATGTTCCATTCTTGGCAACAAAGATCTTGCCTTCGGATCTGTGGTAGAAGGTGTACCCAGTTGTTTCCTTAGGGTATCCTATGAAGACGCACTTCTCCGATTTGGGTTCGAGCTTATCAGGCTGAAGCCTTTTGACATAAGTGTCGCAACCCCAAACTTTAAGAAACGACAGCTTAGGTTTCTTGCCAAACCACAGTTCATACGGTGTTGTCTCAACGGATTTAGACGGTGCCCTATTTAATGTGAATGCAGCTGTCTCTAATGCATGACCCCAAAACGATAGTTGTAAATTGGTAAGAGACATCATAGATCGCACCATATCTAATAAAGTACGATTATGATGTTTGGACACACCATTATGCTATGGTGTTTCAGGTGGCGTGAGTTGTGAAACTATTCCACATTGTTTTAAATGAAGGCCAAACTCGTAACTCAAATATTCGCCTCCGCGATCAGATCATAGAAACTTTATTTTCTTGTTACGATGATTCTCCACTTCACTCTGAAATTTTTTGAACTTTTCAAATGTTTCAGACTTGTGTTTCATTAAGTAGATATACCCATATCTGCTCAAATCATCTGTGAAGGTTAGAAAATATCGATACCCGCCGCGTGCCTCAACACTCATCGGACCGCATACATCGGTATGTATTATTTCTAATAAGTCATTGGCTCGCTCCATTGTTCCGGAGAACGGAGTTTTAGTCATCTTGCCCATGAGGCATGGTTCGCAAGTATCAAATGATTCATAATCAAGTGATTCCAAAAGTCCATCTGCATGGAGTTTCTTCATGCGCATTACACCAATATGACCTAAACGACAGTGCCACAAATATGTTGCACTATCAATATCAAATTTGCATCTTTTGGCATCAATATTATGAATATGTGTATCACCATAATCCAGATTCAACAGAAATAGACCACTCTTCAAGGGTGCATGACCATAAAAGATATTATTCATATAAATAGAACAACCATTATTCTCTGATTTAAATGAATAACCGTCTCGCACTAAACAAGATCCAGATATAATGTTCATGCTTAACGCCGGCACCAAATAACAATTATTCAGATCTAAAACTAATCCCGAAGGTAGATGTAGAGGTAGCGTACCAACGGTGATCACATCGACCTTGGAACCATTTTCGACGCGCGTCGTAACCTCGTCCTTAGCCAATCTTCGTTTAATCCGTAGCTCCTGTTTCGAGTTACAAATATGAGCAACCGAACCAGTATCAAATACCCAGGCGCTACTATGAGCATTAGTAAGGTACACATCAATAACATGTATATCAAATATACCTTTGTTCACTTTGCCATCCTTCTTATCCGCCAAATACTTGGGGCAGTTCCGCTTCCAGTGACCAGTCCCTTTGCAGTAGAAGCACTCAGTTTTAGGCTTGGGTCCAGCTTTGGGCTTCTTCCCGGGAGTGGCAACTTGCTTGCCATTCTTCTTGAAGTTCCCCTTTTTCCCTTGCCCTTTTTCTTGAAACTAGTGGTCTTGTTAACCGTCAACACTTGATGCTCCTTCTTGATTTCTACCTCCGCAGCTTTGAGCATTGCGAAGAGCTCGGGAATTGTCTTGTCCATCCCTTGCAGATTATAGTTCATCACGAAGCCTTTGTAGATTGGTGGCAGTGATTGGAGAACTCTGTCAATAACACAATCAAGTGGAAGATCAACTCCCAGCTGAGTCAAGTGATTGTAATACCCAGACATTTTGAGTATGTGTTCATTGACAGAACTGTTCTCCTCCATCTTGCAGCAATAGAACTTGTTGGAGACTTCATATCTCTCAACCCGGGCATTTGCTTGAAATATTAACTTCAACTCCTAGAACATCTCATATGCTCCATGACGTTCAAAACGTCTTTGAAGTCCCGGTTCTAAGCCGTAAAGCATGGTACACTGAACTATCGAGTAGTCATCAGACCGAGCTTGCCAAATGTTCAAAACATCAGCATCTGCTCCTACAGCAGGCCTTTCACCTAGCGGTGCATCAAGGACATAATTCTTCTATGCAGCAATGAGGATAATCCTCAAGTTACGGATCCAGTCCGTGTAGTTGCTACCATCATCTTTCAACTTAGCTTTCTCTAGGAACGCATTAAAATTCAGGGGAACGGTAGCACGGGCCATTGATCTACAACATAGATATGCAAATACTATCAGGACTAAGTTCATGATAAATTAAGTTCAATTAATCAAATTACTTAAGAACTCCCACTTAGATAGACATCCCTCAAGTCATCTAAATGATACATGATCCAAATCAACTAATCCATGTCCGATCATCACGTGAGATGGAGTAGTCATCAATGGTGAACATCTCTATGTTGATCATATATACTACATGATTCACGTTCGACCTTTTGGTCTCTAGTGTTCCGAGGCCATGTCTGTACATGCTAGGCTCGTCAAGTTTAACCCAAGTATTCCGCATGTGCAAAACTGTCTTGCACCCGTTGTATGTGAACATAGAGTCTATCACACCCGATCATCACGTGGTGTCTCAACACGACGAACTGTAGCAATGGTGCATACTCAGGGAGAACACTTTTACCTTGAAATTTAGTTAAGGGATCATCTTATAATGCTACCACCGTACTAAGAAAAATAAGATGCATAAAAGATAAACATCACATGCAATCAAAATATGTGACATGATATGGCCATCATCATCTTGTGCTTTTGATCTCGATCTCCAAAGCATCGTCATGATCTCCATCGTCACCGGCTCGACACCTTGATCTCCATCGTTGCGTCGTGGTCGTCTCGCCAACTATTGCTTCTACAACTATCGCTAAAGCATAGTGATAAAGTAAAGCAATTACATGGCGTTTGCATTTCATACAATAAAGAGACAACCATAGGGCTCCTGCCGGTTGCCGATAACTTTTACAAAACATGATCATCTCATACAATAACATATATCAGATCATGTCTTGACCATATCACATCACAACATGCCCTGTAAAAACAAGTTAGACGTCCTCTACTATGTTGTTGCAAGTTTTACGTGGCTGCTACGGGCTTCTAGCAAGAACCGTTCTTACCTATGCACAAAACCACAACAGTGTTTTGTCAAGTTTGCTGTTTTAACCTTCTTCAAGGACCGGCCATAGTCAAATTCGATTCAACTAAAGTAGGAGAAACAGACACCCGCCAGCCACCTTTATGCAAAACTAGTTGCATGTCAGTCGGTGGAACCGGTCTCATGTACGTGGACATGTAAGGTTGGTCCGGGCCGCTTCATCTTACAATACCGCTGAATCAAAATAAGACGTTGGTGGTAAGCAGTTGCCACTGTTGGGAAACGTTGGATGGAAAACAAAAAAAATTATATGCACATGCAATGATCTATCCATGGAGATGCATAGCAACGAGGGGGAGAGTGTGTCTACGTGCCCTCGTAGACCGTAAGCGGAAGCGTTTCACAACGCGGTTGATGTAGTCGAACTTCTTCTCACGTCAACTGATCAAGCACCGAACGCACGGCACCTCCGCATTCTGCACACGTTCAGCTCGGTGACGTCCCTTGCCTTCTTGATCCAGCAAGTTGTCAAGGTAATAGATGAGTTCCGTCAGCACGACAGTGTGGTGACAGTGATGGTGAAGTGATCCTCGCTGGGCTTCGCCTAAGCATTTACGAAAATATGACCGGGGGTGTAAACTGTGGAGGGGGGCGCCGCACACGGCTAACAATTGATCTGGTGTGTGCTAGGGGAGCCCCCCACATATATATAGGTGGGAGGGAGAGGGGAGGCAGCCAGGAGGCGCCCAAGTAGGCCGAATCCTACTTGGGGTCTTCACATGGCCGGCGCCCCCTGCCTTATTTGTTGGAGGGGGAAGGAAGGAGGAGGGAGGTGGGAAGGAAGGGGGAGGCCGAATCCCCCCCTTTCCTTCTCCCTTCCCCTCTTTCCTTCTCCTCTGGTTCGGCCCATATGGGGGCGCACCTGCCCCTTGTGGCTGGTGCGTTTCCCCTCTTGGCCCATATCTTTTTCCGGGGGTGCCCGGAACCCCTTCCGATGACCCGATATGTACCCGGTACCCTCCGGAACACTTCCGGTGTCCGAATACCATCATCCTATATATCAATCTTTACCTCTCGACCATTTCGAGACTCCTCGTCATGTCCGTGATCTCATCTGAGACTCCGAACAACATTCGGTCACCAAATCACATAACTCATATAATACTAAATCGTCATCGAATGTTAAGCGTGCGGACCCTACGGGTTCGAGAACTATGTAGACATGACCGAGACACCTCTCCGGTCAATAACCAATAGTGGAACCTGGATGCTCATATTGGCTCCTACATATTCTACGAAGATCTTTATCGGTCGAACCGTTATGACAACATACATAATTCCCTTTGTCCACCGGTATGTTACTTGCCCGAGATTCGATCATCGGTATCTTCATACCTAGTTCAATCGCATTACCGGCAAGTCTCTTTACTCATTCCATAATACATCATCCCATGACTAACTCCTTAGTCGTTTGCTTGCAAGCTTATGATGTGTATTATCGAGAGGGCCCAGAGATACCTCTCCGATACTCGGAGTGACAAATCCTAATCTCGATCTATGCCAACTCAACAGGCACCTTCGAAGATATCTGTAGAGCATCTTGATAATCACCCAGTTACGTTGAGATGTTTGATAGCACACAAGGCATTCCTCTGGTATCCAGGAGTTGCATAATCTCATAGTCAAAGGAATATGTATTCGAAATGAATAAAGCAATAGCAATAAAACTGAACGATCATTATGCTAAGCTAACGGGTGGGTCTTGTCCATCACATCATTCTCCTAATGATGTGATCCCGTTATCAAATGACAACACATGTCCATGGTTAGGAAACCATAACCATCTTTGATCAACGAGCTAGTCTAGTAGAGGCTCACTAGGGACACGGTGTTTGTTTATGTATTCACACATGTATTAAGGTTTCCGATCAATACAATTCTAGCATGAATAATAAACCTTTATCATGAATAAGGAAATATAAAATAACAACTTTATTATTGCCTCTAGGGCATATTTCCTTTAGTTAGTACCTGTTGTCCTGTATCACTGTACTTGCATTCATACCTGGTTCATTATGTGACAGCAGTATGCATGATAGCTTGCTTATCAATAGTTCGCTCGAAATTATCAGATCTGTATTAATGGTTACATTAATGTAGAATATACCAAATGCCAATGAAAAAGTTTAGCTCTGCATTGTTCTTGTAAGTACCTTCTGTCCTTTATTAGTCTACTTATATTGACAGCTAGTTGTTCATGTACCATCACTCTGTAGCTTATTTTCTTTGCCCTCCATTTTCTACACATCAGATCTATATTTACTCTTACCATATGGTTGGATAAAACCAATGGTACTAAAGAAGTTTAGCTCTATATTGCTCTTGGCTGTACCTTTTGCCTGTATCACTGTACTTACATTTATAGCTACTTGGTTATGTAGCATCACTCTTCATCTTATCTTAAATATTCTCCATTTTTTCTTATATTATCACATCTATATTTACTCTTAACAAAATGTAGAATAAAGGCAATGCTTATGAAGAAGATTATGTGGTAAACTCTTGAATTGCCCTACCCCCCCCCCCCCCCCCATCAGCATGGACAAGGGCTTTATAGAGCCGGTCTTCACCACTAATGTAAGTTTTTCTTTCTCAAGCCTTCAAACTTTTTTGTGTATATTTGGTTAGCCATGACTGCAACAGCTGTTTATTTTTGGTGTTTGCATCAAATTGCATGTTTAAAGTTTATTATGAAGTTCATAAACAAAAGTTTGTCCTTCTCAATTTAAGTTTTCAGTTGTACAACCAAGTTCCTTCTTCATACCATGTAAATTAAACTATACAGAGCAAGTGATCTTCTTTTGCACTGCATGTATGCTTCCGTTCTTGATCTGTAATCCAGTGGTGTGGTGAAACTACCCACTACAGCACAATGTCATATTCTGCAATGTCTTAACTATGAACAATGTCACATTATTCTACTATTATTTAAACCGTCTCTTTATTTGCCAATCTGAAATAGGATAAATTGACAGCACACTAACCATTGTTACTTATGAGTTCTTGATCTGTAATCTAGTGGTGTCGTGAAGCTGCCAACTCCTTCACAATGTCATTTCCTGCCATGTCTTAACCTGAACAATACCATATTGTGTTAATGCTATTTTAAACTGTGTCTCTTTACTCGCCAATAAGAAATGTGATGAATTGTCAGCATTGATACTTATATGTGCAAAAAATATCATCTGTCTGCTTGTTTCTCTTTCAGAGTGAGGAGGATATAAGCATCAAACAAGTGCAGTCTCATCAGCTTGCTCAGCTGCTTGCGCTGCAGCTCCCGAGCAGGGCTAACCTTTCTTGAACTTGATTGAAGTGCTGTCGGTTTTGTATATTATTTTGTCGGCGTGTTTATTTGCACTGGTGGCGATCTTTGATGCCCAGTGTATGTAATCTGCTATCTGCTTGTGCTTTATTATCATATTGGCGAACTTTGATGCCCAGTGGATGTAATATGCCGTAATTTCTTTATTGTATTGTCTAGGTTTTTTCTTATTCATGATGCTGTAGTTATTTTACTGTATATATATCCTGTCTTCACTCCATGAAAAGTAAACCAGCCAAACCGTAAAAATACGGTAAATAATCGGGCCGTCATGCAAATCACTATATATGGGCCGCATCATGGGCCCAGTCATCTTGGTCCATTAACAGGCCTAAATGTAAACTGTCCCACTAGTAGTTTCGGGCTTTTAATAGGCCGAGTAAACCGCCGGCCCTATTTTGGCAAGAAAATTCAATGGGCTTTTAGTAGGATGAAAAGTAGGTTGGGCCTGAAACGTGCTAAACAGCTCACGGGCCGACAGCAGGCCGAAATAGACCCCAGCCCATGATTGTGCCAATCACATCACATGCCATTAACAGGACAAAATTATCTCGGTCCTTGTTTGGCCCAATCAGATTATCGGCTATGAGCAGGCCGAATGCAAAGCGGGCCATAATTAGGCCCAACTATATGACAGGATTTTAACAGGCCGAAATAAATATAGGGCCGAAATGTTAAACGGGCCTTTAACAAGGCAAAACTAATATCATGTCGTACTATTAAATGGGCTTTTAGCAAATAGAAATCCTAACCGGGCCTCAAGTGGGCCCAAAAGCAGAGTGTCCAGTTGACGGGCCGAATCTGATATGGGCCATAATTTAGCCCAAAGAATGAAAGGCTCTTAAAGGGTCGGATCTGATATGGGCCGTAATATGGCCCAGAACATGGTAGGCTATTAACGGGCCGGATCTCATATGGGCCCTTATTAGGCCCAAAACGTGGCAGGCTGTTAATGGACCGGATCAAATATGGGCCGACATTTGGCCCAAAACATTGCAGCCTGTTAACGGGCCGGCCCACTAGTGTCTTCAAAATCTTGTGGGCCTTTAGCTGGGCCGGCCCATTATGGTCTGCAAAATCTTGTGGGCCTTTAGCTGGGCCAGCCCATTTAATCTTTATGGGCCACTTTTGGGCCGGTCCACATGTCAACATATCATAGGCGCATCTCGCCCATTGGATGAGTGACATCTGTGCCAACGCAGAGCTGACATGTGGTTCCGCCGGCTGTTAGCGGGTTATCTGATTGGTCGTGGCTGTTAGCGGGTTATCGGATCCAAAACCAGACCCGATAGCTTAACGGCGACCTGTTATGTGGATGCCACATGTCGGTTACCCTTGATGAAAGCACTTCCATGACGCGGCATTTATCGTGAAGGAAGTGGACACTTCCGTGATGATAATTTTGGTATTGTCATGGAACACTTCTACGACAGCACAGGTATGACTCTCTTGATTCTATCATAAAATCGTCATGGATGTACATGCATGACAGAAAACGTGACCTACTATGACAAACACGTATCACCACAG
Organism: Thinopyrum elongatum; assembly: GCA_011799875.1. NCBI lineage: Eukaryota > Viridiplantae > Streptophyta > Magnoliopsida > Poales > Poaceae > Thinopyrum > Thinopyrum elongatum. The sequence continues at coordinate 103,306,045 of CM022302.1, forward strand.
AAGTGTATTTTTTTTGTAGTGATAGTATGCGTTGAAGAGGGTGGCCGGGGGCAATACTACGCGTCGTATAGGACATTCACTCGCGTGCGATGCTTCCATCCGTGGGCCCGCGAGGTTGTCCTCCATCACTTTAACCCAACAAGGAGGTTTCTTTTTGGGTTGTGTTGCGGTAGGAGTATATATAGTACTCGTTGAAGAGGGTGGTCGGGGGCAATACTACGCGTCATATAGGACAGTCACTCGCGTGCGATGCTTCCATCTATGGGACCACGAGGTTGTCCTCAATCACTTTGACCCAACAAAGAGGTTTCTTTTTGGGTTGTGTTGCAGTAGGAGTATATAGTACGCGTCAAAGAGGGGAGGAGGGGGTCGGGGCAGCACATACTACACACACATCATGAACGATCTCGCTCCATGTGGGGACATTTCGGTTTCCGAGGCAGGTGCCACAAAGAAGTTGTGCATATTGGGTATTAAAAACATCACCAACACATTGGGCCACATGTAGACAATGGTTGTCACTCATTCGCCTGCGACTCTTCCCTCCATGAGCCCGCGAGGTCGTTGTCCATCTAATATATGACACAACAAGAAAGGTAATTTGACAAACAAGGAGGATTATTTTTGGGTTGTGTTACGGTACATAGGAGTATATATTACATGTCAAAGATGGGAGGGGGGCAACATATATATACTACGTGTCATGAACCTCCGTTCGTGTGGGGGGCTTAAAGGTTTCCGAGGCATGTGCCACACCAAAGTTTTGCATATATATTAGGTATTCAAACATCACAACCACACATCTCCATACATGTGTTTGGCCCACAAGCAAGCGATGGCGGTTGTCCTCTAGCACTCACTCACGGGGCCGGTTATCAGCGAGATGCTTCGTCCATCTCTGTGTGCCCGCTTGGTCAATCACTTCGACCGACGGCGATAGAGGTTAATTTGACTTATAATTAGGAGGGGATTAAATTTTGGTTCGTCTTATACGGTACGGCACATGCAACTATAATTCGAGCGCATGTGTACGCACGAATCCCTCCCACCGGGTCGAAGTGGGGGGTGGGGGCGAGCACGCGACGCGTCATGAACCAGATCTATGTGGGGACTGTGTGATTTTCGACGCACGCATGCGCCACATCAAAATGTTGTGCTTTTGGTATTCAAACATATATGCATGCATCACGCATCTCCATACATATGTTTGGGGCACATACATGCAGTAGTTGTCTTTGGACACTCTCCCTCGCTTGGTTATCATCGACGGCCTATATATTCATGGGCCCACGTGGACGTCGATCACTTTGACCAACAACGCGAGAGAGGTTACCAGGGTGGATTCTTCTTCTCTTGGTTCGTGTTACCGTATAGTCGTACGTCGATCATGGTGAGATTCGAGACCTAAGTTCGAGGGCTTGCATGCATACACATGAATCCCTATATATATAGTATACGCGTCATGAAACCCTCACTCCGTGTGGGGACTTTCCGGTTCCAAAAGCACGCTGCCACATCAAAGTTGTGCATTGGGTATATTCAAACACCACATGGCACTTCATACATATGTTTGGGCCACATGCATGCAGTGGTTGTCTTCCGGCACTCCCTCGCATGGTTTATCAGCGACAAGCTAGCCTATTTTGTGGGGCCACGTGTGGACGTCCATGCATGACTTTGACCCAACAACAAGAGAGGTTATACGACCAAGGTTGTGATTCTTCTTGGTCAGTCTTACAATACGCCTTGGTGAGATGCCCCCTCCCACCGACTCAAAGTGTGTGTGTCGGGTGGGGGGGGGGCACAGTACTACTTCATACTAGATGAACCTCCGTGGGGTCGGGGATGTCCGGTTAATTTGCGATGCACATGTGCCACATCAAATTTGTGATTTGGTTATTTAAATATCACACGACATCGTTTTCACACACACACACACACACACGCTCACACACATATCAGGCCACCCTCAGGTGTGGTTCGTATGTGGTCTCACCCATCTAACGCCAGAAGAACACATCTGTGGGCCCGCACACGGTCCACATTTGATCGGAACCAGGGGGTTGACCATGATGTACACCTTTCAGTTTTGTGTTATGGTAGGATGAGATGTAAGATCTAGCTACTTGGGGGCATGCATTCATAGCTAGGATTCCCCTCCCGGCAACATGAAGTGTGTGTGTGTGTTTGGGGGGGGGGGGGGGGGGCTAGCAATAATAACGTGCGCTTTGTGCGACAGGTGCCACATCAAACTTGTGCATTGGGTATTTGAACATCAAACCACCCTTTTCATACATATATTTGGTCCACATGCAAGTGTGTTCATGTTCTGACCCTTTCCCGCGTTTTTTTCACCAAATTTATAAACAGCAGACGAGTCGGACGCAGCAACCGTCTGCGATCGGGTACGAAACAGACACGGTTCCCTAGGACTACCCGTGTGCCGTGCCCCTTCCCCTGTCACCCACATGATCACAGTAGATTGGGCTCCACGAGGCTTCTATCCCCCTCTCTAAAATATCTACTCCCTCGCAATCTCGAAAATATCTACCCGCCTAGATGGTTTTTCTGTTTTATAGCACACGATTAGTATGTGTGGACCGTGTGTGATGTATGTTTCTCCCACTCTGCTTCAATCAGTAGATCCAAATTTTCAGTAGCCCTGGCATTTTATTCCCGCCCGCATCCCTCGCAATCTCAAAAATATCTGCTCGGCAGGAGTGTTTTTCTGTTTGATAGCACATGATTATTATGTTTTAACCGCGTGTGATGTTCATTACTCCCGCCCCGCTCTGCTTCAATCCCTTGATCCAAATTTTTAGTAGCCCCGCCATTTTACTCCTGCCTAGTAAAATTTTCAATACCCGTGGCATTTCCTCAAACACCACCTAGGACCCCCTCCACACACACACCCCAAATCCTTCGCTCACCCCAAATCCCCCGCTCACACACATACACACCACCCCCTCACTCCAAATCTAGCTAGGTCACCGCCGCCGCGCCGCCTCCATCGTCAACCTCTGCTGGTCTACCTGTGCAGTTTACCCACCGATACACATACCCTCACCGCCCTGAGTTTCTTAGATGACGCCTGTGAAATGCCCCCTTTCCCAAAGATCCCCATCCCCACCCCCTCCCCCACTCTAGAGCGTCGCAGCCTAAGCCCGGCTACACTTCCTGGGGAGCTCGAGGAAAGAATGGCCCAAAAGAGCTTTACCGCGGCCTCTTCGCCCGACGTCGGCGAGGTGCCCGTTTGGGAAGCTGACGATGATGACTGGACCTGGATTGAGCCTTTCAATCAGCGGTCTAGAGTATTCTGGCATGTCGCGGACGCCGGCTACGACATCGAGGTCGTCGACAGTGACGGCTTGATGCGGGCTATGTCACAGGTTAAGTTGCCCACCCCCAACCCTTCGGGTTCGATAGCCGTCGATCTCATCGATGGCCCTGCCGCTGATCTCCCGTGGCTCGTTATGAACAATTTGCCATCCTTCATCGCCATGCCCTTTTGTCATTTCTGAAGGACACGTTCTGCGACGTTGGCTTGGGATCCTCAGCTGGCAAGTCAGACCTCATCGACGGCGACCACGAGGAGGAGCCAATCTGTGACAAGTGAGGAAACCCATGATTTGTCTTCTCGAACCCCTTTTGTAGTGAGAACCTGTCCAGTATTTATTGCTATATTTGGTTGTTTGCATTATGCCTTGTTTATTTCTACGATTTATGGTTGTTCGGTTGTTTTTAGTTAGCATATGTCCAGTTTCAATTGCCATCTTTGGTTGTTCGTAGTATGCCTTGTTTATTTCAGCTATTCATAGTGTGACGTTCTATATGTGCTAGTATGAATTGTGCAGTTCAATTTCATCAATACCAATTTTAACAATAGCTCTAGGAATGACTATATTTGGTTGCTGTTATGCATGTTGTACTCCCTCCAAATATTTTTAGTTCGCATATAAGATTCGTCTAAAGTCAAGCCTCGTAAAGTTTGACCAACTTTATAGAAAAAAATACCAACATTCACAATATGAAATCAATATCAGTAGATGTGTCGTGTCTTTAATTTTCATATTGTATAACTTTAGCATGGTAGATGTTGATATTTTTTCATATAAATAAGGCCAAACATTATGAAGTTTGACTTCAGACAATTCTTATATGCAGAGTAAAAGGACCATAGGGAGTATTAACACACCTTTCCATTTGATTTAACAATGGTACTGTTTGGATACTCTAACTTAGCTAGAGGTTAGAGTTAGTTTCTAGCTCATGACAGTTAAAAGGAAGAGAGAGATTGGTGGAATAGTTGATTGTATTTCTTGAGCCTCGTGGGCATATATATAGGAGTACATGGTCATCTTGGAGTACAAGTCAAGGTAGAATAAATCCTATACTATCCTAAGTTTCCTAAATAACAATGATACTCAACAATGACTAACCCTAAACTAACTCTAGCCAAAGAGGTGTTTGGATGACAGGGTTAGATTGACAATAAATGCAATAGGAGAACTAGAATCAATTAGCGCCTCTTGGGTGGGATAGTTGTCTTGGGTGGGTTAGACGTAACTAGCTCAATCTAGCCTCATGTTTGGATACTTCAGGGCTATTTGAGCCCAAACTAGCTCAAACTATCTCTAACCCATGGATTCAAATAGGGCCAATAACTAGTGTACTTAGACCTGCACAATACAAGTTTGAATGACTATGTGTGCTTGTTTTTAAATATTAGGCATGTTGTAGTTAATAACACACCTTTCCACTTCTTGTTTTTAAATATTAGGTTTTTAACAATTTGGTCTTGCACATGTAGGTCCTGCTGTCAGAGGTTTTGACCCACTGTTCGACCCTTTTTGCATATGGGGAAATGAGTTGTCCATGAATATCAGTCAAGTCAAGAAACTCAGAAAGATTGTTAGGATAAAGAAATTAGCGACAAAAAACAACAAGATCTTTGTCTGCACAATGAAGAAGACATCAGTTCACTACAGCATGGTACTAACTGTTATACCTTGTCTTTTTAATTCCTTTGCGCCATTTCAAATCTAGAGAAGATATTTATGCATATCCTTGTTTTCAGGCCTTTCCAAAGCAGTTCACTGATGATTACCTCTCAAACTACATGTATGGACAGGAGGCGAGGAAGGTATTCATACAACACCCATGGTTCAATATTGAATTCTTCCTGAAGAGGACGAAGGATGGACGGTCAATCATCCACATGCACTGGCCTAAAGTTGCAAAGACATTCAACATCAATGAAGGCTCAATATTCGCCTTTTGTTTTAGCAGTTTTCCGGAAAACTGCTTCATCTGTCTATGTAGTGTCTATGATGCTAATTTCCAAAGGTTATAGATGTTGCATGTGAAACTTGGTGCTGGTGCAGTTGTGTAGCTGAGTGCTAAAGCTATATGATGTTTTACTCTGATGTATTTCAATTATGAAATCCTGCTTCCTTAATACGAAAATGAAATATATTGTGTGCTTAATATGATATGTCAATTAGATTAATAAATGGATTATTAATAATGGGCCAATTAGCCTGCTAATTAGGTTTTTCTCTTGCAAACGGTTATTGAGAAAACACTGTGGGCGATGACCTTAGACAACGCACACAGTTTCTAGGAATAAAACGTATTGGACCAATGAACAATCGCACACGACTTCCTCTTGAAAACTGTTTGTGTTATGCCACCATGCGCAAACATTTACCACATAAAAAGTGTGTGTGATGGACAGCCTATGCCACACAGTTTCTTCTACGCACCGGTGTGATGCATTCAATAACGCAAACTATAAAATTGTTAATATTGTATGCAATGGCAACACTATCACAAATAATTTAATGGGGAAAATTGTGTGTGATGTACATGCGAACAGAAATGTTTTCCTTGGAGTGACTGTGTGGGATGTATATACGAACGGAAACATACTTCTTGGATTGACTGTGTGGGATGTACATACTAATGGAAACGTATTCCTTGGATTGACTGTGTGGAATGTACATACGAAAGGAAACATTTAGCCGGGACTGACTGTGTGGGATGTAGTTACGACCGGAAACGATTTGGCCTGTATTATTGTATTTTTTAGCACAACTGTACGTATAACCGTATTTTATCGCTCGCTCGTCGCACACGACCTCACTTTGCCTAGCGTGTGTGACCGGAGGGCCTATCCCCGACGGTTTCTGGGTCGTGTGGGAAGGACCCCCCTATCGCAGTCACTCACTTGGCGACGGTTCAAAACGCCATCGCGTAAAGGGGTAAAACCTGTTTGTATAGCACATCGCTGTACCAGTGCATGTCCGATCATCACATGAGATGGGGTAGTCATCAATGGTGAACATCTTCATGTTGATCATATCTACTATATGGCTCTTGTTTGACCTTTCGGTCTCCAGTGTTCCGAGACCATGTCTGTACATGCTAGGCTCGTCAAGTTTAACCCAAGTATTCCGCGTGTGTAAATTTGGCTTACACCCATTGTATGTGAATGTAGAGTCTATCACACCCGATCATCACGAGGTGCTTCGAAACGATGAACTTTAGCAACGGTGCATACTCGGGGAGAACACTTTTATCTTGAAATTTAGTGAAGGGATCATCTTATAATGCTACCGTCGTTCTAAGCAAAATAAGATGCATAAAGGATAAATATCACATGCAATCAAAATATGTGACATGATATGGCCATCATCATCTTATGCTTTTGATCTCCTTCTTCAAAGCATCGTCATGATCTCCATTGTCACCGGCTCGACACCTTGATCTCCATCGTTGCGTCGGGGTCGTCTCGCCAACTATTGCTTCTACAACTATTGCTAACACATAGCGATAAAGTAAAGCAATTACATGGCGCTTGCATTTTATACAATAATTAAGAGACAACCCTAAGGCTCCTGCCGATTGTCGATATTACAAAACATGATCATCTCATACAACAATGTATATCACATCACGTCTTGACCATATCACATCACAACATACCCTGCAAAAACAAGTTAGACGTCCTCTACTTTGTTGTTGCAAGTTTTACGTGGCTGCTACGGGCAACTAGCAAGAACCGTTCTTACCTACACAAAACCACAATGGTGATTATCAAGTTTGCTATTTTAGCCTTCTTCAAGGACCGACCGTAGTTAAATTCGATTCAACTAAAGTAGGAGAAACAGACACCCGCCAGCCACCTTTATGCAAAACAAGTTGCATGTTAGTCGGTGGAACCGGTCTCATGTACGTGGACATGTAAGGTTGGTGCGGGCCACTTCATCCCACAATGCCACCAAATTAAAATAAAACGTTGGTGGTAAGCAGTATGACCATCACCGCCCACAACTCCTTTGTGTTGCACTCGTGCATATCATCTACGCATAGACCTGGCTCATGATGCCACTATTGGGGAACATTGCAAGGAAAAAAATTCAACGCACACACAAGATCTATGCATGGAGATGCATAGCTACGAGAGGGGGAGAGCATCTACATACCCTTGTAGATCACTAAGCGGAAGCCTTTATCACGCGTTTGATGTAGTCGTACTCTTCGCGATCCGATCACGATCCAACCGATCTAGTGCCGAACGGACGACACCTCCGAGTTTAGCACATGTGCGGCTCGATGACGTCTCCTCCTTATTGATCTAGCAAGCGGGAGAGGAGAAGTAGATGGGATGACAACCAACATGATGGCGTGGTGGTGATGGTGGTGGTGGAGCACCGACAGCGCTTCGCTAAGTGTCGTCGGGATGAGGCGGTGGAACTACGGAGTAAAGAAAGAGAGAGGGGTGCCAAGGGCTTGGTGTGTCCTCTTGGGGCACCCCTCCCCTCTATATATAGGTGGAGGGGCGTGGGAAACAGCCCCTCCAAGCCCTAGGGCGCAGCTAAGGGGAAGAGGACTTGGACTCCAAGTCCAATCCTATTCCTACTAGGACTCCTTCCTTTTTTTGCCTTCCCTAGCCACATGGGCTTTTCAGGACTTGGTGCGCCTAGCCCAATAAGTCCAGGCCACCTCCCCGCAGCCCATGCTAGCCCTTGGGTCGTGGTGGACCCACTTGTGTGTGACGACCCCGGCTTAATCGTGCACTAATCATACATGCAAATGCACACGATCAAGCCTAAGGACTCACTTGAAGATATCACAACAAAACTCTAAAACATAAATAAATTCATACAAGCTTTATATTACAAGCCAGGGCCTCGAGGGCTCAAATACATAGCTCGATGGCATACAAGTGTTAGCGGAAGCATCAGATATCTGGGTACAGATATAATACAGAAATAGAGACAAGCCTTTATGAAGGCAGGGCAAAATAAAATACTACGATCGGAAGGCGTAGGCCTCCTGCCTAGGACCCTCCGAATCCTACTCCCGGTCGTCCGTCGGCTCCTCGTAGTAGTACTCGCCAGGAGGGTAGTAGCAGTAGCCGTAGTCGTCGACGGGGGCTGCTATCTCAGGGGCTCCGTCATCTCCCGGCGTCAAATGGATATGGGGAGAAAAAGAAAATAAAGCAAACATGAGTACTCATCCGAAGTACTCAGCAAGCAAGGATCTACACTACATATGCAACATTTTCAAAGGGGGCTGTATATGTGGACTGGGCTGCAGAAATGCTAGAGAAGAGGGGAAAGCCTAGTCCTATCGAAGACTAGCATCTTCAATCATCTTCATCGGTCTTGCGGCATTAGAAGAGTGCAGATTACACAATGTAAAGTAGTAGTAGTGTATCATCAACCTCGGCCAGGGATCCTTTCTCGACTCCCTGCGATAAAGCAATCCCAGAGCCATACTATCCAGTTATCATCTCAAGTTCTAGTTGTACCGATCGGGATACAACTCCGAGTGTCCGTTACCGTAGGACAGGCTATCGATAGATTAGTTCTTCCCTGCAGGGGTGCACCAAGTTACCCACCACGCTCGCTTAACTCCGGCTGGACACACTTTTCTGGGTCATGCCCGGCCTCGGCTAAGCAACACGCCGCAACCCGACCTAGGCTCTAAAGAGAGTTCAGCACGCCGGACTAACCTATGCCCCCAGGGGTCTTGGGCCTTCGCCCTGGGAACCCTGCACGTTGTGAGGATGCTTCAGAAGCAGACCTAGCAACCCCTTATACAAGCGTGGTTGCGTTCCTAGTCCAATCCAAAGCGGGCCGCTCCTCGCTGACGTCAATAGAGCTTCGGCTGATGTATACGACGCAGAACGCCCATACTATGCCCACGTGATGGTTAGTGCTATCGGGCCAGAGGCCCCTCGGATCAAATATCCAAACCGTTAGTGTGTTGATAGTGCGGAAACGAGCAGAGACTCTTGAAAGATGTGACCCCATCGCCCCGTCTCGAGGACTTGCGGCAAGGGCTAGGAATGCCCGGCCACGCCTCGTGTTCAACCCTCAGGCACCATCCAGGTCCACCCGATTCCACATTACTCGCTAATAAGCTCGCGCGGGTACCCCTCAGGGCCGACCCGTCTTTAGTATCATGTTACAGTGTACAGTCATAGTAACCAAAGTATTCGTGTGTCTGACACCAAAGGGACCCTGAGGAATCACCCTCGATGGAATCCCACTTGATGTTTTCGTCAAGGTGAACTAAGGAGGAATCACCCTCGAGGTCCACACTTGAGGAGTTGCGCGATGACGTCGTTATCGGGGGTGGTGTAGGAGGAATCACCCTCGCTTACCATGACCAAATAACTAACCTACAAGGTTACCATCTGAAGTGCTGACGAGGTATCACCCTCGGCACTCGATAGTAACCCAGCAGTGTCGGCAACTAAGGGGGATGTGACGTGCGGTGTCGGGGCCTGGTCTTCAATCCCGTTGCAGGGGTCTTCTGATCATCCAGTGGGGCAGTCGAGATAAGTGGGGGTCTCTGTCGGTCTCTACCCAACCTATTCTAAACAGTTTAGGATAACAGGTAAGTATCAATAGCAGGGTACAAGTTAACAGGCTATGCAGCAGATATAGGATACAGTAACAGCAGCAGATTCTAATGCAAGCATAAGAGAGAAGAGAATGGGTGATATCGGAATGCTCAAAAAGGGGGTGCTTGCCTGCAAGCTCTGGAGCAAGTGGCCGGTCGTCGGGGACGTAGTCTTTCTCCGGAGCGGCGTCTGCCTTAGGAGCTACGTCAACGTCGGGGTCTAATCGAGAGAGAAAAGGGGGAGAAAACAGGTAAACATAATGCAATCAAATGCAACATCAGGCATGCTACGCCTAGTATGCAGTGCAGGGTTGCCTAACGATATGTCTAAGTCAATTTGGTTATTTTTGGATTAAAGTTGGATTTATTAACAGGTAAGTATGCACTATTCATCTACCAGAATCGGGCTCGGAGTTGCGGGTTCTTCTACGTAGGGGGTTCTGACAAAGAAACAGACAACACGATCAGATTCGTCTCGTCGTTCTGAGCAACTTTCATGTTTTAAGTTTTTCGACTTGAGCCACGGTTTAAAAGTTATGTATTTTCGAAGTTTAAATGATTTTCTGAAATTATTTTAATTAACAGAATTGATTTATGACGTCAGCATGATGTCAGCAGTCAACAGCGGCTGACCAGAGTCAAACCTGACATGTGGGTCCACTGGGACCCACATGTCAGTCTCTGTTGGGCTAACTATGGATTAATTAAACTAACAGCGTGATTAGTGGGGTGGGCCCCTGATGTCAGCGACTAATTATCTAAATAATTAATTAACATGTTTTAATTAATAGTTTTATTTATTTTAAAAATGTTTTAACTGGTGGGGCCCGCATGTCAGTGGGCCTGAGTGCCCAGTCAGCATAGTTGACTAGGTCAAAGGGGTCAGCGGGGCCCACACATCAGTGACTCAGGGGGACCCACACGTCAGGCCACGTCGGCGCCGGCCGGAGACAGCTCCGGCGGCCTCAAACGCGGCGGCGTGTCGGTGGAAACGACACCTATGGGATCACGGGGCGCGGATCCCTTTTTGCTACGGTTGGCGGGCGCGGAGCTGTGCAAAGAGCGGGTCGAGAAGATGAACGCGGGGGGTTTACCCAGGTTCGGGCCGCAAAGATGCGTAATACCCTACTCCTGCTTTGGTGTATATTTGAGTGTTCTTGAGTTCTTGAACTAGCTACGGGGGATAACTTGTCCAAAAGATCCGAATCCTTCTCCTGGACGCCTCGGGCCTCCTTTTATAGGAAAAAGGGGTCGCCACAGTGGCACACAGGAGGTGGAAAGGTGTACAGTGGATGAGTCTATCCTTGGGCGCTGCGGGACAAAACGCATTAAATGTGTTGGGGAACGCGATAGAAAACGAAAATTTTCGGTATAGCGAGCACGCCCAGGACCACTATGGAGACTGCATACAAGGTTTGATCTTATCCGTACCGACTCGAAACGCAGCGGAAGAAGAGTCGGTGGAGATCGTTGGTGCAGATCCCCGCAGCTAGGATTTACAACCTCCCAACCGCGAGGATGTATTCCCTCGTCGGACAGCCCTTCGGGAGGCGGTCGGACAGTCCCCCGGACGATGTCGCGGACAGCCCTTCGGGAGGACCCTCGAAACTCGAACGGAGACTCGGACAGCCCTTCGGGAGGATACTCGAACAGCCCCTCGGGCAAAAGATCGGAACTACGACCTCTCTACGGGGTTGCACACATACGGTGTCAGCTATCCGGCAGGGCTTCGCCGTCCAGAACTAGTTCCTGCCGGAACCCAGACAGCCTTTCGGCTCTACGAAACTCTTTTCGTGGGAGGGAGAGAAGAAGCCAGATAATGCATGGCATGTGTATGAGAGCAAGGGATGATTGTGGAGGGCTGCCCCTCCACCTCTATTTATAGGATAGCCAAGGGGTAAAGATGTCATACAAAAACCCCCAAAGTACCCCCACTTTATGCCTTTCCACAAAAGAATAAAGATAAAAGGGGTGCCATGTGGAGCTCCAAGGAGCTCCACCATGCTTGGCCGGCCACACCCTTGGGGGACCCCCCAAGGGGGCTTCCTTAGTGCCTAAGGCATTCTAGAAGCCTTTTGGGAAATTCCCAAAAGGTGCTTTCCATAAAATTCCCAAAAAGCACTTTCACTATTCACGACGACATTTTTCAGCGTCCGTTCGAACTGAAAATATTTATGTGGGCTTAGAACAATTCCAGTACCCACTAAAATAATTTTCAACGCGTTCTGGAACAATTCCAGATTAGTGATTTTCATCTGCGAAAAGCATCTGAAGCGGTTCCGGCAGCTCCGAAACATTTCCGGTTTTTCTTCCAGAAAATTTCCAGAAGTTTCCAGAATGATTCTGGCACCCTCCAAGAATTATCAGGCATGTGCCGAAAACAATTTGACTTTATGGTATCCTCTGAAACAACTTTTCAGTTTCACCGGAACTCATCCGGTGACCTCTTTGCGGAACCTTTCCGCTGTCCGAAACTTTTTTCGGTGATTTTCTCTCAGACTCCCTGTCTAGTATTCAGCAGATAGATGACCCTTAAGCGTGTGACCCTATAGGTTCGGTGAAGCATAGACATGACCTGGAACCCTTTCCAATCAATGATCAACATCGGAGCCGTGGACACCCATATTGACCCCTATACCCACACGAATGAATATTCGAGTGAACCTCCAGTTGCCGTGTGCTATTCCTGTTGCTTCGCGATATGTCACAAACACCCGAGGTAAGATTTATTGCATTCCTGTGGGTCAACAATTTGTCCATCATGCAAGTTACCTCGTTACCGGTTTTGTTCTCTTTTCTCGTTTCCGTGTTTCGGCATCCCAGTGATCAAATCACAAGGTGTCTGGCCAGACGATGATGGATACCGTAACACCGAGAGGGCCCAAGTATATCTCTCCATCGCCGGAGGAGCAAATCCCAATCTTGAGCTATCTCGTTACATGCCATACCTTTCCGTGAACCCGTAAGCCGCCGTAATAGCCACCCAGTTACGGATGACGTTTAACAAACCCCAAAGTTCACGAAGCAAGCACGAAGGAACTCGATACTCTCATGGTCTAAGGAATTATGCAAACATTAACTATCTCTGTGTTATTAACCATAACTTGTGACGAATGTATCTCATAGCATAACATCATATTGGGTTGATTCAACACAAGTGTTCTATCAACATCGTGCCCTCAAAATTGCTGGCATAGCCATGCCCATGATCAGGAAAACAGGATCATCATGCAATACTTGAGCCAGTCTTAGAGGCAAGACTAGGAATACATTTTACCGTTTATTATACCACACGTGCACATGAGTTTCCCTCCAAGCCTCGTTTTATTTGCAGACTCGAGAATCATTGCAGTTATAGCATGGAACATAAACTTTCATTACAAACCAGGAGATACAAAATAACTGTGTTACTGCCTCTAGGGCATATCTCCTACAGACTCCCACTTGCACTAGAGTCATAATCCAGTTACATGGCTTCCCTAACACCAATGGCTATCCGGTGTTGCTCATGCTTTGCTCGTGGTAGAGGCTTTGTCATCGGGTCTGACACATTCAGATCCGTGTGAACTTTGCGTACTTTCACTAAACCCTCTTCGACATGATGTCGAATGAGTTTATATTTGCGTTGAATATGTCTTGTCTTATGGTGCGAACTTGGCTCCCTTGCCTGAGCCACGGCGCCACTATTATCACAATAGATCTCCACCGGGTCCTGGGCACTAGAAACCACACCAAGGTCTTCAAGAAATTGCTTGATCCATACCGCCTCCTTGGAGGCTTCTGAAGCGGCAACATACTCCGCCTCCGTCGTAGAGTCCGCCACAGTCTTTTGTTTGGAACTTTTCCAATCAACTGCGCCACCGTTCAATATGAAAACATAGCCTGATTGAGATTTGAAGTCATCTGGGTCAGTCATGAAGCCTGCATCAGTGTAACCACTTACAATGAGCTCTTCATCACCTCCGTACACAAGGAGTAAATCCTTGGTCCGTCTGAGGTACTTAAGAATACCCTTGACTGCGGCCCAGTGTTCCAATCCTGGATCACTTTGGTACCGGCTGCTAACACTTAGCGCATAGGAAACATCCGGTCTTGTACATAGCATGGCATACATAATAGAACCAACTGCCGAGGCATATGGAACATCATTCATTTGTACTCGCTCATCGAGAGTTCGAGGACTCTGATTCTTGCAAAGCACTGTGCCAGGTGACATGGGGAGTAGGCCTTTCTTGGAGTTCTCCATGTTGAACCTTTTCAACACCTTGTCAATGTACGTGCTTTGGCTAAGCGCTATCAGGCGTTTTGATCTATCTCTATAGATTCTGATGCCCAATACATATGCCGCTTCGCCTAAGTCTTTCATTGAAAACCTTTTCTTCAATGAGTCTTTTATTTCACTAAGAAAATTCATGTCATTTCCAATCAACAATATGTCATCCACATACAAGATTAGAAATGCTTTTGCTCTCCCACTAAACTTCTTGTAAACACAAGATTCTTCGTCATTTCTGATGAAGCCAAACTCTTTGACCACTTCATCAAAACGAATGTTCCAGCTCCTTGACGCTTGCTTCAGGCCATAAATGGCTTTCTGAAGTTTGCATACCTTTCCAGCATCCTCATGAATGACAAAACCTTCTGGCTGTATCATGTATACATCCTCTTTGAGGTTTCCATTTAGGAAAGCCGTTTTGACATCCATCTGCCATATTTCATAATCGAAATAAGCAGCAATTGCTAGTAATATCCGAACAGACCTAAGCATAGCTACGGGCGAGAAAGTCTCGTCGTAGTCCACTCCTGGAACTTGCGTGAACCCTTTCGCGACAAGTCTAGCTTTGTGGATAGTAATGTTACCATCTGCGTCCGTCTTTCTTTTGAAAATCCATTTACAACCAATCGGCTTTACGCCTTCTGGAAGTTCTTCCAAGTTCCAAACTTGGTTTTCGTACATGGATTCCATTTCGGATCTCATGGCCTTGTGCCATTCTTTTGAGCTGGGCCCCGCCATCGCTTCCTTGTAGTGCGCAGGTTCATCGTCTTCAAGAATGAAGATTTCGTTATGAAACCACTCAGGTGGCTGGATAGCCCTTCCTGATCTGCGCGGTTCAGTTTCAACATTGTCTGAAGTCTCCGCATCACATGCGACAACTTCTGGCTCGGTTGTAGGGATAATTAGCGGAATTTCTTCCGGTTCCTTAGCCATATCAACGGTCACCGAAGATTCACTAATCTCATTAAGTTGTACTGTCCTCCCACTTAATTCTTTGGCGAGAAACTCTTTCTCGAGAAAGTGTCCAACTTTTGCGACAAACATTTTGCCCTCGGACTGGTTGTAGAAGGAATACCCAACGGTGTTTTTTGGATAACCTACAAAGTAACATTTGTCTGATCTGGGATCGAGTTTGCTAGGCTATAAACGCTTTACGTATGCCTCACAACCCCAAATTTTAAGATGCGACACACAAGGTTTCTTCCCATGCCACATCTCATGTGGTGTCGTCTTAACAGACTTAGACGGTGCTTTGTTTAGTGTGTGAGCAGCAGTTTCCAGTGCGTGACCCCAAAAAGATATCGGAAGATCCGTAAGAGACATCATCGACCTTACCATGTCCAACAAGGTTCGGTTACGTCGTTCCGATACTCCGTTTCTCTGTGGAGTTCCGGGAGGCGTAAGCTGTGAAACGATTCCACGGTCACTTAGATGTTGGCCAAACTCATGACTAAGATATTCGCCTCCGCGATCAAACCGCAGAAACTTAATCTTTTTGTCACGATGATTTTCTACCTCATTCTGAAATTCTTTGAACTTTTCAAAGGTTTCCGACTTATGCTTCATCAAGTAGATATAGCCATACCGACTTAAATCATCAGTAAAAGTCACGAAGTAAAAATACCCACCCCGTGCGGCCGTGTTCATTGGACCACATACATCACTATGTATTATTTCCAATAATTCACCCGCCCGTTCAGGATGACCCGTGAACGGCATCTTGGTCATTTTCCCCATCAGACAAGCTTCACATGTGTCGAATGATTCCAAATCAAAGGACGGCAAAACTCCATTTGACTGGAGTTTTTGCATGCGTTTCTTTCTGATGTGGCCAAGTCGACAGTGCCACAAGTAAGTGGTGGTGGTAGCAGCCTTCTTAAGGCGTTTAGCATTCACGTTAAAGACATCATTTCCACATTCAAGATTTAGTATGAAAAGGCCCCCAACAATGGGTGCAAATCCATAAAACATATCCTTACAATAAAGTGAACAACCATTGTTCTCAGACTTGTACGAATACCCATCGTGCACTAAACATGATCCGGAGATAATGTTTCTACACAATGCCGGAACAAGATAACAGTTACTAAGTTCCAAAATAAATCCCGAAGGGAGACGTAGAGGCATAATGCCGACGGCTTGCGCGGCGATCCCAGCGCCGTTCCCGACCCGCATCACGACTTCATTCTTTTCCAGCTTGTGCACCTTCTGAAGCCCCTGTATCGAGTTGCAAATGTGAGCAACCGATCCAGTATCAAATACCCAAGACTTAGAATTTTCGCTAGCAAGCAAAACGTCAATGACATTAACTTGTATAACAATTATACCTTTTCCGTTTTTCCCAGACTTCTTATCTTCCAGATACTTCTTGCAGTTTCTCTTCCAGTGTCCTGTGCCCTTGCAGTAGAAGCACTCAGTTTCATTCTTGGCTCCGCTCTTAGAGTTGCTTTGGGATCCGGTCTTACCGGCGCCCTTGCCCTTCTTTGGCTTGCCTTTCTTCTTTTTGAAACTGGCGGTTTTATTCACAAGCAACACTTGCTTGCGATTTTTCCGTAGTCCTCCTTCTGCAGTTTTCAGCATGGCGAGCACCTCTTCCGGTTCCTTCTCCATCCCACTCATGTTGTAGTTTAATACAAAACCGTCGTAAGACGGGGGGAGTGAAGAAAGCAACATGTCCATCGTATGGCCAGGTGGAAGTGGAAATTCCAGGGTTTTAAGCCTTTCAGCATAGCCAATCATTTTGACCACGTGTTCGCCAACTGAACTACCCTCAGCCATCTTGCAATCCATCAAAGCCTTCATGATATCAAATCGTTCAGACTTTGCGGTTTCCTTGTACAGAGCATCCAATTCCCGGATCATATCACGGGGTTTATGGAATTCAAAACATTTTTGAAGGTCTGTACTCATGCAAGCTAGCATGAGGCACTGCACTAAGTTGTGATCATCATCCTTAGTGGCCCAGACATTTTGTTCATCTTCCGGGGCCTTTGCCGCCGGTTTAGCTGGAAGAGCATTTTCAAGCACATACAGTTTCTTAGCGCTCCTGAGGACAATCCTCAGGTTGCGGACCCAGTCCGCATAGTTGTTTCCAGTCGTAGTTAACTTCTCTTTCTCTAACATCGGGCCTAAGTTGAACGCGGTGTTGCGAGCCATTTGATCTACAATGGAAAACACAAGTTTTCACTTAGACTTTGTTTATAATGAAAATGCACTAGTGAATAAACAATTTTATTCTAAAGAGCGCTCCCATTCAAATCAATATCTCTCAAAATTGATTATGAGTGATTCAAGATCCAAATTTCAATTCAACGCCAAGGATGCATCCATCTCAAGTGACGAGAATTTCATTTGGTAGGCCAACTTGCCAATCACATTTCTATGTGACTCTTGTTCATCTTTCGATGCGTGTGTTCCGAGCTCATGACTTTCATGCCTGAACGTCAAGACAACCAAGTGATCTTGCTGCGAGGTCTCAACTCACCCGCCTCACACATGTCTAATCGTTCGTACCCATGCATCCATGTGATACCCCGAAAAGAAAAGTGCCGTGACGGTGCTACACTTGGGAGAACACTAACTACTTGATATTTTTAGTGAGAGATCACCCTAATAAAAGAGACTACCGCGCAATCAAGAAGGGTGCATCAAGAGGGATAAACATCTCAGGCAATTCATAATAGCATGATATGGTATAGCCTCTTCTGATGGAGAAGTCAAGTATTTCTTCGTCTTCGGCATTTGCGTCGGTGTTCACCTTCGTGAAGATTGCCACCACCTTGTCGATGCACCAGATAATATTGCTATCTCCATAGCAAGATAAAATAAATGCATTACTTAAGGTTGACACGTAGGTCATTAAAGTGCAATCATATGGCTCCAGCCATCATGCCGAATCATGACACGCAGGTCATGTTAATTACATCATATAGTCATCTCATACATAATCAAATTGAATATGAGCATTGCTATACCACATCACATGCAAACCATCCTGCAAAACCAAGTTAGACGCCTCTAATCGGTTTATGCAAAATTTTATTTTACGTGGCTTCTAAGGTTTTTACTCAAACCGCAGCTACCAACGTTTTATCATCAAGTATGATTATTCAAGTTGCTAGATTAACATCTCGGGGTGTATGAAACACGAGATAATTAAATCTCGAGCCCCATACTAAACTTTGTCATACGCATGACCCCCGTGCAGATCATATCTGCAATGCCCTTTCATCTGCGAATTTCATCTTTCTTTTGACTACGGCAGAACCCAAAGAACTGATAGCACTTCCATGATCAATCAGGATCACGGATTGCCAGAACTTTGTCAAATTCCACCATGCTGTCTCGAGATTGAGCAAACGCAAATTCTAGGGAAGCAACAAGAACGTCGGGTAACAGATTTCATCTGTTACCCGCATAAATAATTTTCAGCAATAGATCTCATCTACTACCTAATTATATTATGCAATACCCATACATCTCCATGTATTCTAGATCGAAACCTGCATCTATGCATAGCACGGCTCTTGATGCCACTGTTGGGGAACGCGACAGAAAACAAAAAATTTCGGTATAGCGAGCACGCCCAGGACCACTATGGAGACTGCATACAAGGTTTGATCTGATCCGTACCGACTCGAAACACAGTGGAAGAAGAGTCGGTGGAGATCGTTGGTGCAGATCCCCGCAGCTAGGATTTACAACCTCCCAACCGCGAGGATGTATTCCCTCGTCGGACAGCCCTTCGGGAGGCGGTCGGACAGTCCCCCGGACGATGTCGCGGACAGCCCTTCGGGAGGACCCTCGAAACTCGAACGGAGACTCGGACAGCCCTTCGGGAGGATACTCGAACAGCCCCTCGGGCAAAAGATCGGAACTACGACCTCTCTACGGGGTTGCACACATACGGTGTCAGCTATCCGGCAGGGCTTCGCCGTCCAGAACTAGTTCCTGCCGGAACCCAGACAGCCTTTCGGCTCTACGAAACTCTTTTCGTGGGAGGGAGAGAAGAAGCCAGATAATGCATGGCATGTGTATGAGAGCAAGGGATGATTGTGGAGGGCTGCCCCTCCACCTCTATTTATAGGATAGCCAAGGGGTAAAGATGTCATACAAAAACCCCCAAAGTACCCCCACTTTATGCCTTTCCACAAAAGAATAAAGATAAAAGGGGTGCCATGTGGAGCTCCAAGGAGCTCCACCATGCTTGGCCACCCACACCCTTGGGGGACCCCCCAAGGGGGCTTCCTTAGTGCCTAAGGCATTCTAGAAGCCTTTTGGGAAATTCCCAAAAGGTGCTTTCCATAAAATTCCCAAAAAGCACTTTCACTATTCACGACGACATTTTTCAGCGTCCGTTCGAACTGAAAATATTTATGTGGGCTTAGAACAATTCCAGTACCCACTAAAATAATTTTCAACGCGTTCTGGAACAATTCCAGATTAGTGATTTTCATCTGCGAAAAGCATCTGAAGCGGTTCCGGCAGCTCCGAAACATTTCCGGTTTTTCTTCCAGAAAATTTCCAGAAGTTTCCAGAATGATTCTGGCACCCTCCAAGAATTATCAGGCATGTGCCGAAAACAATTTGACTTTATGGTATCCTCTGAAACAACTTTTCAGTTTCACCGGAACTCATCCGGTGACCTCTTTGCGGAACCTTTCCGCTGTCCGAAACTTTTTCGGTGTCCGAAACTTTTTTCGGTGATTTTCTCTCAGACTCCCTGTCTAGTATTCAGCAGATAGATGACCCTTAAGCGTGTGACCCTATAGGTTCGGTGAAGCATAGACATGACCTGGAACCCTTTCCAATCAATGATCAACATCGGAGCCGTGGACACCCATATTGACCCCTATACCCACACGAATGAATATTCGAGTGAACCTCCAGTTGCCGTGTGCTATTCCTGTTGCTTCGCGATATGTCACAAACACCCGAGGTGAGATTTATTGCATTCCTGTGGGTCAACAATTTGTCCATCATGCAAGTTACCTCATTACCGGTTTTGTTCTCTTTTCTCGTTTCCGTGTTTCGGCATCCCAGTGATCAAATCACAAGGTGTCTGGCCAGACGATGATGGATACCGTAACACCGAGAGGGCCCGAGTATATCTCTCCATCACCAGAGGAGCAAATCCCAATCTTGAGCTATCTCGTTACATGCCATACCTTTCCGTGAACCCGTAAGCCGCCATAATAGCCACCCAGTTACGGACGACGTTTAACAAACCCCAAAGTTCACGAAGCAAGCACGAAGGAACTCGATACTCTCATGGTCTAAGGAATTATGCAAACATTAACTATCTCTGTGTTATTAACCATAACTTGTGACGAATGTATCTCATAGCATAACATCATATTGGGTCGATTCAACACAAGTGTTCTATCAACATCGTGCCCTCAAAATTGCTGGCATAGCCATGCCCATGATCAGGAAAACAGGATCATCATGCAATACTTGAGCCAGTCTTAGAGGCAAGACTAGGAATACATTTTACCGTTTATTATACCACACGTGCACATGAGTTTCCCTCCAAGCCTCGTTTTATTTGCAGACTCGAGAATCATTGCAGTTATAGCATGGAACATAAACTTTCATTACAAGCCAGGAGATACAAAATAACTGTGTTACTGCCTCTAGGGCATATCTCCTACAAAATGCGCTGCCGACGTGCCCTTCTTGCTTTATTGGGGACGGCGAGGAAGCTCGTCCCAGCTGTCGCCGCTTCGCCTGGCCTCGACGCGCGTCCAGGCCAACGAGGGGTGTGGTGCCATGTAGGTAGGCAGGCAGCTGAGCTGGCGCGGTGGCAGGGCCTTCACGAAGGTCTGCATGCCACCACGCAGGTGCTTGCTGGGTTGCTGTAGAGGCCGCTCATCGCCACGCAGGTGCCTGTCCAGCTGGTTGAGCTAGCAGCTGCTTGGGGACGGCGGTGGAGTCTTAGCAGGTGCGGGCCTGGCTGTGGCCCCACTGATGCCCCCGGCAGGGGTCTTGCCGGGGGCCCGGCAAGGGTCTTGCCGTGGCGCCGCGGTCGTCCCCGGCAAGGTGCTTGCCGGGGGTCTTGTGGATTTCCTCGGCTAGGATCCTGCCGAGGGTCGTCGTCTTTGGGTCCTCATCTGATCTTGTGTATCTATGATCTTTACAAAGATTTGCATGTCGCCATGGAGGTGCCTCCTGAGCCTTGGTCCCAATGTGTTTTGATGACATTGGAAACCTTGGGCTCAAAGAAGGCGCGCTCCACTGGCGTCAGGCAAGTTGCCCCGGCAAAGCTCTTGCCGGGGCTGCGGAGGCCGCCCCGGCAAGGGTCTTGCCGGGGGGGTCCACCTCGCCCTCTTGCTTTTTGTGTTTCTGGTCTTGGCGTTGCTTTGGTTGTCTTGTGCTTCGGCTTCCCTCCGGCTTCCCTCCTCTGCCCTGCTAAGTGTGGCCGCGGCACGTGGCTCTGACTGCCCGTGCACAAGTAAAGGGGTCAAAAGGAGAGCCCCTACTTTTGTACACCGACAGGAGCCCCCGGGCCTGGGCCATACATAAGCGCGACGCATTGTTGGGCTAGGCCCAGAACGGTGCGCGGGCAGGCGGGGCAGATTTTTACCGTAGTAACTGCTTCGTCCGCTGTGCTTCCCCACGACCCGCGTTGAATGCGCGATGTGGAGGGTCGTGCATGACGTGGGGGTCATGCGTGGGGCGGTTCCCGCACGCATGCGTCACATCGCAGTAAATGGTAAAGAGGCGGCCCGCGTCCTCCCCATAAAAAGAGGGAGACGCAGAGGCGCGGCCCTTTTGCTGAGTGGATTCGGGTTGCGGTTTTCAAGACGTCCGCGCCCCACGATCATGGGGTGCAGAACGGTCGCCTCACCTGTCCCTCCGATTCTGCCCGCTCGCCACGCGTTCTCCATATCCTTAAGGTGACACGCGGTGGAGGCGGGAAACCGGGCCGTCGCTGATTGGGGCAGCGGGTCGGTCTTGATTCTCTGTGCCTTTGATGGCCGGATTGGTCGAGTGGGGCGGCCAAGCCCCGATCCCGCCTCTTTATAAGGATGGGGAGGGGGATGGCATCCCACATTCTTTCGTCATCCACCTTCTTCCACTTCGGCTTCTTTCTTTCATCTGCCATGGCGAGAGGGGGCGCCGGCCCTTCGACGGTGGCGGCGAGGGTTGCTGCTCGACAGCGAATCCCTCCGTCCCAAGACCTTGCGGCGGCAGAGCCGGCCACGAGAGGAAGGGGGAGGGGGCGAGGCCGAGGTCGCCGTGGCGCTCGGGGAAAAGGAGGACGGGACGGCGCACCGGCCATGCCTCCGCCGGCGGCGCCTCCTCTGATGGAGGGCCACATCGGGGACCAGCCCCGTGAGTTCTTCATCAGGCTGCGCCGGCCACCGCGTCGTCGCCTTCGCCTCCCCACTCCATTTGCTCGGGAGATGGAGCTCGACCCGCCACGGACCCTCAGGTTGCATATGAAGGGCTGCAGGAATGGCGGGACGTGGGTCGACGTTAACTTTCTCGCTCCCCACGTCATGTACCTTTGTCGCGGATAGAAGACGTTCGCTCGTATCCACAGCCTGACGGCGGGGCTCGTTCTCTACTTCAAATTAATGGAGAACGGCCTGCTCTCCATCAAGGTCTTTGGGGACTTTGGAACTCGCCTAAAGTGCTGCGTGGAGAGCTCCTCCGACAATGGAGATTCTTCCTCAAACGGGAGTGATGAGGAGGACAGCGACAGTGACGACGAGGGCAGCGGGCGGGAGGATGATGGGTCCGACTAGGCGTCGGGCCCACCGTTCCTGGGCGACGCCGGCAGCACCATCACATGCGTCGTCGTCTCCTTGAGCTTCTCGGGGTCGCCGGCGTTGGTGGGCCGGAGAAGGCGAAGGAGACGGGTGGCAGGCCATCAGATCGGAGTACGCGGACACCAACGCCTTCGTCGCGTACTGCCGGCCCGCTGCCTCATCTTTCGGCCCTTCTCCCGGCACCGTCATCACCGGCCTTCCTTCAAGGGGGTGGCCGGGATGTTCTCTTGGTGTCTTCTGCTACTCGTGCCTTGCCTAGGCACTCCTTTTGCCCCCCGGCCATCTTGTTCTGTCTCCTGGGGAGAGGGACAAGAAAGGGATTACGGGCATCTTATCTTTTTTTAGTTTACAAGCCTCTAGGCACCTGTTAGGTTTAAAACTTGTAATCCCCTTACTCATGTTTTTCATTCCGTACGAGCTGTACCTGTATGGGATGTTTTTAATGAAAAAGGGATGTTTGCCGGGTCCTTTGTTCGTTGGCGAAGCCCACGCCAAGGAGTGAATCCTTGTTATTTATAAGATAAACATTGTCGCCCGGCAACAGGCCTTGCCGTCCCCCCACTTCATTTGACCATTCTCACACTCTTGGTGGAGGCAGGGGCGAAGTAGAGTTAGGCCCTTCGTTTATTTCCTTGTCACCGCGACTACAACCAATTTCCGACCCAGGAGATAGCTTTTGGGTATCGAAAAAAAGGAGTACGGTGGCTTAGGAGTAAAACGAGGTTTCACACGTCCCAGCTCTATACGGAAATGCACAACAGGGGATAGAGAACTTATCTGAATCCGCAGCCCCCGGCAACCTTGGCTTGCCGTGGTTGGATCCTCGTGTCTGGAGCCCCCGGCAACCTTGGCTTGCCGGGGCCGGAGCGCCGGTTTGTTCTCTTCCTCCCAAATAGCTTGGCAGAAGTGTCCGTGTGCCCTGCGAACCAAAGAGGACAAAAAGGAACAGAGGGACGCACACTCGACCTCTATGCTAGGGGTTAGTCGCTGCTAAGCACTATCAACCCTAAACCGAGGGAGAGACTTAACCTAGCATGCATGCTAAAACTTAGGGCGCCAGCGCTTCATTTATTTATGCTCAGGGTCTGCGCCTGGCTTTGTACAAAGGGTTACATGCCTTGCCGGCAATGCTTGTACAAAAGGTGGCTTGCCGGGCAGGGCCCGGCAGCCGCGCCTTATGGGTAAAACTTGTGAAGATGTTCAATGTTCCAGGAGTTGCTCACTGGAATGGCATCTTCGGTCTCCAGGCGGACTGCGCCGGGCCTGGTGACTCGTATTACCCGATAAGGGCCTTCCCACTTTGGCATCAACTTGTTGGAATTCTTGGCCGATTGAACGCGCCGAAGAACAAGGTCGCCTTCCTCAAAGCTTCGGGCATGAACCTTGTGGCTATGATAGCGGCGCAAGGCTTGCTGGTAGCGTGCTGCTCTCACAGCCGCCCGAAGACGATCTTCCTCAAGGAGCGTTGCGTCATCTTGCCGCAATTGCTCTTGCTCAAGCTCGTCGTAAGCGAGCACTCGAGGTGACCCGTATATGAGTTCCGTGGGGAGAACTGCTTCTGCCCCGTATACCAGGGCAAAGGGTGTCTGGCCGGTGGCTCGATTTGGCGTCATTCTGATCGACCAAAGAACCGCCGGCAACTCATCAATCCAGCGCCTTCCGCTCTTGTGCAGCCTGTCAAAAGTCTTTGTCCTCAGGCCTCGCAGCACTTCAGCATTTGCCCTCTCCGCTTGGCCGTTGCTCCATGGGTGTGCCACGGAAGCAAAACAGACCTTGCTGCCGAGGTCTTGGATGTATTGCATGAAGGTGTGGCTTGTGAACTGCGTGCCGTTGTCGGTGATGACTCTGTTTGACACACCAAAGCGGCAAACTAGCCCCTTAAAGAACTTGATGGCTGACTGTGCTCTCACCTTCCTCACTGCTTCCACCTCCGGCCACTTTGTGAACTTGTCGATTGCAACATACAAGTACTCAAAGCCCCTGATGGCGCGAGGGAAAGGGCCCAGGATGTCGAGCCCCCAGACCAAGAATGGCCAGGAGAGAGGAATTGTTTTAAGGGCTTGAGCTGGTTGATGAAGCTTCTTCGAATGGAACTGACACGCTTCACACTTGGTTACTAGTGTCGTTGCATCCTGGAGGGCAGTGGGCTAGAAGAAACCTTGCCGGAACGCCTTGCCGGCAAGGGCCCTCGACCCTATGTGGGAGCCACATATGCCTCCGTGTATCTCTGCCAACAGCTCAAGTCCTTCCTCCCGAGGAATGCACTTCAATTTCACACCGTTCGGCCTCTTCCTGTACAGGACGTCATCGACGAACTGATACATAGCAGACCGACGAGCTACTTTCTCTGCTTCTTCCTACTCCTCAGGAAGCTCCCCCGTTTGGAGGAATCGGACGGTATGTTGTGCCCATGCCGGAGCCTGGGGCTCGACGGCGAGGACTAAAGGCATTTCTTCTGCCATGGGAGCGGCCATCTCTACGGCCAGGGCTTGACGCCCTGCCGGAGTCAGCTGCTCCTTGGCAGGCTCAGTATCCGCGGCAACATCCTTGCCGGCGACCCCAGGGGGCTCGGCGGGAAAGTACTTGCCGGGGCCTGATTTCCTCCGCTTGTTTTGCTCTGTCGATGGTTCAACGGATGGTTGAGTTAACCAAAGCACAAAAGTACATGGTTCCACAGGTAGCTTGAATGCAGCGCGCTTTGACAGGTAATCGGCGATGTCGTTCTCCACTCGGGGAACGTGTTCCGCTTGTATACCGTCAAAGCGCTCCTCCAGCTTCCTCACCTCATCTACGTAGGCCTCCATCAACGGGCTCTGATAATCTTTGTTGACTTGCCTGACGACAAGCTGTGAATCGCCCCTGATGATGAGCTTCTTAACCCCGAGGTCTGCCGTGATCCTGAGACCGGCAAGCAACCCCTCGTACTCAGCAGTGTTGTTTGTGGACATCTCCCTAGGAAAGTGCATCTGGATCACATACTTGAGGTGCTCTCCGGTGGGTGCGACGAGTAGCACACCAGCACCAGCGCCTTGCAGCGAGAAAGCCCCATCAAAGTACATGATCCAGTTGCGACTTGCTTCCTTGCCGGGGAGAGTGGTCTCCTGGATTTCTTCGTCGGGCATTGAGGTCCATTCCGCAATGAACTCTGCCAAGACTCTGCTCTGGATTGTTGAAGTACTCTCAAACTTCAAGCCAAAGCTCGACAACTCCAAGGCCCACTCCACAATCCTTCCGGTTGCATCGGGGTTGTGCAGTATCCGTTGCAACGGGAGGCGGGTGACGACGGTGATTTCGTGTGCTTGGAAGTAATGACGCAGCTTCCTCGAGGCCATAAGGAGGCCGAAGAGCAATTTCTGCACACCGGAGTACCTTGACCTAGCCCCCTGCAAGAGGGAACTGACAAAGTAAACCGGGTGCTGCATCTTCTTCTTCTTCTGCACCACTTCACTTGGTCGCACGGGCCCTGCCCCGATGGCGCCAGACTCTGCCGAGGGCCTTGCCTTGCCGGCACCAAGCCCTGCCGGGGGAATCTCTGGCTTGCCATCCGCCAGTCCCGCCGTCGCCACTGCCTCTCCGTCAACCTCCCTCTGTGCCACTAGCGCGGCGCTGACCACTTGATTCATCGCCGCTAGATACAGCAGCAACGGCTCTTGTGGTTTAGGCGCAACCAGTATCGGCTTAGAGGAGAGGTATTTCTTCAGATCCTACAATGCTGCCTCGGCTTCTGGGGTCCACTCCATTGGGCCCGCCTTTTTCAAGATTTTGAAAAAGGGAAGGGCACGTTCAGCGGACTTGGAGATGAATCTGCTCATGGCGGCAACGCAGCCAGTGAGCCGACGCACATCCTTGATCCACTTGGGCGCTTCAATCTGCTCGATAGCCTTGCTCTTGTATGGGTTTGCCTCGATCCCGCGCTGTGACACGAATAACCCGAGAAGCTTGCCGGACGGAACGCCGAAGACACACTTCTCAGGGTTCAACTTGAGGTTGATCTTGCGCAGATTTGCAAATGTCTCTTCTAAATCTTGTACAAGTGTTGCCCTGTCCTTGGTTTTGACCATTATGTCATCCATATAAGCTTCCATATTTCTATGTAGCTGGGGCTCAAAACCAATTTGGACTGCCCATGCAAATGTTGAGCCAGTACTCTTCAACCCGAAAGGCATCCGTAAAAAGCAATACGTACCACATGGGGTGATAAATGCTGTCTTCTCTTCATCTTCTCTGATCATGAAGATCTGGTGGTACCTGGAGTAGGCATCAAGGAATGATAACAAATCACACCCGGCCATGGAATCAACAATCTGGTCGATGCGTGGCAATGGAAAAGGGTCCTTGGGACAAGCCTTATTGATATCTGTGTAGTCAATACACAGCCTCCACTTCCCATTTGCCTTGCGCACCACTACCGGATTGGCCAACCACGTCGGATGGAGTACTCCTCTCACCAAACCTGCCGCTTCCAACTTCCTAATCTCCTCTGTGATGAACTCTTGCCGCTCCAAAGCTTGCTTCCTGACCTTCTGCTTGACGGGTCGCGCATGAGGACAGACAGCAAGATGGTGCTCAATCACTTCCCTGGGAACGCCGGGGATGTCGGATGCTTGCCATGCAAACACATCGACATTCGCCCGCAGGAGAGTGACGAGCGCGCTTTCCTATTTGCTGTCGAGGGTGGAGCTTATGGTGAAAGCCCCTCCTGTGCCATCCTCCTTGACGGCCACCTTCTTGGTCTCTGGTGGTGCAGCTCTGGATTTCTTGCTCTTGCCGGTGGAGCTCTCTGGCACGTCCTCGACGGGAACACAACACTCCGAAGAGGTGCGCTTGCCGAAGTGGGTGCAAGAGGCCTTGCCGGTCTTCTTCCCTCTCGGGGCTTTAGCGGCAGGAGCAAGTGCCTTGGCAGCAGTCGCCGCAACCGCTTCCCGGTAGAGTTGATCGGCGCAGATCAGCGCGTCTTTCTTGTCGAAGGGGACGGTGATGATGGTCATCGGCCCTGGCATCTTCAGCGTGTTGTAGGCGTAATGCGACGCCGCCATGAACTTGGCTAGTGCCGGGCGGCCGAGGATTCCGTTGTAGGGCAAGGGGATCTCGGCCACATCGAAGACAATCCTCTCCGTGCTGTAGTTCAACTCGCCTCCAAATGTCACAGGCAGCGTGACCTTACCCTTTGGCTGGCTCCTCCCCGGGTTGACCCCCTGAAACGTGCCTGTCTCCTCGAGGTCTCCATCGGGAATCTGCAGCCTTTTGATCACAACGGGCGAGATCAAGTTCAGACCGGCCCCGCCGTCAACTAGCATCTTTGTCACCTTGAGGTTGCGTATCCTTGGTGAAACCAACAGTGGCAAACACCCGACCGCAGTTGTGCGATCAGGGTGGTCCTCGGTGTCAAAGATGATAGGCGTGCTGGACCACTTCAGCAGCTTTTGAGCATCGAATGATGGTTCCGCTGCTGTAATCTCACGCGCCCACTGCTTGAGCTAGCGGTGAGAGGTATGCAGCGAGGCACCACCATCGACGCACATGGCCTCCGTGGCCTTCTGGAACTCATGCTCGCCGGACTCGTCGTCCTCGTCGTGATCATCGTCTCCCTGCTTCTTATCGCGGACCCGGGCGGGCCTCTCCTGCTGGTTATCCTTGCCGCGACGGCCTCCTTGGCCGCCACGCTTCTTGCCGGATCCCTCGGCACCATCCTGACCCTTCTCCTTGTCCCGCCTCTCGTACTCGGCTTTTTGCTTTTCAGCAAGCAGCTCAACTTGTCGGCAGTTCTGGAGGTCGTGGCCCTTGGTGCGATGGATCTTGCAATACTGCTTGTCGGAGCCCCCTGGCTTGTCGGCAGCTGCCAAGGCCCGGCAAGCGGCGCACCCGGCAATCTCCTTGCTGGGGGCGTCTGCCTTGGTCTTCTTGGCAGCGCCGGTGTCGTCGGATCCCTCGACGGCAAGCACGGCCTTGCCCTTGCGCTTCTTGTTGCGGCGCCGGCCCTTCTTCGTCGGGGCGGCGGTGTCTTCGTCTGTAGAGTCGGTTTCCGCGCTGGCGTCTTCACCGGGGTACTTCCTCCCCTCTTCAGCTCGAGCGCATCTATCTGCCAGGACGTAGAGCTCTGCTACATCCCTGACTTTGTTCATCGCCAGCTCTTCACGCATCTTGTGGTTCCGCACGTTCTGGTGGAACGCGTTGATGACAGCGGTAGGATGAACATCGGGGATGTTGTACTGCACCCGGCTGAATCTCTGTATGTACTTGCGCAGGTTTTCACCTTCCTTCTGGGGAATGATATGCAAATCACTCGCCTGGCCATGAGCTTGGTGGCCTCCAGTGAAGGCACCAACAAACTCATGACACAGATCCGACCAAGAGGAAATGGAATCCACCGGCAAGTGCATCAACCAAGACATGACATTGGGTTTCAGGGCCAACGGGAAGTAATTGGCAAGCACCTTGTCGTTGCGAGCTCCAGCGGCTTGCATCGTGATGGTGTAGATGCTGAGGAACTCCGACGGATGGGTCTTGCCATTGTACTTCTCGCCGACGTCGGGCTTGAACGTGCGGTGGGACAGCCACTGGAACTGCCGTAGCTCACGGGTAAAGGCTGGGCAACCCACCTCGTAAGGTAGGCCGCCGGAGCCTCCCAATGCTGGGTGGTCCACAGCGGGCCCCACCCGCCTATCCGACTGGTGGCGTGTATCACGCTGGCGCTCGATGGTGGTTCGAGCGTCTTCATGGGCTCGCTCCCGAAGAACTTGGCGCTGGTCGCGGTGGGTCCGTGGATCGGATGATGCTATGGAAATATTATCACAAGCGTCATCGCGACGGATCGACACCCGCGGCGGCTGGCATGGAGGAGGAGAGTGCACCGTGGCTGCAGCACCTCCGGCCCTTCCACCACTGGCGTGCGGTGGCTCGACGGAGCGCCGGCCCGAGGGCCCCGCTGGTCGCGGCTCGTCTTGGTTGGCGACGCCAACGAGGCTCCGGATGGTAGCTCTCCATTCGTCGAGCTTTTCCGCAGCAGGAGGGAAGTCGAGGAGCAACTGCGCGCGCGCCAAAGCTTCCGCCGGCATGGGCGGCGGCGAAAGCTGCGTGGACCGTGACGCGCTCCGACTACTAACCGCGTTAGGAGGAGCTCCATCACGGCCCTGCGGCTGTACGCCATTTTCGCCAGCGCTTCGGCGGGCATGTTGGCCTCCTCCGTCCTGTGAGTGGTGCACAGGACTCTTCCCGCGGCGGCGCTCGAGGGTGCCGTCGTCGCGGTGTCGTCCATCGTGCGCGTCCTAAGAAGGCCACGGTGCAGGCGCTGGTGGGGGCGTCCGGGCGGTCACCACGCCACCCGTGAGCAGCACAGCTCCGTCCCCTGGCCCAACGACGCGTGGCTCGTCGTCTTGAATTCGGTTGGTGCCGCTGCCCTGGGTCCGATCACCGGAGCGTCGTGGACGATCGCGGGCGGCGTCTCTGGTGCCATCCGTGGCCGGCCCATCTCCTGCCCGTGCTGATGCGGACGGGCCGGCTCCGGGCGACCCGATGGCTGTGACGCCCTTCTTCTTGGGGGCCATGGCGATGACGAAGCTGATGCGTTAACTTCCAAACCGGATTTTCACAGCTTGCACCCCCTACCTGGCGCGCCAAAGATGTTGGTGGAAACGACACCTATGGGATCACGGGGCGCGGATCCCTTTTGCTACGGTTGGCGAGCGCGGAGCTATGCAAAGAGCGGGTCGAGAAGATGAACGCGGGGGGTTTACCCAGGTTCGGGCCGCAAAGATGCGTAATACCCTACTCCTGCTTTGGTGTATATTTGAGTGTTCTTGATTTCTTGAACTAGCTACGGGGGATAACTTGTCCAAAAGATCCGAATCCTTCTCCTGGATGCCTCGGGCCTCCTTTTATAGGAAAAAGGGGTCGCCACAGTGGCACACAGGAGGTGGAAAGGTGTACAGTGGATGAGTCTATCCTTGGGCGCTGCGGGACAAAACGCATTAAATGCGCTGCCGACGTGCCCTTCTTGCTTTATTGGGGACGGCGAGACAGCTCCTCCCAGCTGTCGCCGCTTCGCCTGGCCTCGACGCGCGTCCAGGCCAACGAGGCGTGTGGCACCATGTAGGTAGGCAGGCAGCTGAGCTAGCACGGTGGCAGGGCCTTCACGAAGGTCTGCATGCCACCACGCAGGTGCTTGCTGGGTTGGTGTAGAGGCCGCTCGTCGCCACGCAGGTGCCTGTCCAGCTGGTTGAGCTAGTAGCTGCTTGGGGACGGCGGAGGAGTCCTGGCAGGCGCGGGCCTGGCTGTGGCCCCGCTGATGCCCCTGACAGGGGTCTTGCCGGGGGCCCGGCAAGGGTCTTGCCAGGGGCCCGGCAAGGGTCTTGCCGTGGCGCCGCGGTCGTCCCCGGCAAGGTGCTTGCCGGGGGTCTTGTGGATTTCCTCGGCTAGGATCCTACCGAGGGTCGTCGTCTTCGGGTCCTCATCTGATCTTGTGTATCTATGATCTTTACAAAGATTTGCATGCCGCCATGGAGGTGCCTCCTGAGCCTTGGTCCCAATGTGGTTTGATGACATTGGAAACCTTGGGCTCAAAGAAGGCGTGCTCCACTGGCGTCAGGCAAGTTGCCCCGGCAAAGCTCTTGCCGGGGCTGCGACAAGCTTAGGCGGCAGCGCGACCGGGACCTCATCGGGGACTAGGTTAGGAGGCACGAGGAGACACACGCTCGGGCTGGCTGGGCTCCTGGGAGCACCAGGAGCACATCTGTGGCCTCGGACGAGCGTGACAGCGCCCTTAGCGGTGGCCACAAGCTCGACGGCTGCGAGCAGAGCACGGACGTGTCGGCGGCTATCTACGGCGCACGGCGAGGCCAACAGAGAGGAGCAGTAGATGGAGAGGCTCACCGAGCAGCACGCCGATGGCCCTTGGAAGATTAGGAGCTGCAGAGGCGTCGCCGGCGAGGAGGGAGATCACTGGCGGCTAAGGAAGAAGACAAGGTCGATCCAGCTCCTCAGTGCTTCCCCGCTCCAACTGAGACCAACGTTCGATGAAGTAGTCGATGGCGGAGCTCCTCGACAAGTCGGCGGAGCGAGGTGGTAGCGGTGGCTGTGGAGATGGGCGAGGCAATGCGGCGACCTCGTCGGGCGCCGATGGGGAAAAGGAGGAGAGTGTGAGGGGAGAGGGGAGAAGTGAGCGAGGAGGCCAGGGGAAGGGAGGAGGAGTCCCTTATCCCCTCGGCTGCCCCTGTAGTGTCGGCGGTGGCGCTGCGCTGTCGACGCCGCACCGGCGAGCGCGCGCTCGACCACCGGCGCAGTGACACGGGGAGGAGGAAGAAGGGAATGGGCCCAGCGTCCAGGGGCACTGTGCACTTAGGCCCAGTGCACAGTGCCTCGTTTCATTTTTCTTATTTCTGTTTTCTATTTTCTTTATTTATTTTCTGTTTTGTATTAGTTAGGACACTTTTGCACTTTTTGTAAAATATGAGTAGGCCCAAATATTACAATGCAATATTCCTTGTCACCAAGAACTTGTTTGAGCGGATTTGGATTTCATTTGAATTTGAAATGAATTTAATTAGATTAAATAATTTTGTTTTGGTACTGTTTCATGTGGTTTGAGTCATTTAACCAATCCAAGTATCATTGGTTATATTTTTATGAGTGCTTCTAGAATATTTGCTATTTAGTGAACATTTTTCCAAGGGTGTTTGAGCAAATCTATTTTGCACTTTTGAATTTGAGTTGATTTTCAGAATGGAGTTTGAATTGTTTTGGTTAATCACTATTACTAAGCAATGCAAATGATATGACTTGGCATTATTAGCAGTTGATCACAGTGGCTAATACACAGGGGTGTTACAAGTTCTCCTCCTCTAAAAGAAATTCTTGTCCCAAGAATTTAGGAGGTAGAAGGAAAGAGGTCGGGATATTATTCCCGAAGATGATCCTCGTGTTCCCAGGTGGCTTCATCTTCAGTATGATTCGACCACTGCACTTTCAGGAACTTGGTCATCTTCTGACGAGTTCGATGTTCAGCTTCATCAAGGATGCGGATCGGATGCTCCTTATAAGATAAGTCATCTTGCAATTCAAGCATCTCATGATCCACTGCGCGGTGGGAGATTCCTTGAAGCATTTACGGAGTTGTGAGACGTGGAAGACATCATGGATATGAAGAATTGTGGTGGCAACTCCAATTTATATGCCACCTATCCACGTCTAGCCATGATGCGGAAAGGACCAATATAGCGAGGAGCTAGCTTGCCCTTGATTCCAAATCGATGGGTGCCCTTCATAGGAGTGACAGGAAGATAAGCTTGATCACCTGGTTGATAAGTCAGACCCCATCGCTTGTGATCATAATTGCTCTTCTGGCGGTCCTGAGCCGCCTTGAGATTCTCTCGGACAATTCTGACTTGTTCTTCGGCATGTTGAATAATGTCCGGTCCCACGAGAGGTCATTCCCCAGTTTCTGACCAATTCAGAGGGGTTCGACACTTACATCCATAAAGCACTTCGAAGGGGGCCATTTTCAAGCTGGCCTGATAGCTATTGTTATAAGAGAATTCGGCATACGGGAGAGATTCCTCCCACTTCTTACCGAACGATATAACACAAGCGCGAAGCATATCTTCAAGCACTTGATTTACTCACTCGACTTGGCCTTGGGATTGAGGATGATAAGCTGAACTCCATGTAATGTGAGTTCCCATAGCTTGTTGGAAACTTTCCCAGAACTTGGACGTGAAAAGACCGCCACGGTCCGAACTGATCTCCTTCGGAATACCGTGGAGTGAAACAATTCTGGAGATATACAACTCTGCTAGCTGGCTAGCAGTGATAGTCTCCTTGACAGGCAGAAAATGAGCAACCTTGGAAAGTTGATCGATGATGACAAGAATAGCGTCGTGACCTTTCTGAGACTTGGGAAGACCAGTAATGAAATCCATCTGTACTTTATCCCATTTCCACAAAGGAATAGAGAGTGGTTGAAGAATTCCAGCAGGCTTCTGATGTTCTGCTTTCACGCGACGACAAACATCACATTCAGCAACATAGCGAGCAATGTCCTGCTTCATTTTAGACCACCAGTACCTCTGTCGAAGATCCCGATACATCTTGGTACTACCCGGATGGATAGACAGCGGGGTATCATGAGCCTCCTTCATGACTTTGTCTGTCATAAGCTCAAATCGAGGTACCATGATGCGGTCTCTGAAATACAAGGTTCCATCTTCAGCAATCGAGAAATCCCTGTACTTATCAAAGTGAAGTTCTTTCTTCATCAGATCGATTTCAGCATCCTTGGCTTGCGCTTCTTTAACAGCTTTCTCAAGATCTGGTTGTACCACAAGGTTATTAAGAGAACCCTGCTGAACGATACAGACGTTCAACTTGCGCAGTTCTTCATATAGTTGGGGTTGAGCTTGCTTAACCATGAGGTTATTGCAATAGGACTTGCGGCTCAAGGCATCAGCCATCACATTAGCCTTGCCAGGAGTATAATAAATACCATAGTCATAGTCCGTAATTGTTTCCAACCATCGTTGTTGACAAAGATTAAGATCCGGTTGGGTGAACAAGTACTTCAGACTCTGATGATCGGTATAAATCTCACACCGATTACCAAGAAGGTAGTGTCGCCACTGCTTCAAAGCATAGATCACAGCAGCGAGTTCGAGATCATGCATAGGATAATTTTCTTCATGAGGACGCAATTGACGCGAATCATACGCAATTACTCTTCGTTCTTGCATTAGGACACAGCCTAATCCCTGACGAGAGGCGTCACAATATATCACAAAGTCCTTGCGAGAATCGGGAGGAGCAAGCACTGGAGCAGAAGTAAGCTTGTCCTTGAGGGTCTGGAAACTCTCCTGACATTTGTTTGTCCACTCAAACTTAACGCCTTTGTGGAGCAGATTAGTCAGGGGCTTGGCAATCTTGGAAAAGTTCTCGACGAATCGTCAGCAATAACTTGCTAGACCGAGAAAACTTCTGACTTGCTTGGCATTCTTCGGAGGGGTCCAGTCAAAGACAGCCTAAACACGCTCCGGGTTAACGGCAATACCGTCCTTGGAAATCACATGTCCAAGGTAGGTAACTTCAGAAAGCCAGAATTCACATTTGTAGTATTTGGCATACAACTTGTGTTCTCGAAGCCTCTCCAGAACAAGGCGAAGATGTTCGGCATGTTCTTCCTTATTCTTCGAATATACCAGAATATCATCCAGGTAAACCACGACGAACATGTCGAGGTAATCCATGAATATATAATTTATCAGGCGGGAGAACGTAGCTGGAGCATTCGTTAGGCCAAATGACATGACGGTGTACTCGTAGGAACCATAACGAGTAACAAAAGCCGTCTTCGGAATATCGTCTTTGCGGACACGGATCTGGTGAAAACCCAACCTCAAGTCGAGTTTAGAGAACACCGATGATCCAGCAAGTTGATCATATAAGTCATTGATCCAGGGAAGCGGATATTTATTCTGAATGGTTGCCTGGTTGATAGGACGGTAATCTTGAACCAACCTATTCATACCATCTTTCTTCTTGACAAAGAGAGACGGTGCTCCTCAGGCAGAGGAACTAGGACGGATGAAGCCCATCTTAAGTGACTTATCGATTTCTTCCTTAAGCTCAAGTAGGTGGTGCGGAGGCATCTTGTAAGGACGCTTCGCAATAGGAGTGGTGCCAGGCTTCAAGTCAATGACAAACTCGACAGCTCTAGCAGGGGGTATTCCTGGAAGTTCTTCTGGGAAAACATCCTGGAATTCGCAGACAACTGGAATGTTTTCGATCCCCTCCAGCGGAGAAGCGTTCAACGCATTCAAGACATAAATCTGAGCCTCGGCGTTCTGAGTGAGATGAGCTTGATAATTCACTAACTCATTTGATGGGTGTAGTAGGTGTACAACTTTAGTAGCGCAGTTGATTGAGGCACAGTGAGCCTTCAACCAATCCATACCCAGAATAAGGTCAATTTTGGAAGAACTCAGGATAATTGGAAGTGCCTGAAATTTCAACCCCTCAATTTCAACAGTGACTTCGGGGCTGAACAGGGAGGCTCGACATCTACCCGCGGGAGTGTCAATCCCTAACGGATGATGTAGGTTGTCACACTTAATGCCATGCATGAATGCAAATTCTTCCGACATGAATGAATGCGATGCTCCTGAATCAAATAAAACAGATGCAGGTACGAAATTAACAAGAAGTGTACCCATCACAGTTTCAGGTTGAGCTTGAGCTTCAGCCATGTTGACGTGGTAGTTCTACCCGCGACCATAAGAAGGTCTGACATTGTTGTTACGCTGCTGAGGAATACCTCGGCCATTACCACGGCCAGCAGAAGGAAGAGCTAGTTGATTCTGATTCAGAGTACAATCTCTGGCGCGGTGACCTGGCTGGCCACACTTGAAGCAGAGTCCACTGTCAGGACGTGGTGCGGGAGCTCGAGGTGGTGGAGCTCGCAGAGGCTGCCTCGATGGTGGTGGAGGCAGACGAGGTGCGGCATATGCAGGCCTGTACACTGGAGCTGCTGGACGGTACATGCTCTGTGGAATCCAGATGCGGCGCTTCTGGGAAGACGAGCCCGAAGATGAGCCCGCTTCACGAGTGCGTCTGGTCGCTTCCTTATGTTTCTTCAGACTGGTCTCGACCATGATAGCCTTATTCACCAAGGTGGCGAAGTCAGGATAGTCTTGGACGAGCAGGGCTAACTGAATGTCATGGTGCAGCCCTTCACGGAACTTCTCTTGCCTGCGGGCATCAGTGGGAATATCTTCTTCAGCGTAGCGAGATAATTCAAGGAACTCGCGCTGATAGACTTCTACAGACTTGTTTCCCTAAACGAGGCTGCGGAACTCGGCCTTCTTGCGAGCTATAACAGCTTGAGGAATATAGCGGGCGCGAAAAGCAGTCTTGAACTCCACCCAGGTAATGACAGTTCCAGGAGGTAGGGTCTGTCGGTGAGTGGCCCACCATTGTGCTGCGGATCCCTTCAAGAAGTATGTCGCGAAGGTGACATAGTTGGCAGGGGTGACATCAGCTGACTCCATCTCATAGAAGATGTCACGCAGCCAATCATCAGCATCCAGAGGATTCACTGTGTTTCGGAAGAACGACGGGTTGAGTCGCATAAACTCTGGCAGTGTGATTGAAGGTGGCGGCTGCTCGGCATTGGGACGAGGGAACTGCTGCATAATCCCCGTCATGAACTGACGGTTGAGTTCAAACTGTTGCATCATCGCAGCCATATAGTCAGGCGGTGGCGGAGGTGGATTGTTATCTGCCATCCTGCTAAATCAACAGGGGTAGTTTAGCAGAAGTCAATGCGAGTGTTTAGCGACATGCATGATGTAACGCGATGAATTGTAAGTAGTACAACAGATGCTTAATAGCAGTCATTAAGTCATACGGGTTCATACAGAGTCGGTTACATTCGGACAGCACAATGTCGCAAATTTAAAAGCTAGACATACTAGGCGGCGCGCAGGCACGCGGTAAGGAAGTACACAACGAGACATAGCAAAGGCTACATCAACGTCGGAGAAAACCACAGAAACGTGGTAGCTGCAAGTGCGGACGACGGATATTCGTCACAGAAGGATCTTGTGCTCCATGTGCACTCTAATGCAGAACCCGGTCTCGAGCTAAAAGAAGAGGTCCACGTGCAGGTGTGTGACCTCCCACAGCAGGCCAATCAATCCCTGGTGGCATCTCGGTCCTGCGCGGGTAAAGAATATGCTCCGGATGTATCCCTGCACGAACAGCTGGTAGCAACTGCGTCATAGCCTCGTAGAGTCGTACTCGAGTGGAAAATAACTCGACGGCCAGAGCACGAACAGTGCGATCCAGAGCCTGAGTACACTGAATCAGAACTCGCTGATCATAGCGACGAGGCTCGTACGGGGCATAGATAGCTGTGTAGTAACCAGAAGCATCTCCAGCAGGGGCATACGGAATGTATAGATACTCAGAAGCATCCAAGCTGGCGTTGTGCTCTCCTCGGAGACGTGCGACAGCAGAGTAGGCGGCATCATGGACTGCCATCTCAATCGTCACGCCGATACCATGGAAAAGGTACAGCTCAGTGTCCGAGTCATCCTGCTAATCATAGATGCGAACATTAGCATAGTACTGCTCCTGGTTGAACTCGCGGCAAACCTCATAGACCATGTACTCAGGGTACCAGCGGTAGCCCAGTCTGGTCAAGAGAGCGATCAGAACAGCTGGGAACCCAGGGGCATCGCGAGCCCAAGTGCGTAGCACGAGCTGGGTCGTAGGACGTGGCGAGAACAGACGATCCATCTGAAACAAAGGAGTTTAGGGTTGTCATATGACAATGAGAAATATAACAAATCTTGGAAGGAAAGGTTAAACAAAACAATGGAAAGGAAAATGATTATCAGACTAATCAGATCAATGACAGGGAAATCGCACAGATATCCAGCTCTCCGGGTGGACAGAATTTACGAGATCCTAAGTGTCGGTGTTAGTAATTTTATTAATAGAAGAGTGATCAGAGTCCCAGAGTATAGATGAGGAATAAAAGATCCTAATACCACCCAATTGGCGACGTGGGCCCGTAAGCCACACAGCCAAGTTAGTAAAACAGTTTTTGACGACTAGACTCAACTTCGGCCAAAGAGCTGGAAAGGGGGATTCCTAGAGGCAGTCGGCTCTGATACCAACCTGTGACGACCCTGGCTTAATCGTGCACTAACCATACACGCAAATGCACACGATCAAGCCTAAGGACTCACTTGAAGATATCACAACACAACTCTAAAACATAAATAAATTCATACAAGCTTTATATTACAAGTCAGGGCCTCGAGGGCTCGAATACATAGCTCGATGGCATACAAGTGTCAGCGGAAGCATCAGATATCTGGGTACAGATATAATACAGAAATAGAGACAAGCCTTTATGAAGGTGGGGCAAAATAAAATACTATGATCGAAAGGCGTAGGCCTCCTGCCTAGGACCCTCCGAATCCTACTCCTGGTCGTCCGTCGGCTCCTCGTAGTAGTACTCGCCGGGAGGGTAGTAGTAGTAGCCGTAGTCGTCGACGGGGGCTGCTATCTCAGGGGCTCCGTCATCTGGCGGCGTCAAATGGATATGGGGAGAAAAAGAAAATAAAGCAAACGTGAGTACTCATCCGAAGTACTCAGCAAACAAGGATCTACACTACATATGCAACATTTTCAAAGGGGGCTGTATATGTGGACTGGGCTGTAGAAATGCCAGAGAAGAGGGGAAAGCCTAGTCCAATCAAAGACTAGCATCTTCAATCATCTTCATCGGTCTTGCAGCATTAGAAGAGTGCAGATTACACAATGTAAAGTAGTAGTAGTGTATCATCAACCTCGGCCAGGGATCCTTTCTCGACTCCCTGCGAGAAAGCAATCCTAGAGCCATACTATCCAGTTATCATCTCAAGTTCTAGTTGTACCGATCGGGATACAACTCCGAGTGCCCGTTACCGTAGGATAGGCTATCGATAGATTAGTTCTTCCCTGCAGGGGTGCACCAAGTTACCCACCACGCTCGGTTAACTCCGGTCGAACACACTTTTCTGGGTCATGCCCGGCCTCGGCTAAGCAACACGCCGCAACCTGACCTAGGCTCTAAAGAGAGGTCAGCACGCCGGACTAACCTATGCCCCCAGGGGTCTTGGGCCTTCGCCCTGGGAACCTTGCACGTTGCGAGGACGCTCCGGAAGCAGACCTAGCAACCCCTTATACAAGCGTGGTTGCGTTCCCAGTCCAATCCAAAGCGGGCCGCTCCTCGCTGACATCAATAGAGCTTTGGCTGATGTATACGACGCAGAACGCCCATACTATGCCCACGTGATGGTTAGTGCTATCAGGCCAGAGGCCCCTCGGATCAAATATCCAAACCGTTAGTGTGTTGATAGTGCGGAAATGAGCAGAGACTCACGAAAGATGTGACCCCGTCGCCCCGTCTCGAGGACTTGCGGCAAGGGCTAGGAATGCCCGGCCACGCCTCGTGTTCAATCCTCGGGCACCATCCAGGTCCACCCGATTCCACATTACTCGCTAATAAGCTCGCGCGGGTACCCCTCAGGGCCGACCCGTCTTTAGTATCATGTTACAGTGTACAGTCATAGTAACCAAAGTATCCGTGTGTCTGACACCAAAGGGACCCTGAGGAATCACCCTCGATGGAATCCCACTTGATGTTTTCGTCAAGGTGAACTAAGGAGGAATCACCCTCGAGGTCCACACTTGAGGAGTTACGCGACGACGTCGTTATCGGGGGTGGTGTAGGAGGAATCACCCTCGCTTACCACGACCGAATAACTAACCTACAAGGTTACCATCAGAAGTGCTGACGAGGTATCACCCTCGGCACTCGATAGTAACCCAGCAGTGTCGGCAACTAAAGGGGATGTGACGTGCGGTGTTGGGGCCTGGTCTTCAATCCCGTTGCACGGGTCTTCTGATCATCCAGCGGGGCAGTCGGGATAAGTGGGGGTCTCTGTCGGTCTCTACCCAACCTATTATAAACAGTTTAGGATAACAGGTAAGTATCAACAGCAGGGTACAAGTAAACAGGCTATGCAGCAGATATAGGATACAGTAACAGCAGCAGATTCTAATGCAAGCATAAGAGAGAAGAGAATGGGTGATATCGGAATGCTCAAAAAGGGTGTGCTTGCCTGCAAGCTCTGGAGCAAGTGGCTGGTCGTCGGGGACGTAGTCGTTCTCTGGAGCGGTGTCTGCCTCAGGAGCTACGTCAATATCGGGGTCTAATCAAGAGAGAAAAGGGGGAGGAAACAGGTAAACATAATGCAATCAAATGCAACATCAGGCATGCTACGCCTAGTATGCAGTGCAGGGTTGCCTAAAGATATGTCTAAGTCAATTTGGTTATTTTTGGATTAAAGTTGGATTTATTAACCGGTAAGTATGCACTATTCATCTACCGGAATCAGGCTTAGAGTTGCGGGTTCTTCTACGTAGGGGGTTCTGACAAAGAAACAGATGACATGATCAGATTCGTCTCGTCGTTCTGAGCAACTTTCATGTTTTATGTTTTTCGATCTGAGCTACGGTTTAAAAGTTATGTATTTTTGAAGTTTAAATGATTTTCTGAAAT
This sequence comes from Thinopyrum elongatum, assembly GCA_011799875.1. Taxonomy (NCBI): domain Eukaryota; kingdom Viridiplantae; phylum Streptophyta; class Magnoliopsida; order Poales; family Poaceae; genus Thinopyrum; species Thinopyrum elongatum. The sequence continues at coordinate 103,347,116 of CM022302.1, forward strand.
TATTTTAATTAATAGAATTGATTTATGATGTCAGCATGATGTCACTTGTGATGTCAGCAGTCAACAGCGGCTGACCAGAGTCAAACCTGACATGTGGGTCCAGTGGGACCCACATGTCAGTCTCTGTTGGGCTAACTGTGGATTAATTAAACTAACCGAGTGATTAGTGAGGTGGGCCCCTGATGTCAGCGACTAATTATCTAAATAATTAATTAACAGGTTTTAATTAATAGTTTTATTTATTTTTAAAACGTTTTAACTAGTGGGGCCCGCATGTCAGTGGGCCTGAGTGCCCAGTCAGCATAGTTGACTAGGTCAAACGGGTCAGCGGGGCCCACCCGTCAGTGACTCAGGGGGACCCACACGTCAGGCCACGTCGGCGCCGGCCGAAGACAGCTCCGGCGGCCTCAAACGCGGCGGCGCGTCGCCGGAGTGCGTCGGATTTGCTCTACACCTCACCAAATCACGCGCGGTAACTTGCGTTCGAACGGCCGTAACGATCCGCGTCGACTGGTGGCGGCGCCAGACCGAATGGTCGCCAGAAAAGTGGCCGGTGACAAGCTTAGGCGGCAGCGCGATCGGGACCTCGTCGGGGACTAGGTTAGGAGGCACGGGGAGACACGCGCTCGGGCTGGCTGGGCTCCTGGGAGCACCAGGAGCACATCTGTGGCCTCGGACGAGCGTGACAGCGCCCTTAGCGGCGGCCACAAGCTCGACGGTGGCGAGCAGAGCACGGACGTGTCGGCGGCTAACTACGGTTCACGGCGAGGCCAACAGAGAGGAGCAGTAGATGGAGAGGCTCACCGAGCGGCACGCCGATGGCCCTTGGAAGATTAGGAGCTGCAGAGGCGTCGCCGGCGAGGAGGGAGATCACCGACGGCCGAGGAAGAAGACGAGGTCGATCCAGCTCCTCAGTGCTTCCCCGCTCCAACTGAGACCACCGTTCGATGAAGTAGTCGATGGCGGAGCTCCTCGACAAGTCAGCGGAGCGAGGTGGTAGCGGTGGCCACGGAGATGGGCGAGGCACGGCGGCGACCTCGTCGGGCGCCGATGGGGAAAAGGAGGAGAGCGCGAGAGGGGAGGGGAGAAATGAGCGATGAGGCCAGGGGAAGGGAGGGGGAGTCCCTTATCCCCTCGGCTGCCCCTGTAGTGTCGGCGGCGCTGCGCTGTCGACGCCGCACCGGCGAGCGCGCGCTCGACCACCGGCGCAGTGACACGGGGAGGTGGGAGAAGGGAATGGGCCCAGTGGGCTGGTCCAGGGGCACTGTGCACTTAGGCCCAGTGCACAGTGCCTCGTTTCATTTTTCTTATTTTTGTTTTCTATTTTCTTTATTTATTTTCTGTTTTGTATTAGTTACGAAACTTTTGCACTTTTTGTAAAATATGAGACTAGGCCCAAATATTACAATGCAATATTCCTTGTCACCAAGAACTTGTTTGAGCGGATTTGGATTTCATTTGAATTTGAAATGAATTTAATTAGATTAAATAATTCTGTTTTGGTACTGTTTCATGTGGTTTGAGTCATTTAACCAATCCAAGTATCATTGGTTATATTTTTATGAGTGCTTCTGGAATATTTGCTATTTAGTGAACATTTTTCCAAGGGTGTTTGAGCAAATCTATTTTGCACTTTTGAATTTGAGTTGATTTTCATAATGGAGTTTGAATTGTTTTGGTTAATCACTATGACTAAGCAATGCAAATGATATGACTTGGCATTATTAGCAGTTGATCACAGTGGCTAATACACAGGGGTGTTACATTGTGGACTTCCGGACCCCACCAGAATCCTCCGGAACCTTCTGGAAGCTTCCCGATACAATACAAAAAAAATTGCACTTTTTTCAGAACCCAAAATATGACTTCCCATATATAAATCTTTACCTCTCGACCATTCCGAGACTCCTCATGACGTCGGAATCTCATCCGGGACTCCCAACAACATTTGGATATCACTCATCAAATATCCCAATACTACTCTAGCGTCAACGAACGTTAACCGTGCGACCCTGCGGGTTCGGGAATTATGTAGTCATGACCGAGACACCTCTCCGGTCAATAACCAATAGCGGGACCTGGATGCCCATATTGATTCCTACATATTCCACAAAGATCTTTTATCGGTTGAACCTTTATGACAACATACGTAATTCCCTTTGTCTGTCGGTATGTTACTTGCCCGAGATTCGATCATCGGTATCTCTATACCTAGTTCAATCTCATTACCGGCAAGTCTCTTTACTCGTTCCGTAATACATCATCTTGCAACTAACTCCTTAGTCACTTTGCTTGCAAGATTCTTGTGATGTGTATTACCGAGAGGGCCCAGAGATACCTCTCCGATACACGGAGTGACAAATCCCAATCTCGATTCACGCCAACTCAACATACACCTTCAGAGATACCTGTAGAGCATCTTTATGATCACCCAGTTACGTTTTGACGTTTGATAGCACACAAGGTATTCCTCCGGTATCCGGGAGTTGCATGATCTCATGGTCAAAGGAACATGTATTTGACATTAAGAAAGCAGTAGAAATAAACTGAACGATCATATGCTAAGCTAACGGATGGGTCTTGTCCATCACATCATTCTCCTAATGATGTGATCCCGTTATCAAATGACAACTCATGTCTATGGTTAGGAAACCTTAACCATCTTTGATCAACGAGCTAGTCTAGTAGAGGCTCACTAGGGACACGGTATTTGTTATGTATCCACATATGTATTTAAGTTTCCGGTCAATACAACTCTAGCATGAATAATAAACCTTTATCATGATTAAGGAAATATAATAATAACCATTTTATTATTGCCTCTAGGGCATATTTCCATAATGCCGGAAGGTGAGGCACAGAATGAGCCAGAGAATGAGGCCCTTAGAAGGTCTAAAAGAACTAAAAGATCAGCTACTTCTACTAATTATAAAGTTTATAACACAGAAACGGTTCATATGGAAAGTGATCCCACTTCATATGAAGAAGTCATGAGAAGCCCTCACTCATCAAAGTGGCTGGAGGCAATGGAAGACGAGATGAAATCGATGAGTTACAAAGATGTTTGGGACATAGAGAATATTCCTAAAGGAGCCAAAACAGTAGGCTGTAAATGGGTCTACAAAACTAAGTATGAATCTAAAGGGAATGTAGAAAAGTATAAAGCACGACTTGTGGCAAAAGGATTTACACAAAGAGAAGGGATAGATTACAATAAGACATTTTCCCCAGTCTCTTGTAAGGATTCCTTCAGAATCATACTGGCATTAGTTGCACATTTTGATTTAGAGTTACTTCAAATGGATGTAAAGACAGCATTTCTGAACGGGGATTTAAAAGAAAAAGTTTACATGAAACTACCCAAGGGTTTTATCATGGAAGGCAACGAAGATATGGGATGCCGCCTGAAGAAATCAATTTATGGATTAAGGCAAGCCTCTAGACAGTGGTATCTAAAGTTTAATGAGACAACTAAAATATTTGGATTTAAAGAAAATGTTGAGGATAACTGCATTTATGCAAAGTTTAAAAATGCGAAATATATTTTCCTAATCTTGTATGTGGATGATATCTTGCTTGCTAGCAGTGATGTTAGTCTGCTACAAGAAATAAAGAAGTTCTTGTCCTCAAACTTTGATATAACAGATCTTGGTGAAGCATCATATGTTTTGGGCATAGAAATTCACCGAGATAGGAAAAATGGAGTTTTAGGACTATCGCAGAAGGGATATTTAGAAAAGGTTCCTAAAAAGTATAATATGCATGCGAGTAAAGCCACACCTGCTCCTATAGTCAAGGGAGACAGTTTTGGAAAATTCCAATGTCCCAAGAACCAGTACGAGATCGATCAAATGAAAGCAGTACCATATGCTTTGGCTGTTGGAAGTTTACAGTATGCACAAGTGTGCACTCGCCCTGACTTAGCTTTTATCACCGGGGTACTCGGTAGATATCAAGGCAATCCAGGCACAGAGCACTGGAAGATGGTAAAGAAAGCATTGCGTTATGCGCAAGGCACGAAGGACCTCATGCTAACATACAGGAGATCTGATTCCCTAGAGATAAGAGGGTATTCAGACGCAGATTTTGCGGGAGACAAAGATGATTGAAAATCCACGTCAGGATACATGTTCACTCTCGCTGGAGGGGCTATTTCGTGGAGAAGCTCCAAACAGTCAATAATTGCATCGTCCACGATGTATGCAGAATTTATAGCATGTTATGAGGCCACGAGGCAGGCGATATGGTTAAAAAAATTTATACCCGACTTGAAAGTGGTAGATTGTATTGACAAACCACTAAAGATGTACTGTGACAACCAGCCCGCAGTATTCTATGCTCACAACAACAAGTCGAGTAATGCTGCTAAAACAATAGAGATAAAGTATTATGTTGTGAAAGATAAAATCCAGGATCACACTATAAGTCTCGAGCATATAAGCACAAATGATATGCTTGCGGATCCGCTTACGAAAGGCTTACCACCCAATGTATTCAAGGAACACTTAGCCGGCATGGGTTTAAGGGAAAGCCTATGATTCCTGGATCATGAGAGGCCCAAAAGGAACAGAATTTGTTTCAAAACAGAGAGGTATATTGTAGCTGTCTGATTCTATCGGCAATTGAGCTGTGACGATGAAACATGCTCTATGTACCAATCGGTGATGAAACTTGTAAAGTATAAAGTTAAAAGTAAAGTTCAGATCAAGGGGGAGAATGTTAGATTGATCTCCACCCGTTTGAGCCCAACGGCTCAATGGGCCCCTTGGCCTGCGCCCTGATCGGGGGCACCCAACCCTCTTCTGGTTGGTGAGCCCCTGTCACCAGCGCTATAAAGAGAGGTGGGGGCCGGACGCACAGATCACGAGGTTCACCGTGCGCCACACACCCCACCGACACCCCAATCCGATCTAGGGTTAGCGCTAGGCCGACAGGAAGCTCTGCCGCCGCCGCTGCCCACTCGTCATCACCACCGTCGCCCTCCGCCATGGCCACCAGCTCGAGCTCATCGAGCCAAGCAGAAGGTAGTCTACCGTCAAATCCCTAACCTACACGATCCAACGGATCTATCAACACCTTCCTGTATGTGCAGATAACTTATTCTTACATTTTCCCTACACTTCTTCTGTACATGCATTTAGTCGGTGTCCTCAACCCATGCCTTCATTAATGATGCCTCAATATTTGCTTACGGGGTAAGTCAGAGTCATGCTCTACTGTCCTTCTGTAGTTTGTAAGACCCGGGGTCATTCATGTGGAATTTGAATTTCATCACCGTGTTTTTCAATTGGGTCGAGTTTACACATATGTGATATGTGTCATTTTTCCTGCACCTCGTTGAATATGCACAAGAAATAGGTTCCCGATGTTGCAGCTTGAATAAACAATTAATGTTCCATTTGAACTTTTATTTTTCAATTGCACTATCTGGTCATGGTTTTATTCGAGTGCCAATTTATGAATATGACCTTTTTTTGAGAGAGGAAATTTATGAATATGACTGAAAGGGGTTATATGACCATATAAAATATTATTCCTGTAGACCAGGTCTACTATGACTGGAGCCGTGACGTTGAGAACCGTAGTTCTGAAAATAAAAAAAGGGAAAATGGTTATCACCATATGAATGAATACCTCATGCTGTCATATTCTTATTTTGATTTTTTTGCAAGTGACATGTTGTCATCTTTGGCACACATTTCTGAATTACAACAGTCATTTGATCAAATTAGAAGCATCATTGCTCCGTTATTACTTACTGGCATTTAGCTAGTCATTTATATTATTCATATGATGATGGATTATCTGGGATTATCATAGTTTCAGATCAGTGGATGATGTTCTTAGTGGTTTCCCTTGGACCCTTGCAAATGATTTAAAACGGATACATAGGCTGGTTTATCCAAAGCTGGATGTTCTCAGGGAATTATGTAGGTTCTTTGGGGTATTCATAACTTGGTTCAGATTGTAAATTTCAATTTAAACTGGTGTTCCACTTGTGCATTATATTCATTCATTACTTTCTGTGATAAAATTTGGTCAATGTCGTGTTTCTCACTGATGCGACGTGTTCAAATGAATTTCAAGGTTCTTGTCGGTTTCTTTGTTCAGTACATGCTTAATTAATCTAAACACATTATCTATTGCCTTACATTTGTTATTCTCCATTCATGGCTTCTTTTTATAGCGAGGAGGAAACTTCAGTACATTCACATTTATTTAAGAGGAACCAGTCAGTAACTTTGGCATTCAAGATTTGTCTTTTATCTCAGCTGAAAACACTGTAAGTATTACACTGATATGTGAAGTTACTGGTTTCCTTAAGTTCTTGTGCAATAGTTCAATATTAAGGCTTGACACAGTTCAGTATTGTCAACGCACAAATTCATAGTGTCGTAAAAGTAATTTGATAGGAAGGATTAAATTTTCCTACACTATGGAATTACCGAAGAGAGTAACCAGTCAGTAAAAACTTGATCCTGTCACTAACCAGACGGAATTATGAAGTGTGAGAGACAAAAAAAGACGTTCGTGAAAAGCCTATCCTAAGGCTTATGTTCGGGTCCTAAGGCTTATTCACATCACATGCATGTATGATGGTAATAATTATCTGTCTTGTGCTGTCAAAATAAGCATTTATGGCTGGAACTTGCGTTGCTGGGAATATAATGTAATGTTCTGCATTACACAAATCAGTTATATATTGTACGATAGGTGATTTTGTTAAGCATCATATACTCATTTAGAAAGAACGGGACAGAACTTAAAAAATAGGACATGTACAAACTGTTCATTAGAGTTCAGTCTGAAATAGCTCCAATAACCCCACGTTGTTCCAAAATATGCAATCTCAATAATAAACTTTCTGATTCGTAGTGATAGACTTTAGGAAATATGTAGGCTGCACTTAATTGCTAGTGACATGTACATATTGTTCATTCTGATTATATGGCATGGATAATTTTTACAAGCAAACGTAGCTATAAAAACATCACCTTTAGATGGGCAAGTTTATTTCACTCAATAAATGGATTCCGTCAACAACAGCCGCGGTAACAACTCCAAGGAAAAAAGCAATTCACCTTCATGTTAGTCCAAGAGCGTCAAAAACGGGATATTATACAATAATATTTGTATGTGAAATGAGAAATACACACATGTGAAATGTTGAACATTATATATTATGGAAATGCACATAATATTCTTGTTGAGTATTGTGACTATTAAGAAGTACTCCCTCCGTCCGAAAATACTTGTCATCAAAATAGATAAAAAGAGATGTATCTAGACGTATTTTAGTTCTAGATACATTTCTTTTTATCTATTTTGATGAAGAGTATTTTTGGACGGAGGGAGTATAGGATTTATCCCTACCTTGTCTTGTACTCCAAGCAGGCCATATACTCACTATATATACGCCCACGAGGCTCAAGCAATACAATCATCGATTTCACCAATCTCTCTCTATCCCTTCTAAGATGGTTTCAGCCTACCCGATCCAAACCCTAGCCGCCGTCCGCCGCTTTCGCCCCGCGCGCCGCCCCTGGGGCGGTCGGCCTCCATGACCGCCGCTGGTGGCCACGCCGACCGTACGTAGGGTTCGTCCGCCGATCGTGTTGATCGACTTCCCTAGAGAGCCTTTTTCCCGATCCGTTGGTTGGGTTTTTTTTCTCCCGCCGATCGATTGGTCGGTGATCTTTTTTGGTTCTTCGATCTAAAATCGGTTTGCGTCGCCTGCCGATGTTCGTCATCTACAACGCGTCTCTACTCTAACCTCGACAGCAACATCCGCCTTCACCCGGATCTGCAACGGTTGCAAATCATGCGACCTGTGCAAGTCTTGCTATTTGCATGTTGCACCACGTGCGGGTATGCTTGGGTGCATGCATGCCTCCGTGCACAGTGCTGGTTCTCGTTGGCTGCACCACTGCTTGCATCCTGCGCGTCTCGTCGTTCGTCCGCGTCTTCTGGATCTCGCTTGCTGTGTTTACGGTGTAATCAGCCGTCTGCGTGCAGTTTCGCTGGATCCCATGAAGATCGTCATCGAGTATACGCACATCTTCACCGATTGAGCAACGGGCTACAGTTGCATTATCCCTTCGGACCGCAACGTCGTCTCCCCGTGGTTCTTCCCGCGGCTGCATCAATCCGTGCGCTGCCGCTGCGTCGCCTCTTCGGGGCGTAGTGCCGCGGCCCGTGGTCCACCGCCGCCTCAAGGCCGTACGCTCCAGGCCGTCCACGTGGCTGCCCCGACCCTCGCGCTGCCGCTGCGTCGCCCCATCGGGCCGTAGTGAGCGTGGCACGCGGTCCTTGCCGCCGCCCCGTGGTTCTCCCCACGGTAGCACCAACCCTCGCGCTACCACTGCGTCGCCTCTTCGGGCCGTAGTGTCGTGGCCCGCGGTCCACGGCTGCCTCGAGGCCGCCAGCTCCAGGCCGTCCCCATGGCTGCACCGACCCTTGCGCTGCTGTTGCGTCGCCCCATCGGGCCGTAGCGAGCGTGGCACGCGGTCCCTCTCACCTCACTGAGGTCTTCCCCGCCATCGCCCTGACTCGCGCGCTGCCACTGTGTTGCCCCTTCAGGCCAGTCGCGGCACGGGGTCCACCTCGCCGTCCACGCGCGTCGACTCCTGTGTGGTATGCGCCGCGCCATCTTCCTAGGCACAGGAACGCCACCGTCCGCGCCGGTCTTTGTTACGCTGTCGGGTTCTTCCTCGCCTATTTCGAGCATTGCCGCCGCGCTCCTAGCCGCCGCCGCCTCTCTTCTTCTCGGTCCACGGCGACTACCTCGACACTGGCCACCTCAACTCGACATCGACCACGACGTCCCTCGCACGGTACCTCCACCACGGCTACACCACCTTACGCTCTCAGCTACCTCGACATCGGCACAAAGGGCTATCGCCTTGCTTGAGCAACCTCATCGGCTTTCACTCCAGCCACAACTTCCGCGATGCGTCGACCGTTACGACTACGGGGGGATGTCCGTCGGCTTGCCTTCGTATTCTTCTCCAGTCTCACCGTTTGTGTCACTACCGTTGTGACTGCGAAGGGAGGTCGAGTATTGTGACTATTAGGAAGTATAGGATTTATCCCTACGTTATCTTGTACTCCAAGCAGGTCATGTACTCACTATATATACGCCCATGGGGCTCAAGCAATACAATCATCGATTCCACCAATCCCTCTCTACCCCTTCTAACAATTCTCCGATGAGTCCGAAATGTACCTACAACCAATAACACTTACAGAGGCCATAATTGCATAGCCGCTACCATCACACATAAACACTTCCGCATGGTGATACTCATGCACTTGAACATTAATCAACATTACCAATTACCAGACATCGAAAGGGAAGGCTTATTTTCATCTTGGAGCCTGACCGTACCCTCCTCTTTTTTCTTCAGATAAGCAGCGCGCCTCCGGGCTTTACCTTCTCCCTTTTTTCTCGGTGAAGCTGTTGTTGCGGTCATTCATCACAACTCCTGTTGCCTAGTGCTCGGATCTTGAATTAGACACTGAACCTTCACGAGCTAGAGCATTACGCTCGACCTGGTTTCCCACAACGACATGGGAAGATTCTAGAGCTACAGGAACAACATAATAGCCATAAGCTGACTAAATATATGAAGATGAACCCCCGTAAGCACTAATTAGTTCATATCAAAGACGGAGAGGGTAATACCATTTGAAATTTCAGGTACATTTGTGGCATAAACCAGTGTGAGATTACTGGGAGCCGACAACGAAGCATCATTATGCATGAATGAGATTGCTGGGTTGTCTGCATCATGTAAAAATAACAAAACAGAAAAACCACAAACCATCATTATGTATGAAGGAGGTTGGACCAAACCTGCCAGTTTACTGAATCTATCCAACGATTACTGAATACATATACTATAATTGACGACGTTGCAAAATTCACAAGTGTACCTGACATCGCATTGTAAGGTCGATCAACATTCGTGATATCCCCGAGTGCAGGTCGGAGAACATTCTGCACATCATCTTGTAGCTTGGTCATACCCTCCTCCTTTTTCTTCCGATAAGATGCCCGCCTCCGCGCGTTTAGGGCATGTACAATAGTGGCATATGGATACATATGCCCCATGAGAAAAAGTAGGTTAAGGCAACTACATAGATTATGTCTTCCCAACGCAAGCTACTACTAGTGGGCCTCATCAACAAAAAGAAAATAGAGACTTTGGTACACATGCATCTCTACTCTTCACTTCAAATTTTTAGCTTTTTACACCGGACCACATTTTTTGTCCTCAAGCACCCGCCTCCTACAGAGGATCCCGCTTCCCCATCTGAACCTAATTTTCCTGACATCCGATCCTACATGGCATACGGAGCATCACCCTAGGGCTATGCACTAGCCATGCCCTTATAAGCTCTCTTTTTCTTCCTTATCACGTTGCATGCTAGCTAGTTCTTTGTCATCAAAGGAACCAGATGTGAGAGTAGTCAAAGCAGGAAAAGTATGAATCATCATGTGAGAAGGATGGGTAGCGGAATGTAGTTGGGTCGGCTGGTTCAACGCATGGGCAATCGAACATATTATATACGTATTCACTGATTATCATAGCACTTATAATCATTAAACAACCTTACCAGACATTGTAAGGGAAGTTTGATTTTCATCTTGGAGCTTGACCGTACCCTCCTCTTTTTTTTTCGATAATCAGCTCGCCTCCGGGCGTTTACGTGCTCCCTTTTATCATTACTCAAGACAAGACAACTCCTGTTGTCTGGTGCTGGAATGCTCGTTTAGACACTGAACATTCCCTCGCACGAGCATTAAGCCCTACCTGGTTTCCCTCATCGATATGGGAAGATTCTACAGCTAATGGAACAACACAAAAGCCATAAGCTATCTAAATATATGAAGATGAACATCCATAAGCAGAAATTATTTCATATGAAAGACGGATTGTGTGATACCATTTGAACTTTGTGGTACATATGTGGCATAAACCAGTGTGAGATTACTGGGAGCCGGCAACGAAGCATCATCATGCATCCCATAGGAGGTAGCAATATGCATTCCTACATGTAGCACACTTGGTCCATCTGATGTGTTTTGCCCCCTTCGTAGTCTGTAAGGTATGATTGATCACAATACAGAACCGATGATTTATACAAAAAGTATGTTTGAAGATATTTACAGAGACTTATACATTGACCCATTGAGTAACTCTCGTCAAGATTGTTAGCTACGGGTATAAGATTTGTGCTGTATTCATCAATTTGTCCCATCCATATGGCCTGCAACACATTACGTATACACATTGTGAGAAGGGCATGATGTTTGCCATGTACAGCTAAATCTGATAGCGGAACATGTACTGTAGGTACATCTGACGCTTTTGTATCTTCAGTTGCCTTGCTTTTTGAATTCCCCATACGTACCGATCAATTGCCAGCTCCATGAGACCAAAAGATCATTGCTTGATATATGAAACAAATTAAAGTTGTACCTTATTACATGTTATTTGTACCAAATTAAACTACAAATAGACCTGATACAATTTTGGTGTATTACTTCCTGATACAATTCTGGTGAGCATGCACAAATGAGAGATGGAGTAATGAAGATTGCAGGTACTACATTCGCGCCTCAGTTGATGATGTCGCCGTTATTGAAGACCTTCTGGCTAAGTTGCAAGACTTTGCCAAGAGGCCACCTCCAGATAATTATTCCAAATATTGAGCAACTCCTAGGTTTTAAAATGTTGTTCACAAGTTTTTATATCCACATTACAACTCTCCTGTACTCCTCAGCGTGCAAGTTGTTCACAAGTTTTTATATCCATGTCACATGGATTTAATATCTGGATTAGCAAACATGCGTGCGAGGAACAAGCTGAAGGCCGCCTTCATTGCGGCCAGAATCATCCCAGCCATTGCGGCCTAAACCGCCATGGCCACAGGACTCGTGTGCCTCGAGCTGTACAAGGTCATCGCCGGCGAGCACCCTGCCGAGGACTACCGCAACACATTCGCAAACCTGGCCCTGTCACTGTTATCCATGGCCGAGCCAGTTCCGCCTAAGGTCATCAAGCACAAGGACAGGAGCTGGAGGCGTTAATGTCTAGCACATCAGTGCCCAACAAATGTATGGACCGTGAAAAATTGATGCTAGGACCTCGGCGCCGTCTCCTCGATGACCCCTCGGTGCTGGCAAAGGAATCCGCGGCTAGGGCGTGGTTTCCGTCGATGTAGCAAATAGATCGGCGGTGGCGATTGTGGTGTGGTTCCGGTCGTCAGTATTTTTTCGTGCGAGGGGTTGTCGCTCCTAGGCTTGTCCGATTCGTCTGGGTTTTTTTTTGTGCGAGGGGGCTTCCGTTATCGTCCGTTTTTTCTCGTGCGAAGGGGCATCACTACGTGGTCGTGGTTCGATTTTTTTTGGGTTACCGCCGATCGGACTGGATCATTTGGTGCGAGGGGATCGTTACAGGGGAGGTTGGTGGAGGGACGAAAAAACCAGACGAAGGTGAGAGGTGAGACGAAAAAAAATCATGGAACGGACACTACCAAGTCATCCCGTAGGAGTAGAGACTAAAGTCATGGTGAACGTTTCTTCAATGCTTTTACATTCTGAAATGCTACTTTCCATACATCCTACCTAATCAGTACAGTTTCTCTAAAAAAACTAATTAGCACAGTTACAAAATCTATGTGCAAATACATTTTCACCTATAACCATCAACACATTTGGGAAGAGCAGGCACATCAGAGAAAACAACATCGAAAAATTTGGAATGATAAGTGTGCATCTAGTAATCAGCTGCAACAGACAAAAGTGCTACTCTGAGCCCGAGCACAGATGCAATCTCTATGCCTCTCTCAATTATCTCTGAGATTCGCACTCAGAATTGCGTATAGGACTCTGCACAGTCTGGCGTATTTCATGTATTTTGCGTACCATGGCCCAAACAGGCCAGGTAATAAATGTGATGTTGTCCGTCCATTGACTGTCGGCCCTGATGTCCCCAAACGATATGGGCTGACCTCCTAACCTTACTGGACCAACGGTGCGATGTCCCATTTATTTCATCCCATGCATTCACTTAACTGAACACATGATCGCATGTACGGAGCCTCATGCGAAACAATGGCTGTTTTTCATGCATGATACACTATCTCAGGAGGAATTCACAAAGATGATAGTGACACTATGGGCCATCTGGTCAGCGACACGCAAAGCAATTCATGAAAGTATCTTCCAGAGCCCTGAACATATTCATCGCTTTGTGGATTCGTACCTATCAGAGCTAGATGCAATTCAAGCTAAATCTTGGACTACAGCGAGTGTTACGAGCAGGAGGTGGCTTTCGCCAACGCCAAACCATGCAAAGATCAACGTTGATGGAGCATTTTCTCGAGATGGTATGGTGGCCACGGCTGCTGCAGTTTGCAGAAACGATCTTGGAGAATATATGGGAGCATCGGCCATTGTTGTGCGCAACGTAATTGATCCAACAAGCATGGAGGCCCTGGCCTGTTGGGAAGGTCTCTCTTTGGCTGAAGATCTCAACCTAGCAAGTGTCCATATGGCGTCAGATTGTCAAGTGGTTATCAAGGACATTGAGCAGGGAACTAGTGCCCCATATGGTGCAATCATCCAGGAGGTTAGAGCTCGGAAATTGTCTATGACTAGTGTCATTTCATGTACGCAAGTAGAAACTGCAACTTTAAGGCACATCGCCTTGCAAAGCACGCTTCGTCTTTAGATGTTGGTCGTCACATTTGGCTGGGTATGCCTTATGATCCAGTTAATATCCCTGTAAACATTATTTCAGAGATTTAATAAAGCGTGTGTTTGCCTCCAAAAAAAAAAAAAACTTACCAGCCTCTACCCCTAAAAAAAAAAAACTTACCAGCCATCATCCCCTCCTACTCCTTCGCCGTTGACGAGATCCTGCCCCTCCTCTACTCAAAACCACACAGGTAATTAACACCAGGAGAAACCATGTTTGATAACACACGTGAATTACATGAGAAACCATTTATTTATGAACATTTCCTACTCTGTTTACGTGATAGATCCAAGATTGTGCCCGCTATCAGATTCCTCTACGGCTCTACCCACTAACAAAAAAGGCATTCCCGTCTAAAGAAGTAACAAAAAAGGGCATGGAAAACCCACTAACAAAAAAGGCATTCCCGTCTAAAGAAGTAACAAAAAAGGGCATGGAAAACCATATGTTTATTATTACTTAAGACCACTCAATTTTTTTTCTTTACTTTAGCAAGAGGAACAAGCATGGAAGACAATGAAGAGGCGCGGATTAAGCCGTAAATATTAGAGGAAACCCAAAAAGGAGGGTAATCCAAGTCATGTGCAGAATTAATCGCCAAGCTGCACAATGTGGAGTACATGAATGAGATGAAGAAAGGGCAAAGCATAATTGCACATCTGTTTCTTGTAGGACCTTAAGTAAAGGAAAAACTGTGGGTTCGACTTTCTGTGGTCAGACTATAGACATGGTATTGAAGAAATACATGCATGTAATCTTGGCCTTTCAAAGTATAGAAAAAATCATCCCAAAGAAGTCGGGCAATTAATCCTGAAATGAATAGAAGTCTATATTTGAACAGAACCGATTATACACTGATAACTTTGGGGGCTGCACCATTTCTTTGGCACCAAGAAAAAGATCGGCACAGATTGTTACAGCCAACTCGCCACAGCAAAAAGATGACGACCAGTTCAACCGTAATAATTTCCTGTGCGCATGACTTATTGCCGATGCAAACAATTTTCAGTAGTATCATCTTCACATAAGACGTCATTACCGTCGTTGCAACATTTTTTGCATGCTACACGCAAGGGAAAATACACATGCCGGTTTTGATTTAGAAATGCACCTCTTAGTGCACCACTCCACCCCGGTGCTTAAGGGTTCATCTTGCCGGTCGACCACTCAGACAGCTGAGACGAGCTATCCCGTCTTCCACCCAACGCCAACCTACGCTCCGCGCAGATCTGCCCGTCCGCGCTCACCGACGCCGCTGGCCCGGAAAGACGCCGCGCCCCGCAGGCTGGCAGATCCATCCACCTCACCTCCTCCACAAGAGGAAACCTGGTGAGGTCAAAACCACAAACGGGAAGCAAATCAACACAGACCGTCAACTACCAGATTTTGCGCTGCTCCAAAACCATCACTTTTGCCTTGGCCGGAA
>CM022302.1:103372310-103374810 GCA_011799875.1 Thinopyrum elongatum
AATAAATACATATTGACAAGATGCTAAAACTTTTTAGCATTTAAAACGCCAAGGACTGATTCTTGCCGAAGTCACATGGAAAGAGTTTTTGCAAGACTCGGTGTCCCAAAAACACTGATGAGCAAAATACATGATGGAGATTCCACACACCTTCGTGTTTGGATTAATCATGTATTCCATGGTATGTAAAACAACCAGATATGTCCAATACACCCAAAAGTTGTTGGGAGTATAGATACCAAAGTGATCAAAAGTACTGATCATGGGAAAACAGTGAAAAAGGGTCATTAAGTACTATAGTAGCACTGATGACATGTTTTCTCGCAAGTGAAGATCATGAAGAGTTCGTTGTAAAAGGTTACATCGATATAATCTTCATCATTTCTCCATGCGATTTTCGATTTAAATTGAGGGTTTTGTGTAACACACAATATGGTGGCACAGTTAGTTGGAATTTGTTCAAACAAGTTACTGTGGTGAATTCTATAACAGAGGCGAAGTATGTTGCCGCTTTTAAAGTGACAAAGAAGATGTTGAATCATATAGTTCATTCATGAACTTAGTATGGTTCCAAGATGGCTTTTGTCAATGGGACACTACTGTAGGTAGTTGCTCCATAAACTCAGTCTGAGGAATCTAGGTTCGACCTGTGATTCACATACATACAAAGCCAAGTCCACACAAAATATTAATTTTGTGAAAGCGTGAAAACGCAAGGATATGCAAAGATACACATGGAGCTGAAGTCGTCAGATCCGTTGGACATCAGGCTATACCACAAGCGAAGCATATTTACACCGGTGTGCCACAGGTGTGAAGTGCATTAGCATTAACTAGATTATTGACTCTAGTGCAAGTGGGAGTCTGTAGGAGATATGCCCTAGAGGTAATAATAAATGTTATTATTTATCTCCATGCTCATAATTACGTTTATGTTCCATGCTATAACTCCTATGGTTCTCGAGTCTGCAAATAAAACGAGGCTCGGAGGAAGACTCATATGCACATGTGGAATAATAAATGATAAAATGTATTCCTAGTCAAGCCTCTATGACTGGCTCAAGTATTGCATGATGATCCTGTTTTCCTGATCATGGGCATGACTATGCTGGCAATTTTGAGGGCACAATGTTAGTAGAACATTTGTGTTGAATCGACCCGATTGATGTTATGCTATGAGATTCTTTCGTCACAAGTTAATGGTTAATAACACAGAGATGGTTAACGTTTGCATAATTCCTCAGACCATGAGAGTATCGAGTTTCTTCATGCTTGATTCATGAACTTTGGGGTTTGTTAAACGTCATCCGTAACTGGATGGCTATTACGGCGGCTTACGGGTTCATGGGAAAGTATGTCAAGTAACTTGATAGCTCAAGATTGGGATTTGCTCCTTCGACGATGGAGAGATATCTCTGGGCCCTCTCGGTGTTACGGTATCCATCATCGTCTGGCCAGACACAGGGTGATTTGATCACAGGGATGCTGGAACACGGTAACGAGAAAAGAGAACAATATCGGTAACGAGGTAACTAGCATAGTGGACAAGTTGTTGATCCACGGGAATGCCAACATGTCTCACCTCGGGTATTTGTAACATATCATGAAGCAACAGGAATAGCACACGGCAACTGGAGGTTCACTCGAATATTCATTCGTGTGGGTATAGGAGTCAATATGGGTGTCCACGGCTCCGATGTTGATCATTGATCAGAAGGGGTTCCGTGTCATGTCTATACTTCACCGAACCTATAGGGTCACATGTTTAAGGGTCATTTATCTGCTGAATACTAGACAGGGAGTCTGAGAGAAAGTCACTGGAAAAGTTTCAGAGACAACGGAAAAGTTCCGGAGAGAACACCGAAAAAGTTTTGGTAAAACCGAAAAGTTGTTTCAGATAAAACCATTGATCCAAAAAGGTTTTGGCAAGCACCGGGAATGTTTTGGAGGTTGACAGATTGGTCTGGTAACTTCTGGAATTTTTCTGGAGAAAAAAACGAAAAAAGTTTTCGGAGCTGCCGGAATTGTTTACTGGGTAAACGAAGATGGTTTTAAATTAAACCACCATACTGGAAATGTTCCGGAGCGCGTCCGGATAATTTTAGAGGGTGCCGGAAATGTTCAGGGACCTTCGGGAATTTTTATGAAAATTACACGCGGGAAAACATCTTGTCCCAGCGAGAGGGGACAAGATCCCACGTTTCGTGGGGGCTGTTTTTGGGCTGTTTTTTTGGGGGCCCCCTTTGGGGGCAGCCCCCTTGTTGGTGGACAATGTGTTGGGGGGAGCCCCCATGGTGGGGGGCAACCCCCACAAATGGTGGAACATGTTGGGAGGAGGTGGCAGCCCCATGGTGGTGGCGCCATGGATGTTGGGGGGACCCCCCATGGGACATCTCCCCACCTTTGGTGGGTGCATGTTTTTGGGGAGGGGCCCCCTCATGTGGGCTGAAATTTTCAGCCCCCCTCCACCCCTTCCACCACTATAAAAGGAGGTGGAGAG
>CM022302.1:103424810-103427310 GCA_011799875.1 Thinopyrum elongatum
AACCCAATATTCTTTTCCTTGGGAATATTCCTTTTTCTATTAAAGGAATAACCCTGTTTGTCCTGGGTTGTGAAGCAACCCATATTTCTGTCACTCTAAAAATTCCCAATTAATTCTCATAAATCGTTTGGGACATATCTTCCTCAGATATGTCAAATACTTTCTTGCTATGTTCCAAAATAATTCCCAAATAATCATTTTCCTATTCTGCCCTAAATGGCACTTTGAGAAGGAAGTGCTATTTATATTTGTTTGTTTGACTCCAAACTTTTTGGACACTCTTTCCTATCCATATAATAGCCCTCCACAAGATTTGAGCATAATCCCATCATCTATAAGATCACAGCATCAAATCTTTGCTACTGGTTATATTTTCCTATTGTGAAGCAACTATATTTTATATTGCTTCATAATTGCTGAAAATCTACCAGGACCTTCTCCCACCCATATTAACTCCCTCCACCAAGTTTTGGCTCAATTCATTAAACCAATTGCCCTGTGCAATTTTTCCTAGTTCCTGTCCAGAGAGATGCTTTATGAAGCAAGTGCTATTTTGGCAAGTCCAAGTGGCATGAAACTTTTTGGGCATCATCATATGTTCAAATAATTGGGCCATGCCAAATTTTAGCTCAAGTGGCTACTCTATGTGAGTGCTACTCCAAGATGGGCAATTCTGGTCAGTATTCGCTTTTGAACAGCAAGTACCCTCCAGAGACCCCCATTTGGGCTGATATTTTGCCAACACAGTCACCTTGTTGTGTGATCACACCAGGGCAAAGCTCAGAGCCAATCTCCAGTCGAGACTTCCTCTCCAAGCATCAAACACCTTGTTGTTCCAGATAAGATCTGCTCGCTGCAGTCACCTCGAGCTCCACAGTACTTGTTTCTTCCTTGATCGGACCTCTCCTTTGAATGACCTATCCATCAGACATG
Organism: Thinopyrum elongatum; assembly: GCA_011799875.1. Taxonomy (NCBI): domain Eukaryota; kingdom Viridiplantae; phylum Streptophyta; class Magnoliopsida; order Poales; family Poaceae; genus Thinopyrum; species Thinopyrum elongatum. The sequence continues at coordinate 103,425,744 of CM022302.1, forward strand.
GTCGGCCTGTCCAGAACGCGCCTTGTGCACCAGTTCATGTGGTGACCACATGGCCGGCGTGCCGTACGCGCGCTCTGGCGGATGGAGCCCTCGGCCACGTCGGTTTCCGCCTCTCCCTCGCCACCTAGCCATGTCCAGAGGCTTCGCCCCGTCGCCGTACTCCCTCTGGAACCCTCTCCCCCTCCGGATTCCCTCTCCTCACGCCACGGCGATCGCCGCCGTCGTCCTGTTCCTCCCGTGACCGAGCCGTCACGTCCCCTCCGTTGGCTCCTTTTTCCCTGAGCTGTCGCGCCGCGTTTAATGATCGTCAGGTCGGCCGCTCCGCGACGCCGCGCGCTAGCCTGAGCCATCACCTCCATGCTCCAGGATCCGGCTAAGATCGCCACGGCAACGAGCTCACCCCCTCTCCCCCGTCCGGCTATAAATAGCCACCACGATCCCTCCCGAGCTCATCACTAGCCTCACCCCTCTGCACAAGCCCCCCCGAACCTCTAGCTCGAGCTCGAGGAGCTCTCTGACCCCTTCCCATCGCCATGGCCGCCGCCTCGGGTTCCTCTTGATTCCCAGCACCCTAGCACCCCCGAGCCCCATGCGCACCCTGGATGGATGCGCCGCACTCCGGCGAGCCTCCCCGCAGCCTCAGACCCTCTGTTCCCCCACCGGAGCACCATGTTCACCGGCGGCCGAAGCCCACCTCCACCGCGTGCCCTGCTGCTCCTTCTCCCATGCTCCTCGCCGGCAACGGAGACCACCCCGAGATGCGCCGTTTCCTCCTGAACTCGTGGGTAGGTCGGCCGTCGCGAGAGGTGGCCGGACGCGCCGGCTATCGCCGTCGAGGCGAGCCCCTCCTCTGCCCGGCGCGCGTGCGAGCGGGAGGTTGAAGACGCAGGCCAGGCGGGCCCCACCTCCGTGAGGCCCACCCGTCAGTCGTGCTAGGGGTTGACCCCAGGCGCTGACGTGGATAAGTGACCACGTATTCCCGAAAATGCGCTTTCTCTAAGCCGAAAGCGTATTCCTCCTCTTCTTTGGGCCAGAATGCGCTTTCCTCTCTAGAAAGCGTATTTCTCAGAAAGGCGCGTTCAGTTTTCCTACAAGGGCCCATTTGCTGAAAAAAAATCACCGATAGGTCCCTGAACTTCAAACCTTCGTATCTCGACAACCGTAACTCCGATTGAGGTAAAACCAACGCTCACGTCTTCGTCTTGTCGAGCCCGTTCCGTTCCCACCATTTTCACTATGTTTCAACATTCTAAAAATGACCATTATGCCCTTGCCCGAAAACAGCCTTCCGAGGGAGAACTGTTTCCGGCAATCGTCTCCGCGGACCCTCCGCACTTCTTCCCGTGGATCCTTCATTCCTAGGCAAGCCATGACAGCCACTTGCATGACGGACTTGCAGTAGCTATGTTTTCCTACTTATAATTAATTATTATGTGCCTGTTAATATCTATATGCTTATGTGACCTGCTAGTTATCAAGTATCCGTTGCTATCATTATGCTCATGATTATTACTTGCAGTAGTTCAACTAGGATGATGATATGTTTGCATGCCTTGTCGTCATCTGT
>CM022302.1:103437310-103464810 GCA_011799875.1 Thinopyrum elongatum
AGATCACACGCCCTTTTTTCTGTTTTGATCATAATACTCATTGTGAATTTATAAATTAGAGAAATGACAGTTTTTAAAGTAGCATGGAATTTTTTATAGTTCATCGCATAGTATTTCCAAATTTAGGTTTTCTCTGGGTTTTTTATAAGAAATGGTTTTTTGTTCATGGCAAATTTTAAGTTAAAAAATAGCTAAATGGGGTTTTGGGCTAATCGGGGTTTGCCATGGCCTGCCACTAGGCGACACGTTCGGTGCAGCTGCTCGCCTGCTCCCCTTCGGGTCCTCTGGCGATCAGTCGCCACATATTCCGGCCAAGGCAAAAGTGATGGTTTTGGAGCAGCGCAAAATCTGGTAGTTGACGGTCTGTGTTGATTTGCTTCCCGTTTGTGGTTTTGACCTCACCAGGTTTCCTCTTGTGGAGGAGGTGAGGTGGATGGATCTGCCAGCCTGCGGGGCGCGGCGTCTTTCCGGGCCAGCGGCGTCGGTGAGCGCGGACGGGCAGATCTGCGCGGAGCGTAGGTTGGCGTTGGGTGGAAGACGGGATAGCTCGTCTCAGCTGTCTGAGTGGTCGACCGGCAAGATGAACCCTTAAGCACCGGGGTGGAGTGGTGCACTAAGAGGTGCGTTTCTAAATCAAAACCGGCATGTGTATTTTCCCTTGCGTGTAGCATGCAAAAAATGTTGCAACGACGGTAATGACGTCTTATGTGAAGATGATACTACTGAAAATTGTTTGCATCGGCAATAAGTCATGCGCACAGGAAATTATTACGGTTGAACTGGTCGTCATCTTTTTGCTGTGGCGAGTTGGCTGTAACAATCTGTGCCGATCTTTTTCTTGGTGCCAAAGAAATGGTGCAGCCCCCAAAGTTATCAGTGTATAATCGGTTCTGTTCAAATATAGACTTCTATTCATTTCAGGATTAATTGCCCGACTTCTTTGGGATGATTTTTTCTATACTTTGAAAGGCCAAGATTACATGCATGTATTTCTTCAATACCATGTCTATAGTCTGACCACAGAAAGTCGAACCCACAGTTTTTCCTTTACTTAAGGTCCTACCAAGAAACAGATGTGCAATTATGCTTTGCCCTTTCTTCATCTCATTCATGTACTCCACATTGTGCAGCTTGGCGATTAATTCTGCACATGACTTGGATTACCCTCCTTTTTGGGTTTCCTCTAATATTTAGCGGCTTAATCTGCGCCTCTTCATTGTCTTCCATGCTTGTTCCTCTTGCTAAAGTAAAGAAAAAAAATGAGTGGTCTTAAGTAATAATAAACATATGGTTTTCCATGCCCTTTTTTGTTACTTCTTTAGACGGGAATGCCTTTTTTGTTAGTGGGTTTTCCATGCCCTTTTTTGTTACTTCTTTAGACGGGAATGCCTTTTTTGTTAGTGGGTAGAGCCGTAGAGGAATCTGATAGCGGGCACAATCTTGGATCTATCACGTAAACAGAGTAGGAAATGTTCATAAATAAATGGTTTCTCATGTAATTCATGTGTGTTATCAAACATGGTTTCTCCTGGTGTTAATTACCTGTGTGGTTTTGAGTAGAGGAGGGGCAGGATCTCGTCAACAGCGAAGGAGTAGGAGGGGATGATGGCTGGTAAGTTTTTTTTTTTTTAGGGGTAGAGGCTGGTAAGTTTTTTTTTTTTTTGAGGCAAACACACGCTTTATTAAATCTCTGAAATAATGTTTACAGGGATATTAACTGGATCATAAGGCATACCCAGCCAAATGTGACGACCAACATCTAAAGACGAAGTGTGCTTTGCAAGGCGATGTGCCTTAAAGTTGCAGTTCCTACTTGCGTACATGAAATGACACTAGTCATAGACAATTTCCGAGCTCTAACCTCCTGGATGATTGCACCATATGGGGCACTAGTTCCCTGCTCAATGTCCTTGATAACCACTTGACAATCTGACGCCATATGGACACTTGCTAGGTTGAGATCTTCAGCCAAAGAGAGACCTTCCCAACAGGCCAGGGCCTCCATGCTTGTTGGATCAATTACGTTGCGCACAACAATGGCCGATGCTCCCATATATTCTCCAAGATCGTTTCTGCAGACTGCAGCAGCCGCGGCCACCATACCATCTCGAGAAAATGCTCCGTCAACGTTGATCTTTGCGTGGTTTGGCGTTGGCGAAAGCCACCTCCTGCTCGTAACACTCGCTGTAGTCCAAGATTTAGCTTGAATTGCACCTAGGTCTGATAGGTACGAATCCACAAAGCGATGAATATGTTCAGGGCTCTGGAAGATACTTTCATGAATTGCTTTGCGTCTCGCTGACCAGATGGCCCATAGTGTCACTATCATCTTTGTGAATTCCTCCTGAGATAGTGTATCATGCATGAAAAACAGCCATTGTTTCGCATGAGGCTCCGTACATGCGATCATGTGTTCAGTTAAGTGAATACACGGGATGAAATAAATGGGACATCGCACTGTTGGTCCAGTAAGGTTAGGAGGTCAGCCCATATCGTTTGGGGACATCAGGGCCGACAGTCAATGGACGGACAACATCACATTTATTACCTGGCCTGTTTGGGCCATGGTACGCGAAATACATGAAATACGCCAGACTGTACAGAGTCCTATACGCAATTCTGAGTGCGAATCTCAGAGATAATTGAGAGAGGCATAGAGATTGCATCTGTGCTCGGGCTCAGAGTAGCACTTTTGTCTGTTGCAGCTGATTACTAGATGCACACTTATCATTCCAAATTTTTTGATGTTGTTTTCTCTGATGTGCCTGCTCTTCCCAAATGTGTTGATGGTTATAGGTGAAAATGTATTTGCACATAGATTTTGTAACTGTGCTAATTAGTTTTTTTAGAGAAACTGTACTGATTAGGTAGGATGTATGGAAAGTAGCATTTCAGAATGTAAAAGCATTGAAGAAACGTTCACCATGACTTTAGTCTCTACTCCTACGGGATGACTTGGTAGTGTCCGTTCCATGATTTTTTTCGTCTCACCTCTCACCTTCGTCTGGTTTTTTCGTCCCTCCACCAACCTCCCCTGTAACGATCCCCTCGCACCAAACGATCCAGTCCGATCGGCGGTAACCCAAAAAAAATCGAACCACGACCACGCAGTGATGCCCCTTCGCACGAGAAAAAACGGATGATAACGGAAGCCCCCTCGCACAAAAAAAAACCCAGACGAATCGGACAAGCCAAGGAGCGACAACCCCTCGCACGAAAAAATACTGACGACCGGAACCACACCACAATCGCCACCGCCGATCTATTTGCTACATCGACGGAAACCACGCCCTAGCCGCGGATTCCTTTGCCAGCACCGAGGGGTCATCGAGGAGCCGGCGCCGAGGTCCTAGCATCAATTTTTCACGGTCCATACATTTGTTGGGCACTGATGTGCTAGACATTAACGCCTCCAGCTCCTGTCCTTGTGCTTGATGACCTTAGGTGGAACTGGCTCGGCCATGGATAACAGTGACAGGGCCAGGTTTGCGAATGTGTTGCGGTAGTCCTCGGCAGGGTGCTCGCCGGCGATGACCTTGTACAGCTCGAGGCACACGAGTCCTGTGGCCATGGCGGTTTAGGCCGCAATGGCTGGGATGATTCTGGCCGCAATGAAGGCGGCCTTCAGCTTGTTCCTTGCACGCATGTTTGCTAATCCAGATATTAAATACATGTGACATGGATATAAAAACTTGTGAACAACTTGCACGCTGAGGAGTACAGGAGAGTTGTAATGTGGATATAAAAACTTGTGAACAACATTTTAAAACCTAGGACTTGCTCAATATTTGGAATAATTATCTGGAGGTGGCCTCTTGGCAAAGTCTTGCAACTTAGCCAGAAGGTCTTCAATAACGGCGACATCATCAACTGAGGCGCGAATGTAGTACCTGCAATCTTCATTACTCCATCTCTCATTTGTGCATGCTCACCAGAATTGTATCAGGAAGTAATACACCAAAATTGTATCAGGTCTATTTGCAGTTTAATTTGGTACAAATAACATGTAATAAGGTACAACTTTAATTTGTTTCATATATCAAGCAATGATCTTTTGGTCTCATGGAGCTGGCAATTGATCGGTACGTATGGGGAATTCAAAAAGCAAGGCAACTGAAGATACAAAAGCGTCAGATGTACCTACAGTACATGTTCCGCTATCAGATTTAGCTGTACATGGCACACATCATGCCCTTCTCACAATGTGTATACATAATGTGTTGCAGGCCATATGGATGGGACAAATTGATGAATACAGCACAAATCTTATACCCGTAGCTAACAATCTTGACGAGAGTTACTCAATGGGTCAATGTATAAGTCTCTGTAAATATCGTCAAACATACTTTTTGTATAAATCATCGGTTCTGTATTGTGATCAATCATACCTTACAGACTACGAAGGGGGCAAAACACATCAGATGGACCAAGTGTGCTACATGTAGGAATGCATATTGCTACCTCCTATGGGATGCATGATGATGCTTCGTTGCCGGCTCCCAGTAATCTCACACTGGTTTATGCCACATATGTACCACAAAGTTCAAATGGTATTACACAATCCGTCTTTCATATGAAATAATTTCTGCTTATGGATGTTCATCTTCATATATTTAGATAGCTTATGGCTTTTGTGTTGTTCCATTAGCTGTAGAATCTTCCCATATCGATGAGGGAAACCAGGTAGGGCTTAATGCTCGTGCGAGGGAATGTTCAGTGTCTAAACGAGCATTCCAGCACCAGACAACAGGAGTTGTCTTGTCTTGAGTAATGATAAAAGGGAGCACGTAAACGCCCGGAGGCGAGCTGATTATCGAAAGAAAAAAGAGGAGGGTACGGTCAAGCTCCAAGATGAAAATCAACCTTCCCTTACAATGTCTGGTAAGGTTGTTTAATGATTATAAGTGCTATGATAATCAGTGAATACGTATATAATATGTTCGATTGCCCATGCGTTGAACCAGCTGACCCAACTACATTCCGCTACCCATCCTTCTCACATGATGATTCATACTTTTCCTGCTTTGACTACTCTCACATCTGGTTCCTTTGATGACAAAGAACTAGCTAGCATGCAACGTGATAAGGAAGAAAAAGAGAGCTTATAAGGGCATGGCTAGTGCATAGCCCTAGGGTGATGCTCCGTATGCCATGTAGGATCGGATGTCAGGAAAATTAGGTTCGGATGGGGAAGCGGGATCCTCTGCAGGAGGCGGGTGCTTGAGGACAAAAAATGTGGTTCGGTGTAAAAAGCTAAAAATTTGAAGTGAAGAGTAGAGATGCATGTGTACCAAAGTCTCTATTTTCTTTTTGTTGATGAGGCCCACTAGTAGTAGCTTGCGTTGGGAAGACATAATCTATGTAGTTGCCTTAGCCTACTTTTTCTCATGGGGCATATGTATCCATATGCCACTATTGTACATGCCCTAAACGCGCGGAGGCGGGCATCTTATCGGAAGAAAAAGGAGGAGGGTATGACCAAGCTACAAGATGATGTGCAGAATGTTCTCCGACCCGCACTCGGGGATATCACGAATGTTGATCGACCTTACAATGCGATGTCAGGTACACTTGTGAATTTTGCAACGTCGTCAATTATAGTATATGTATTCAGTAATCGTTGGATAGATTCAGTAAACTGGCAGGTTTGGTCCAACCTCCTTCATACATAATGATGGTTTGTGGTTTTTCTGTTTTGTTATTTTTACATGATGCAGACAACCCAGCAATCTCATTCATGCATAATGATGCTTCGTTGTCGGCTCCCAGTAATCTCACACTGGTTTATGCCACAAATGTACCTGAAATTTCAAATAGTATTACCCTCTCCGTCTTTGATATGAACTAATTAGTGCTTACGGGGGTTCATCTTCATATATTTAGTCAGCTTATGGCTATTCTGTTGTTCCTGTAGCTCTAGAATCTTCCCATGTCGATGTGGGAAACCAGGTCGAGCGTAATGCTCTAGCTCGTGAAGGTTCAGTGTCTAATTCAAGATCCGAGCACTAGGCAACAGGAGTTGTGATGAATGACCGCAACAACAGCTTCACCGAGAAAAAAGGGAGAAGGTAAAGCCCGGAGGCGCGCTGCTTATCTGAAGAAAAAAGAGGAGGGTACGGTCAGGCTCCAAGATGAAAATAAGCCTTCCCTTTCGATGTCTGGTAATTGGTAATGTTGATTAATGTTCAAGTGCATGAGTATCACCATGCGGAAGTGTTTATGTGTGATGGTAGCGGCTATGCAATTATGGCCTCTGTAAGTGTTATTGGTTGTAGGTACATTTCGGACTCATCGGAGAATTGTTAGAAGGGGTAGAGAGGGATTGGTGGAATCGATGATTGTATTGCTTGAGCCTCATGGGCGTATATATAGTGAGTACATGGCCTGCTTGGAGTACAAGATAACGTAGGGATAAATCCTATACTTCCTAATAGTCACAATACTCGACCTTCCCTCGCAGTCACAACGGTAGTGACACAAACGGTGAGACTGGAGAAGAATACGAAGGCAAGCCGACAGACATCCCCCCATAGTCGTAACGGTCGACGCATCACGGAAGTTGTGGCTGGAGTGAAAGCCGATGAGGTTGCTCAAGCAAGGCGATAGCCCTTTGTGCCGATGTCGAGGTAGCTGAGAGCGTAGGGTGGTGTAGCCGTGGTGGAGGTACCGTGCGAGGGACGTCGTGGTCGATGTCGAGTTGAGGTGGCCAGTGTCGAGGTAGTCGCCATGGACCGAGAAGAAGAGAGGCGGCGGCGGCTAGGAGCGCGGCGGCAATGCTCGAAGTAGGCGAGGAAGAACCCGACAGCGTAACAAAGACCGGCGCGGACGGTGGCGTTCCTGTGCCTAGGAAGATGGCGTGGCGCATACCACACAGGAGTCGACGCGCGTGGACGGCGAGGTGGACCGCGTGCCGCGACTGGCCTGAAGGGGCAACGCAGTGGCAGCGCGCGAGTCAGGGCGATGGCGGGGAAGACCTCAGTGAGGTGAGAGGGACCACGTGCCACGCTCGCTATGGCCCGATGGGGCGACGCAATAGCAGCGCGAGGGTCGGTGCAGCCACGAGGACGGCCTGGAGCGGGCGGCCTCGAGGCAGCCGTGGACCGCGGGCCACGACACTACGGCCCGAAGAGGCGACGCAGTGGTAGCGCGAGGGTTGGTGCTACCGTGGGGAGAACCACGGGGCGGCGGCAAGGACCGCGTGCCACGCTCACTACGGCCCGATGGGGCGACGCAGCGGCAGCGCGAGGGTCGGGGCAGCCACGTGGACGGCCTGGAGCGTACGGCCTTGAGGCGGCGGTGGACCACGGGCCGCGGCACTACGCCCCGAAGGGGCGACGCAGCGGCAGCGCACGGATTGATGCAGCCGCGGAAAAAACCACGGGGAGACGACGTTGCGGTCCGAAGGGATAATGCAGCTGTAGCCCGTTGCTCAATCGGCGAAGATGTGCGTATACTCGATGACGATCTTCATGGGATCCAGCGAAACTGCACGCAGACGGCTGATTACACCGTAAACACAGCAAGCGAGATCCAGAAGACGCGGACGAACGACGAGACGCGCAGGATGCAAGCAGTCGTGCAGCCAACGAGAACCAGCACTGTGCACGGAGGCATGCATGCACCCAAGCATACCCGCACGTGGTGCAACATGCAAATAGCAAGACTTGCACAGGTCGCATGATTGACAACCGTTGCAGATCCGGGTGAAGGCGGATGTTGCTGTCGAGGTTAGAGCAGAGACGCGTTGTAGATGACGAACATCGGCAGGCGACGCAAACCGATCTTAGATCGAAGAACCAAAAAAGATCACCGACCAATCGATCGGCGGGAGAAAAAAACCCCAACCAACGGATTGGGAAAAAGGCTCTCTAGGGAAGTCGATCAACACGATCGGCGGACGAACCCTACGTACGGGCGGCGTGGCCACCAGCGGCGGTCATGGAGGCCGACCGTCCCAGGGGCGGCGCGCGGGGCGAAAGCGGCGGACGGCGGCTAGGGTTTGGATCGGGTAGGCTGAAACCATCTTAGAAGGGATAGAGAGGGATTGGTGAAATCGATGATTGTATTGCTTGAGCCTCGTGGGCGTATATATAGTGAGTATATGGCCTGCTTGGAGTACAAGACAAGGTAGGGATAAATCCTATACTTCTTAATAGTCACAATACTCAACAAGAATATTATGTGCATTTCCATAATACATAATGTTCAACATTTCACATGTGTGTATTTCTCATTTCACATACAAATATTATTGTATAATATCCCCTTTTTGACGCTCTTGGACTAACATGAAGGTGAATTGCTTTTTTCCTTGGAGTTGTTACCGCGGCTGTTGTTGACGGAATCCATTTATTGAGTGAAATAAACTTGCCCATCTAAAGGTGATGTTTTTATAGCTACGTTTGCTTGTAAAAATTATCCATGCCATATAATCAGAATGAACAATATGTACATGTCACTAGCAATTAAGTGCAGCCTACATATTTCCTAAAGTCTATCACTACGAATCAGAAAGTTTATTATTGAGATTGCATATTTTGGAACAACGTGGGGTTATTGGAGCTATTTCAGACTGAACTCTAATGAACAGTTTGTACATGTCCTATTTTTTAAGTTCTGTCCCGTTCTTTCTAAATGAGTATATGATGCTTAACAAAATCACCTATCGTACAATATATAACTGATTTGTGTAATGCAGAACATTACATTATATTCCCAGCAACGCAAGTTCCAGCCATAAATGCTTATTTTGACAGCACAAGACAGATAATTATTACCATCATACATGCATGTGATGTGAATAAGCCTTAGGACCCGAACATAAGCCTTAGGATAGGCTTTTCACGAACGTCTTTTTTTGTCTCTCACACTTCATAATTCCGTCTGGTTAGTGACAGGATCAAGTTTTTACTGACTGGTTACTCTCTTCGGTAATTCCATAGTGTAGGAAAATTTAATCCTTCCTATCAAATTACTTTTACGACACTATGAATTTGTGCGTTGACAATACTGAACTGTGTCAAGCCTTAATATTGAACTATTGCACAAGAACTTAAGGAAACTAGTAACTTCACATATCAGTGTAATACTTACAGTGTTTTCAGCTGAGATAAAAGACAAATCTTGAATGCCAAAGTTACTGACTGGTTCCTCTTAAATAAATGTGAATGTACTGAAGTTTCCTCCTCGCTATAAAAAGAAGCCATGAATGGAGAATAACAAATGTAAGGCAATAGATAATGTGTTTAGATTAATTAAGCATGTACTGAACAAAGAAACCGGCAAGAACCTTGAAATTCATTTGAACACGTCGCATCAGTGAGAAACACGACATTGACCAAATTTTATCACAGAAAGTAATGAATGAATATAATGCACAAGTGGAACACCAGTTTAAATTGAAATTTACAATCTGAACCAAGTTATGAATACCCCAAAGAACCTACATAATTCCCTGAGAACATCCAGCTTTGGATAAACCAGCCTATGTATCCGTTTTAAATCATTTGCAAGGGTCCAAGGGAAACCACTAAGAACATCATCCACTGATCTGAAACTATGATAATCCCAGATAATCCATCATCATATGAATAATATAAACGACTAGCTAAATGCCAGTAAGTAATAACGGAGCAATGATGCTTCTAATTTGATCAAATGACTGTTGTAATTCAGAAATGTGTGCCAAAGATGACAACATGTCACTTGCAAAAAAATCAAAATAAGAATATGACAGCATGAGGTATTCATTCATATGGTGATAACCATTTTCCCTTTTTTTATTTTCAGAACTACGGTTCTCACCGTCACGGCTCCAGTCATAGTAGACCTGGTCTACAGGAATAATATTTTATATGGTCATATAACCCCTTTCAGTCATATTCATAAATTTTCTCTCTCAAAAAAAGGTCATATTCATAAATTGGCACTCGAATAAAACCATGACCAGATAGTGCAATTGAAAAATAAAAGTTCAAATGGAACATTAATTGTTTATTCAAGCTGCAACATCGGGAACCTATTTCTTGTGCATATTCAACGAGGTGCAGGAAAAATGGCACATATCACATATGTGTAAACTCGACCCAATTGAAAAACACGGTGATGAAATTCAAATTCCACATGAATGACCCCGGGTCTTACAAACTACAGAAAGACAGTAGAGCATGACTCTGACTTACCCCGTAAGCAAATATTGAGGCATCATTAATGAAGGCATGGGTTGAGGACACCGACTAAATGCCTGTACAGAAGAAGTGTAGGGAAAATGTAAGAATAAGTTATCTGCACATACAGGAAGGTATTGATAGATCCGTTGGATCGTGTAGGTTAGGGATTTGACGGTAGACTACCTTTTGCTTGGCTCGATGAGCTCGAGCTAGTGGCCATGGCGGAGGGCGACGGTGGTGATGACGAGTGGGCAGCGGCGGCGGCAGAGCTTCCCGTCGGCCTAGCGCTAACCCTAGATCAGATTGGGGTGTTGGTGGGGTGTGTGGCGCACGGTGAACTTCATGATCTGTGCGTCCGGCCCCCACCTCTCTTTATAGCGCTGGCGACAGGGGCCCACCAACCAGAAGAGGGTTGGGCGCCCCCGATCAGGGCGCAGGCCAAGGGGCCCGTTGAGCCGTTGGGCTCAAACGGGAGGAGATCAATCTAACATTCTCCCCCTTGATCTGAACTTTACTTTTAACTTTATACTTTACAAGTTTCATCACCGATTGGTACATAGAGCATGTTTCATCGTCACAGCTCAATTGCCGATAGAATTAGACAGCTACAATATACCTCTCTGTTTTGAAACAAATTCTGTTCCTTTTGGGCCTCTCATGATCCAGGAATCATAGGCTTTCCCTTAAACCCATGCCGGCTAAGTGTTCCTTGAATACATTGGGTGGTAAGCCTTTCGTAAGCGGATCCGCAAGCATATCATTTGTCCTTATATGCTCGAGACTTATAGTGTGATCCTGGATTTTATCTTTCACAACATAATACTTTATCTCTATTGTTTTAGCAGCATTACTCGACTTGTTGTTGTGAGCATAGAATACTATGGGCTGGTTGTCACAGTACATCTTTAGTGGTTTGTCAATACAATCTACCACTTTCAAGTCGGGTATAAATTTCTTCAACCATATCGCCTGCCTCGTGGCCTCATAACATGCTATAAATTCTGCATACATCATGGACGATGCAATTATTGACTGTTTGGAGCTTCTCCACGAAATAGCCCCTCCAGCGAGAGTGAACATGTATCCTGACGTGGATTTTCTATCATCTCTGTCTCCCGCAAAATCTGCGTCTGAATACCCTCTTATCTCTAGGGAATCAGATCTCCTGTATGTTAGCATGAGGTCCTTCGTGCCTTGCGCATAACGCAATGCTTTCTTTACCATCTTCCAGTGCTCTGTGCCTGGATTGCCTTGATATCTACCGAGTACCCCGGTGATAAAAGCTAAGTCAGGGCGAGTGCACACTTGTGCATACTGTAAACTTCCAACAGCCGAAGCATATGGTACTGCTTTCATTTGATCGATCTCGTACTGGTTCTTGGAACATTGGAATTTTCCAAAACTGTCGCCCTTGACTATAGGAGCAGGTGTGGCTTTACTCGCATGCATATTATACTTTTTAGGAACCTTTTCTAAATATCCCTTCTGCGATAGTCCTAAAACTCCATTTTTCCTATCTCGATGAATTTCTATGCCCAAAACATATGATGCTTCACCAAGATCTGTTATATCAAAGTTTGAGGATAAGAACTTCTTTATTTCTTGTAGCAGACTAACATCACTGCTAGCAAGCAAGAAATCATCCACATACAAGATTAGGAAAATATATTTCGCATTTTTAAACTTTGCATAAATGCAGTTATCCACAACATTTTCTTTAAATCCAAATATTTTAGTTGTCTCATTAAACTTTAGATACCACTGTCTAGAGGCTTGCCTTAATCCATAAATTGATTTCTTTAGGCGGCATCCCATATCTTCCTTGCCTTCCATGATAAAACCCTTGGGTAGTTTCATGTAAACTTTTTCTTTTAAATCCCCGTTCAGAAATGCTGTCTTTACATCCATTTGAAGTAACTCTAAATCAAAATGTGCAACTAATGCCATTATGATTCTGAAGGAATCCTTACATGAGACTGGGGAAAATGTCTTATTGTAATCTATCCCTTCTCTTTGTGTAAATCCTTTTGCCACAAGTCGTGCTTTATACTTTTCTACATTCCCTTTAGAGTCATACTTAGTTTTGTAGACCCATTTACAGCCTACTGTTTTGGCTCCTTTAGGAATATTCTCTATGTCCCAAACATCTTTGGAACTCATCGATTTCATCTCGTCTTCCATTGCCTCCAGCCACTTTGATGAGTGAGGGCTTCTCATGACTTCTTCATATGAAGTGGGATCACTTTCCATATGAACCGTTTCTGTGTTATAAACTTTATAATTAGTAGAAATAGCTGACTTTTAGTTCTTTTAGACCTTCTAAGGGCCTCATTCTCTGGCTCATTCTGTGCCTCACCTTCCGGCATTATGGAAATATGCCCTAGAGGCAATAATAAAATGGTTATTATTATATTTCCTTAATCATGATAAAGGTTTATTATTCATGCTAGAGTTGTATTAACCGGAAACTTAAATACATATGTGGATACATAACAAATACCGTGTCCCTAGTGAGCCTCTACTAGACTAGCTTGTTGATCAAAGATGGTTAAGGTTTCCTAACCATAGACATGAGTTGTCATTTGATAACGGGATCACATCATTAGGAGAATGATGTGATGGACAAGACCCATCCGTTAGCTTAGCATATGATCGTTCAGTTTATTGCTACTGCTTTCTTAATGTCAAATACATGTTCCTTTGACCATGAGATCATGCAACTCCCGGATACTGGAGGAATACCTTGTGTGCTATCAAACGTCAAAATGTAACTGGGTGATCATAAAGATGCTCTACAAGTATCTCTGAAGGTGTATGTTGAGTTGGCGTGAATCGAGATTGGGATTTGTCACTCCGTGTATCGGAGAGGTATCTCTGGGCCCTCTCGGTAATACACATCACAAGAAGCTTGCAAGCAAAGTGACTAAGGAGTTAGTTGCAAGATGATGTATTACGGAACGAGTAAAGAGACTTGCCGGTAATGAGATTGAACTAGGTATAGAGATACTGATGATCGAATCTCGGGCAAGTAACATACCGACAGACAAAGGGAATTACGTATGTTGTCATAAAGGTTCAACCGATAAAAGATCTTTGTGGAATATGTAGGAATCAATATGGGCATCCAGGTCCCGCTATTGGTTATTGACCGGAGAGGTGTCTCGGTCATGACTACATAATTCCCGAACCCGCAGGGTCGCACGGTTAACGTTCGTTGACGCTAGAGTAGTATTGGGATATTTGATGAGTGATATCCAAATGTTGTTGGGAGTCCCGGATGAGATTCCGACTTCACGAGGAGTCTCGGAATGGTCGAGAGATAAAGATTTATATATGGGAAGTCATATTTTGGGTTCCGAAAAAAGTGCAATTTTTTTTGTATTGTATCGGGAAGCTTCCAGAAGGTTCCGGAGGATTCTGGAGGGGTCCGGAAGTCCACAATGTAACACCCCTGTGTATTAGCCACTGTGATCAACTGCTAATAATGCCAAGTCATATCATTTGCATTGCTTAGTCATAGTGATTAACCAAAACAATTCAAACTCCATTCTGAAAATCAACTCAAATTCAAAAGTGCAAAATAGATTTGCTCAAACACCCTTGGAAAAATGTTCACTAAATAGCAAATATTCCAGAAGCACTCATAAAAATATAACCAATGATACTTGGATTGGTTAAATGACTCAAACCACATGAAACAGTACCAAAACAGAATTATTTAATGTAATTAAATTCATTTCAAATTCAAATGAAATCCAAATCCGCTCAAACAAGTTCTTGGTGACAAGGAATATTGCATTGTAATATTTGGGCCTAGTCTCATATTTTACAAAAAGTGCAAAAGTGTCCTAACTAATACAAAACAGAAAATAAATAAAGAAAATAGAAAACAGAAATAAGAAAAATGAAACGAGGCACTGTGCACTGGGCCTAAGTGCACAGTGCCCCTGGACCAGCCCACTGGGCCCATTCCCTTCTCCCTCCTCCCCGTGTCACTGCGCCGGTGGTCAAGCGCGCGCTCGCCGGTGTGGCATCGACAGCGCAGCGCCGCCGACACTACAGGGGCAGCCGAGGGGATAAGGGACTCCCCCTCCCTTCCCTTGGCCTCCTCGCTCACTTCTCTCCTCTCCCCTCGCGCTCTCCTCCTTTTCCCCATCGGCGCCCGACGAGGTCGCCGCCGTGCCTCGCCCATCTCCGCGGCGACCGCTACCACCTCGCACCGCTGACTTGTCGAGGAGCTCCGCCTTCGACTACTTCATCAAACTGTGGTCTCAGTTGGAGCGGGGAAGCACTGAGGAGCTGGATCGACCTCATCTTCTTCCTCGGCCGTCGGTGATCTCCCTCCTCGCCGGCGACGCCTCTGCAGCTCCTAATCTTCCAAGGGCCATCGGCGTGCCGCTCGGTGAGCCTCTCCATCTACTGATCCTCTCTGTTGGCCTCGCCGTGCGCCGTAGTTAGCCGCCGACACGTCCGTGCTCTGCTCGCCGCCATCAAGCTTGTGGCCGCCGCTAAGGGCGCTGTCATGCTCGTCCGAGGCCACAGATGTGCTCCTGGTGCTCCCAGGAGCCCACCCAGCCCAAGCGCATGTCTCCTCGTGCCTCCTAACCTAGTCCCCGACGAGGTCCCGATCGCGCTGCCGCCTAAGCTTGTCACCGGCCACTTTTCCGGCGACCATTAGGTCTGACGCCGCCGCCAGTCGACGCGGATCGTTACGGCCGTTCGAACGCAAGTTACCGCGCGTGATTTGGTGAGGTGTAGAGCAAATCCGACGCACTCCGGTGATGCGCCGCCGCGTTTGAGGCCGCCGGAGCTGTCTTCGGCCGGCGCCGACATGGCCTGACGTGTGGGTCCCCCTGAGTCACTGACGGGTGGGCCCCGCTGACCCCTTTGACCTAATCAACTATGCTGACCGGGCACTCAGGCCCACTGACATGCGGGCCCCACCAGTTAAAACGTTTTTAAAATAAATAAAACTATTAATTAAAACCTGTTAATTAATTATTTAGATAATTAGTCGCTGACATCAGGGGCCCACCCCACTAATCACTCTGTTAGTTTAATTAATCCACAGTTAGCCCAACAGAGACTGACATGTGGGTCCCACTGGACCCACATGTCAGGTTTGACTCTGGTCAGCCGCTGTTGACTGCTGACATCTTAAGTGACATCATGCTGACGTCATAAATCAATTCTGTTAATTAAAATAATTTCAAAAAATCATTTAAACTTCGAAAATACATAACTTTTAAACCGTAGCTCAGATCGAAAAACTTAAAACATGAAAGTTGCTCAGAACGACGAGACGAATTTGATCGTGTCGTCTGTTTCTTTGTCGGAACCCCCTACGTAGAAGAACCCGCAACTCCGAGCCCGATTCCGGTAGATGAATAGTACATATTTACCTGTTAATAAATCCAACTTTAATCCAAAAATAACCAAATTGACTTAGACATATCTTTAGGCAACCCTGCGCTGCATACTAGGCGTAGCATGCCTGATGTTTCATTTGATTGCATTATGTTTACCTGTTTCCTCCCCCTTTTCTCTCTTGATTAGACCCCGACATTGACGTAGCTCCTGAGGTAGACGCCGCTCCGGAGAACGACTACGTCCCCGACGACCAGCCACTTGCTCCAGAGCTTGCAGGCAAGCACCCCCTTTTTGAGCATTCCGATATCGCCCATTCTCTTCTCTCTTATGCTTGCATTAGAATCTGCTGCTGTTACTGTATCCTATATCTGCTGCATAGCCTGTTTACTTGTACCCTGCTGTTGATACTTACCTGTTATCCTAAACTGTTTAGAATAGGTTGGGTAGAGACCGACAGAGACCCCCACTTATCCCGACTGCCCCGCTGGATGATCAGAAGACCCGTGCAACGGGATTGAAGACCAGCCCCGACACCGCACGTCACATCCCCCTTAGTTGCCGACATTGTTGGGTTACTATCGAGTGCCGAGGGTGATACCTCGTCAGCACTTCTGATGGCAACCTTGTAGGTTAGTTATTCGGTCATGGTAAGCGAGGGTGATTCCTCCTACACCACCCCCGATAACGACGTCGTCGCACAACTCCTCAAGTGTGGACCTCGAGGGTGATTCCTCCTTAGTTCACCTTGACGAAAACATCAAGTGGGATTCCATCGAGGGTGATTCCTCAGGGTCCCTTTGGTGTCAGACACACGGATACTTTGGTTACTATGACTGTACACTGTAACATGATACTAAAGACGGGTTGGCCCTGAGGGGTACCCGCGCGAGCTTATTAGCGAGTAATGTGGAATCGGGTGGACCTGGATGGTGCCTGAGGGTTGAACACGAGGCGTGGCCGGGCATTCCTAGCCCTTGCCGCAAGTCCTCGAGACGGGGCAACGGGGTCACATCTTTCATGAGTCTCTGCTCGTTTCCGCACTATCAACACACTAACGGTTTGGATATTTGATCTGAGGGGCCTCTGGCCCGATAGCACTAACCATCACGTGGGCATAGTATGGGCGTTCTGCGTCGTATACATCAGCCGAAGCTCTATTGACGTCAGCGAGGAGCAGCCCGCTTTGGATTGGACTGGGAACGCAACCGCGCTTGTATAAGGGGTTGCTAGGTCTGCTTCCGGAGCGTCCTCGCAACGTGCAGGGTTCCCAGGGTGAAGGCCCAAGACCCCTGGGGGCATAGGTTAGTCCGACGTGCTGACCTCTCTTTAGAGCCTAGGTCGGGTTGTGGTGTGTTGCTTAGCCGAGGCCGGGCATGACCCAGAAAAGTGTGTCCGGCCAGAGTTAAGCGAGCGTGGTGGGTAACTTGGTGCACCCCTGCAGGGAAGAACTAATCTATCGATAGCCTATCCTATGGTAACGGACACTCGGAGTTGTATCCCGATCGGTACAACTAGAAGTTGAGATGATAACTGGATAGTATGGCTCTGGGATTGCTTTCTCGCAGGGAGTCGAGAAAGGATCCCTGGCCGAGGTTGATGATACACTACTACTACTTTACATTGTGTAATCTGCCCTCTTCTAATGCTGCAAGACCGATGAAGATGATTGAAGATGCTAGTCTTCGATTGGACTAGGCTTTCCCCTCTTCTCTGGCATTTCTGCAGCCCAGTCCACATATACAACCCCCTTTGAAAATGTTGCATACATAGTGTAGATCCTTGCTTGCTGAGTACTTCGGATGAGTACTCATGTTTGCTTTATTTTCTTTTTCTCCCCATATCCATTTAACGCCGCCAGATGACAGAGCCCCTGAGATAGCAGCCCCCGTCGACGACTACGGCTACTACTACTACCCTCCCGGCGAGTACTACTACGAGGAGCCGACGGACGACCAGGAGTAGGATTCGGAGGGTCCTAGGCAGGAGGCCTACGCCTTTCGATCATAGTATTTTATTTTGCCCCGCCTTCATAAAGGCTTGTCTCTATTTCTGTATTATATCTGTACCCAGATATCTGATGCTTCCGCTGACACTTGTATGCCATCGAGCTATGTATTCGAGCCCTCGAGGCCCTGGCTTGTAATATAAAGCTTGTACGAATTTATTTATGTTTTAGAGTTGTGTTGTGATATCTTCAAGTGAGTCCTTAGGCTTGATCGTGTGCATTTGCGTGTATGGTTAGTGAACGATTAAGCCGGGGTCGTCATAGGTTGGTATCAGAGCCGACTGCCTCTAGGAATCCCTCTTTCCAACTCTTTGGCCGAAGTTGAGTCTAGTCGTCAAAAACTGTTTTACTAACTTGGCTGTGTGGCTTACGGGCCCACGTCGCCAATTGGGTGGTATTAGGATCTTGTATTCCTCATCTATACTCTGGGACTCTGATCACTCTTCTATTCGGGTTTAATAAAATTACTAACACCGACACTTAGGATCTCATAAATTCTGTCTACCCGGAGAGCTGGATATCTGTGTGATTTCCCTGTCATTGATCTGATTAGTCTGATCATCATTTTCCTTTCCATTGTTTTGTTTAACCTTTCCTTCCGAGATTTGTTATATTTCTCATTGTCATATGACAACCCTGAACTCCTTTGTTTCAGATGGATCGTCTGTTCCCGCCACGTCCTACGACCCAGCTCGTGCTACGCACTTGGGCTCGCGATGCCCCTAGGTTCCCAGCTGTTCTGATCGCTCTCTTGACCAGACTAGGCTACCGCTGGTACCCTTGGTACATGGTCTACGAGGTTTACCGCGAGTTCAACCAGGAGCAGTACTATGCTGATGTTCGCATCTATGATCAGCAGGATGACTCGGACACTGAGCTGTACCTTTTCCATGGTATCGGCGTGACGATTGAGATGGCAGTCCATGATGCCGCCTACTCTGCTGTCGCACGTCTCCGAGGAGAGCACAATGCCAGCTTGGATGCTTGTGAGTATCGATACATTCCGTATGCCCCTGCTGGAGATGCTACTGGTTACTACACATCTATCTATGCCCCGTACGAGCCTCGTCGCTATGATCAGCGAGTTCTGATTCAGTGTACTCAGGCTCTGGATCGCACTGTTCGTGCTTTGGCCGTCGAGTTATTTGCCACTCGAGTACGACTCTACGAGGCTATGATGCAGTTGCTACCAGCTGTTCGTGCAGGGATACATCCGGAGCATATTCTTTACCCGCGCAGGACCGAGATGCCACCAGGGATTGATTGGCCTGCTGTGGGAGGTCACACACCTGCACGTGGACCTCTTCTTTTAGCTCGAGATCGGGTTCTGCATTAGAGTGCACATGGAGCACAGGATCCTTCTGCGACGAATATCCGTCGTCCGCACTTGCAGCTACCCCGTTTCCGTGGTTTTCTCCGACGTTGATGTAGCCTTTGCTATGTCTCGTTGTGTACTTCCTTACCGCGTGCCTGCGCGCCGCCTAGTATGTCTAGCTTTTAAATTTGCGATGTTGTGCTGTCCGAATGTAACCGACTCTGTATGAACCTGTATGACTGCTATTAAGCATCTGTTGTACTACTTACAATTCATCGTGTTACATCATGCATGTCGCTAAACACTCGCATTGACTTCTGCTAAACTACCCCTGTCGATTTAGCAGGATGGCAGGTAACAATCCACCTCCGCCACCGCCTGACTATATGGCTGTGATGATGCAACAGTTTGAACTCAACCGTCAGTTCATGACAGGGATTATGCAACAGTTCCCTCGTCCCAATGCCGACTAGCCGCCACCTTCAATCACACTGCCGGAGTTTATGCGACTCAACCCGTCGTTCTTCTGCAACACAGTGAATCCGCTAGATGCTGATGATTGGCTGCGTGACATCTTCTATGAGATGGAGTCAGCTGATGTCACCCCTGCCAACTATGTCACCTTCGCGACATACTTCTTGAAGGGACCCGCAGCACAATGGTGGGCCACTCGCCGATAGACCCTACCTCCTGGAACTGTCGTTACCTGGGTGGAGTTCAAGACTGCTTTTCGCGCCCGCTATATTCCTCAAGCTGTTATAGCTCGCAAGAAGGCCGAGTTCCGCAGCCTTGTTCAGGGAAACAAATCTGTAGAAGTCTATCAGCGCGAGTTCCTTGAATTATCTCGCTACGCTGAAGAAGATATTCCCACTGATGCCCGCAGACAAGAGAAGTTCCGTGAAGGGCTGCACCATGACATTCAGTTAACCCTGCTCGTCCAAGACTATCCTGACTTCGCCACCTTCGTGAATAAGGCTATCATGGTCGAGACTGGTCTAAAGAAACACAAGGAAGCGACCAGACGCACTCGTGAAGCGGGCTCATCTTCGGGCTCATCTTCCCAGAAGCGCCGCTTCTGGATTCCACAGAGCATGTACCGTCCAACAGCTCCAGTGTACAGGCCTGCATATGCCGCACCTCGTCTGCCTCCACCACCATCGAGGCAGCCTCTGCGAGCTCCACCACCTCGAGCTCCCGCACCACGTCCTGACAGTGGACTCTGCTTCAAGTGTGGCCAGCCAGGTCACCGCGCCAGAGATTGTACTCAGAATCAGAATCACTAGCTCTTCCTTCTGCTGGCCGTGGTAATGGCCGAGGTATTCCTCAGCAGCGTAACAACAATGTCAGACCTTCTTATGGTCGTGGGCAGAACTACCACGTCAACATGGCTGAAGCTCAAGATCAACCTGAAACTGTGATGGGTACACTTCTTGTTAATTCCGTACCTGCATCTGTTTTATTTGATTCAGGAGCATCGCATTCATTCATGTCGGAAGACTTTGCATTCATGCATGGCGTTAAGTGTGACAACCTACATCATCCGTTAGGGATTGACACCCCCGCGGGTAGATGTCGAGCCTCCCTGTTCAGCCCCGAAGTCACTGTTGAAATTGAGGGGTTGAAATTTCAGGCACTTCCAATTATCCTGAGTTCTTCCAAATTTGACCTTATTCTGGGTATGGATTGGTTGAAGGCTCACTGTGCCTCAATCAACTGCGCTACTAAAGTTCTACACCTACTACACCCATCAAATGAGCTAGTGAATTATCAAGCTCATCTCACTCAGAACGCCGAGGCTCAGATTTATGTCTTGAATGCGTTGAACGCTTCTCCACTGGAGGGGATCGAAAACGTTCCAGTTGTCTGCGAATTCCAGGATGTTTTCCCAGAAGAACTTCCAGGAATACCCCCTGCTAGAGCTGTCGAGTTTGTCATTGACTCGAAGCCTGGCACCACTCCTATTGCGAAGCGTCCTTACAAGATGCCTCCGCACCACCTACTTGAGCTTAAGGAAGAAATCGATAAGTCACTTAAGATGGGCTTCATCCGTCCTAGTTCCTCTGCCTGGGGAGCACCGTCTCTCTTTGTCAAGAAGAAAGATGGTACGAATAGGTTGGTTCAAGATTACCGTCCTATCAACCAGGCAACCATTCAGAATAAATATCCGCTTCCCCGGATCAATGACTTATATGATCAACTTGCTGGATCATCGGTGTTCTCTAAACTTGACTTGAGGTTGGGTTATCACCAGATCCGTGTCCGCGAAGATGATATTCCGAAGACGGCTTTTGTTACTCGTTATGGTTCCTACGAGTACACCGTCATGTCATTTGGCCCAACGAATGCTCCAGCTACGTTCTCCTGCCTGATGAATTATATATTCATGGATTACCTCGACAAGTTCGTCGTGGTTTCCCTGGATGATATTCTGGTATATTCGAAGAATAAGGAAGAACATGCCGAACATCTTCGCCTTGTTCTGGAGAGGCTTCGAGAACACAAGTTGTATGCCAAATACTCCAAATGTGAATTCTGGCTTTCTGAAGTTACCTACCTTGGACATGTGATTTCCAAGGACGGTATTGCCGTTAACCCAGAGCGTGTTCAGGCTGTCCTTGACTGGACCCCTCCGAAGAATGCCAAGCAAGTCTGAAGTTTTCTCGGTCTAGCAAGTTATTGCCGACGATTCGTCGAGAACTTTTCCAAGATTGCCAAGCCCCTGACTAATCTGCTCCACAAAGGCGTTAAGTTTGAGTTGACAGATAAATGTCAGGAGAGTTTCCAGACCCTCAAGGACAAGCTTACTTCTGCTCCAGTGCTTGCTCCTCCCGATTCTTGCAAGGACTTTGTGATATATTGTGACGCCTCTCGTCAGGGATTAGGCTGTGTCCTAATGCAAGAAAGAAGAGTAATTGCGTATGCTTCGCGTCAATTGCGTCCTCATGAAGAAAATTATCTTGTGCATGATCTCGAACTCGCTGCTATGATCTATGCTTTGAAGCAGTGGCGACACTACCTTCTTGGTAATCGGTGTGAGATTTATACCGATCATCAGAGTCTGAAGTACTTGTTCACCCAACCGGATCTTAATCTTTGTCAACAACGATGGTTGGAAACAATTACGGACTATAACTATGGTATTTATTATACTCCTGGCAAGGCTAATGTGATGGCTGATGCCTTGAGCCGCAAGTCCTATTGCAATAACCTCATGGTTAACCAAGCTCAACCCCAACTATATGAAGAATTGCGCAAGTTGAACGTCTGTATCGTTCAGCAGGGTTCTCTTAATAACCTTGTGGTACAACCAGATCTTGAGAAAGCTGTTAAAGAAGCACATGCCAAGGATGCTGAAATCGATCTGATGAAGAAAGAACTTCACTTTGATAAGTACAGGGATTTCTCGATTGCTGAAGATGGAACCTTGTATTTCAGAGACCGCATCGTGGTACCCCGATTCGAGATTATGACAGACAAAGTCATGAAGGAGGCTCATGATACCCCGCTATCTATCCATCCGGGTAGTACCAAGATGTATCGGGATCTTCGACAGAGGTACTGGTGGTCTAAAATGAAGCAGGGCATTGCTCGCTATGTTGCTGAATGTGATGTTTGTCGTCGCGTGAAAGTAGAACATCAGAAGCCTGCTGGAATTCTTCAACCACTCCCTATTCCTTTGTGGAAATGGGATAAAGTACAGATGGATTTTATTACTGGTCTTCCCAAGTCTCAGAAAGGTCACGACGCTATTCTTGTCGTCATCGATCAACTTTCCAAGGTTGCTCATTTTCTGCCTGTCAAGGAGACTATCACTACTAGCCAGCTAGCAGAGCTATATATCTCCAGAATTGTTTCACTCCACGGTATTCCGAAGGAGATCAGTTCGGACCGTGGCGGTCTTTTCACGTCCAAGTTCTGGGAAAGTTTCCAACAAGCTATGGGAACTCACATTACATGGAGTTCAGCTTATCATCCTCAATCCCATGGCCAAGTCGAGCGAGTAAATCAAGTGCTTGAAGATATGCTTCGCGCTTGTGTTATATCATTCGGTAAGAAGTGGGAGGAATCTCTCCCGTATGCCGAATTCTCTTATAACAATAGCTATCAAGCCATCTTGAAAATGGCCCCCTTCGAAGTGCTTTATGGACGTAAGTGTCGAACCCCTCTGAATTGGTCAGAAACTGGGGAACGACCTCTCGTGGGACCGGACATTATTCAACATGCCGAAGAACAAGTCAGAATTGTCCGAGAAAATCTCAAGGCAGCTCAGGACCGCCAGAAGAGTAATTATGATCGCAAGCGATGGGGTCTGACTTATCAACCAGGTGATCAAGCTTATCTTCGTGTCACTCCTATGAAGGGCACCCGTCGATTTGGAATCAAGGGCAAGCTAGCTCCTCGCTATATTTTTCCTTTCCGCATCATGGCTAGACGTGGACAGGTGGCATATAAATTGGAGTTGCCACCACAATTCTCTCATATCCATGATGTCTTCCACATCTCACAACTCCGTAAATGCTTCAAGGAATCTCCCACCGCGCAGTGGATCATGAGATGCTTGAATTGCAAGATGACTTATCTTATAAGGAGCATCCGATCCGCATCCTTGATGAAGCTGAACGTCGAACTCGTCAGAAGACGACCAAGTTCCTGAAAGTGCAGTGGTCAAATCATACTGAAGATGAAGCCACATGGGAACGCGAGGATCATCTTTGGGAAGAATATCCCGACCTCTTTCCTTCTACCTCCTAAATTCTCGGGTCGAGAATTTCTTTTAGAGGAGGAGAACTTGTAACACCCCTATGTATTAGCCACTGTGATCAACTGCTAATAATGCCAAGTCATATCATTTGCATTGCTTAGTAATAGTGATTAACCAAAACAATTCAAACTCCATTCTGAAAATCAACTCAAATTCAAAAGTGCAAAATAGATTTGCTCAAACACCCTTGGAAAAATGTTCACTAAATAGCAAATATTCCAGAAGCACTCATAAAAATATAACCAATGATACTTGGATTGGTTAAATGACTCAAACCACATGAAACAGTACCAAAACAGAATTATTTAATCTAATTAAATTCATTTCAAATTCAAATGAAATCCAAATCCGCTCCAACAAGTTCTTGGTGACAAGGAATATTGCATTGTAATATTTGGGCCTAGTCACATATTTTACAAAAAAGTGCAAAAGTGTCCTAACTAATACAAAACAGAAAATAAATAAAGAAAATAGAAAACAGAAATAAGAAAAATGAAACGAGGCACTGTGCACTGGGCCTAAGTGCACAGTGCCCCTGGACCAGCCCACTGGGCCCATTCCCTTCTTCCTCCTCCCCGTGTCACTGCGCCGGTGGTCGAGCGCGCGCTCGCCGGTGCGGCGTCGACAGCGCAGCGCCGCCGACACTACAGGGGCAGCCGAGGGGATAAGGGACTCCTCCTCCCTTCCCCTGGCCTCCTCGCTCACTTCTCCCCTCTCCCCTCGCGCTCTCCTCCTTTTCCCCATCGGCGCCCGACGAGGTCGCCGCCGTGCCTCGCCCATCTCCACGGCCACCGATACCACCTCGCTCCGCCGACTTGTCGAGGAGCTCCGCCATCAACTACTTCATCGAACGGTGGTCTCAGTTGGAGCGGGGAAGCACTGAGGAGCTGGATCGACCTTGTCTTCTTCCTCGGCCGCCGGTGATCTCCCTCCTCACCGGCGACGCCTCTGCAGCTCCTAATCTTCCAAGGGCCATCAGCGTGCTGCTCGGTGAGCCTCTCCATCTACTGCTCCTCTCTGTTGGCCTCACCGTGCGCCGTAGTTAGCCGCCGACACGTCCGTGCTCTGCTCGCCGCCGTCAAGCTTGTGGCCGCTGCTAAGGGCGCTGTCACGCTCGTCCGAGGCCACAGATGTGCTCCTGGTGCTCCCAGGAGCCTAGCCAGCCCGAGCGCGTGTCTCCCCGTGCCTCCTAACCTAGTCCCCGGCGAAGTCTCGGTCGCGCTGCCGCCTAAGCTTGTCGCCGGCCACTTTTCCGGGGACCATTCGGTCCGGCGCCGCCGACAGTCGACGCGGATCGTTATGGCCGTTCGAACGCAAGTTACCGCGCGTGATTTGGTGAGGTGTAGAGCAAATCCGACGCACTCCGGCGACGCGCCGCCGCGTTTGAGGCCGCCGGAGCTGTCTCCGGCCAGCGCCGACGTGGCCTGACGTGTGGGTCCCCCTGAGTCACTGATGGGTGGGCCCTGCTGACCCCTTTGACCTAGTCAACTATGCTGACTGGGCACTCAGGCCCACTGACATGCGGGCCCCACCAGTTAAAACATTTTTAAAATAAATAAAACTATTAATTAAAACCTGTTAATTAATTATTTAGATAATTAGTCGCTGACATCAGGGGCCCACCCCACTAATCACTCTGTTAGTTTAATTAATCCACAGTTAGCCCAACAGAGACTGACATGTGGGTCCCACTGGACCCACATGTCAGGTTTGACTCTGGTCAGCCGCTGTTGACTGCTGATATCACAAGTGACATCATGCTGACGTCATAAATCAATTCTGTTAATTAAAATAATTTCAGAAAATCATTTAAACTTCGAAAATACATAACTTTTAAACCGTAGCTCAGATCGAAAAACTTAAAACATGAAAGTTGCTCAGAACGACGAGACGAATCTGATCGTGTCGTCTGTTTCTTTGTCGGAACCCCCTACGTAGAAGAACCCGCAACTCCGAGCCTGATTCTGGTAGATGAATAGTGCATACTTACCTGTTAATAAATCCAACTTTAATCCAAAAATAACCAAATTGACTTAGACATATCTTTAGGCAACCCTGCACTGCATACTAGGCATAGCATGCCAGATGTTGCATTTGATTGCATTATGTTTACCTGTTTCCTCCCCCTTTTCTCTCTCGATTAGACCCCGACGTTGACGTAGCTCCTGAGGCAGACGCCGCTCCAGAGAACAACTACGTCCCCGACGACCAGCCACTTGCTCCAGAGCTTGCAGGCAAGCACCCCCTTTTTGAGCATTCCGATATCACCCATTCTCTTCTCTCTTATGCTTGCATTAGAATCTGCTGCTGTTACTGTATCCTATATCTGCTGCATAGCCTGTTTACTTGTACCCTGCTGTTGATACTTACATGTTATCCTAAACTGTTTAGAATAGGTTGGGTAGAGACCAACAGAGACCCCCACTTATCCCGACTGCCCCGCTGGATGATCAGAAGACCCGTGCAACGGGATTGAAGACCAGGCCCCGACACCGCACATCACATCCCCCTTAGTTGCCGACACTGCTGGGTTACTATCGAGTGCCGAGGGTGATACCTCGTCCGCACTTCTGATGGTAACCTTGTAGGTTAGTTATGCCGTCGTGGTAAGTGAGGGTGATTCCTCCTACACCACCCCCGATAACGACGTCATCGCGCAACTCCTCAAGTGTGGACCTCGAGGGTGATTCCTCCTTAGTTCACCTTGACGAAAACATCAAGTGGGATTCCATCGAGGGTGATTCCTCAGGGTCCCTTTGGTGTCAGACACACGGATACTTTGGTTACTCTGACTGTACACTGTAACATGATACTAAAGACGGGTCGGCCCTGAGGGGTACCCGCGCGAGCTTATTAGCGAGTAATGTGGAATCGGGTGGACCTGGATGGTGCCCGAGGGTTGAACACGAGGCGTGGCCGGGCATTCCTAGCCCTTGCCGCAAGTCCTCGAGACGGGGCGATGGGGTCACATCTTTCGTGAGTCTCTGTTCATTTCCGCACTATCAACACACTAACGGTTTGGATATTTGATCTGAGGGGCCTCTGCCCCGATAGCACTAACCATCACGTGGGCATAGTATGGGCGTTCTGCGTCGTATACATTAGCCGAAGCTCTATTGACGTCAGCGAGGAGCGGCCCGCTTTGGATTGGACTGGGAACGCAACCGCGCTTGTATAAGGGGTTGCTAGGTCTGCTTCCGGAGCATCCTCGCAACGTGCAGGGTTCCCAGGGCGAAGGCCCAAGACCCCTGGGGGCATAGGTTAGTCCGGCATGCTGACCTCTCTTTAGAGCCTAGGTCGGGTTGCGGCGTGTTGCTTAGCCGAGGCCGGGCATGACCCAGAAAAGTGTGTCCTGCCGGAGTTAAGCGAGCGTGGTGGGTAACTTGGTGCACCCCTGCAGGGAAGAACTAGTCTATCGATAGCCTGTCCTACGGTAATGGACACTCGGAGTTGTATCCCGATCGGTACAACTAGAACTTGAGATGATAACTAGATAGTATGGCTTTGGGATTGCTTTCTCGCAGGGAGTCAAGAAAGGATCCCTGGCCGAGGTTGATGATACACTACTACTACTTTACATTGTGTAATCTGCACTCTTCTAATGCTGCAAGACCGATGAAGATGATTGAAGATGCTAGTCTTCGATAGGACTAGGCTTTCCCCTCTTCTCTGGCATTTCTGCAGCCCAGTCCACATATACAGCCCCCTTTGAAAATGTTGCATATGTAGTGTAGATCCTTGCTTGCTGAGTACTTCGGATGAGTACTCACGTTTGCTTTATTTTCTTTTTCTCCCCATATCCATTTGACGCCGCCAGATGACGGAGCCCCTGAGATAGCAGCCCCCGTCGACGACTACGGCTACTACTACTACCCTCCC
>CM022302.1:103487310-103492310 GCA_011799875.1 Thinopyrum elongatum
CAACCCCGTAGAGAGGTCGTAGTTTCGTCCTTTTGCCCGAGGGGCTGTTCGAGTGTCCTCCCGAAGGGCTGTCCGAGTGACGGTCCGAGTTCTGTGAGTCCTCCCGAAGGGCTGTCCACGACACCGTCCGGGGGACTGTCCGACCGCCTCCCGGAGGGCTGTCCGAGTGGCGGATGAGGGAGTACATCCTCGCGGTTGGGAGGTTGTAAATCCTAGCTGCGGGGATCTGCACCGACGATCGTCATCGACTCTACTTCCGCTGCGCTACGAGTCGGTAACGAAAATGATCAAACCTTGTATGCAGTCTCCATAGTGGTCCTGGGCTGGTGCGTAGGTCGAAATTTTTTTGTTTTCTACTGCGTTCCCCAACAGTGGCATCATGAGCCGTGCTATGCGTTGATGCAGGTTGCGATCTAGAATACATATTGATGTATGGGTGTTGCACAATATAATTAGGTAGTAGATGAGTTCTATTACTGAAAATTATTTGTGCGGGTAGCAGATGAAATCTGTTACCCGATGTTCTTGTTGCTTCCCTTGAATTTGCGTAGTCCTGATCTTGACAGCATTGTGGAATCTCACAAAGTTCTGGCAATCCGCGATCCTTTCATGCTGCTCCTGAGTATGCTGATTGACAGATCAACGAAGTGCTAACAGTTCTTTGGGTTCCACTTTAGTTAAAGAAAGATGGATGTTTCGCAGACGAAAGGGCAATGCAGATATGATCTGCACGGGGGTCATGCGTATGACGAAGTTCAGTATGGGGCTCGAGATTTTATTATCTCGTGTTTCATACACCCCTCGTTGTTAATCTAGCGACTTGAATTATCATACTTGATGATGGACGTTGGTAGCTTTGGTTTGTTTCGAAACCTTAGAAGCCATGAAAAACAAGTTTTTGCATGAACCGATTAGAGACGTCTAACTTGGTTTTGCAGGAGGGTTTGCATGTGCATGTGATGTGGTATAGCAGTGCTCATAATAATTTGATTATGTATGAGATGACTATATAATGTAAATTGATTAACATGACCTGTGTGTCATGATTCGGCATGATGGCTGGAGCCATATGATTGTCACTTTATTGACCTGCGTGTCAACCTTAAGTAATGCATTATTTTATTAGCTATAGAGATAGCAATATTATCTGGTGCATCGACAAGGTGGTGGCAATCTTCGCAATGGTGAACACCGACGCGAATGCCGAAGACGAAGGAATGAAAGACTTCTCCGTCAGAAAGGGCTATACCATATCATGCTATTATGAATTGCCTGAGATGTTTATCCCTTATGATGCACCCTTTTTGATTGCGCGGTAGTCGCCTTTTATTAGGGTGATCTCTCACAAAAATATCAAGTAGTTAGTGTTCTCCCAAGTGTAGCACCGTCACGGCACCTAACTTTTCGGGGTGCGCCATGTCCACATGGGTACGAACGATTAGAGAAGTGTGAGGCGGGTGAGGTCGGACCTCGCAGCAAGATCACTTGGTTGTCTTGACGTTCTGGCTTGATCGTCCTGAGCTCGAAACACGCCCATCGAAAGATGAACAGGAGTCACATAGAGATGTGATCGGCATGTTTGCCCACCAAATTGAAATTCTCGTCATCAGTGATGTCCACATCAATGGCGTTGAATTGAAATGTGGATCTTGTATCACTCACAATCAATTATGAGAGATATTGATTTGAGTGGGAGCGCACTGTTGAATTAACTTGTTTAATTCTCAGTGCAATTAATTTTGAACACTGTCTAAAGTGTGATTTGCATAATAGTTGTAGAATAATGGCTCGCGTTTCCACCTTCCCTATTAAAATTGAATAGCTGTTAAATATCTGGTTAAAACTTTACGGTTGGCAACGTAATGTGAGGATTGTCCTCAAGAGTGCCGAGAAGGACTTTGTCCTATCGCATACTTTCGGTATTCTCTCGCTTATGCTATGGATCATGTGACTCTCGTCCTTCGATCCAAAAGCTGGAATTCCATTTCAGTCAAGTGCAATATGTTTGCTTCCATGAGACCCGAACTTCGAAAGTTTGGATAGTTATGTGATATTCATGGAATCTGAAAATCATTTTCAGAGACAGACAAAGGCTAAAAGATATGAGATATCCAAAGAAATGTTTGTTTGCAAACTATTAGTAAACGAGTTTACTATGCATTAGACTGATAAGAGAGGGATCCAGAAGAACGCCTGTCATATGATGAAAGGTGAATAAAACAACAACTTAAAGAGAAAGGAAGTGTCCGAAGGGTGTCAGTGAAACTTTCACGCCTAGGAAGTCCAGGGCTGATGCCACTCTTAAGTTGTGTGCTTCTTCTGAGAGTAGGAGAAATACTAAAAGTTAAACTGTTAGAAGTATAAAGGCAATGAGAAAGAAGACTGGAATATCCAGCTCATGTATGAATGTCATACAAGTTTTTGATGTATAGAAGGCTGGTCAAAGATATAGTTCTTGGGAATTATGATTAAATTGTTAATCACTGATTCTTGGGTATTGTGAGTTAATCACAAAGATACCCGCTCGATTGCATTCTGTTGCAACTCGATGTAAGAACTACTATGGCCTGAAAGACTAGCCAGGAATGAGGTTTAGGTATACACAGAGAACATAGTAAATGTTACTGTACCTTCCATCGGTGTATTACCATCTGTGTTTATTTTCCTAATTCAATTAGAGTTTTACACACTCTAGCCCATTGCATAAGTTATCTTGCAAGAAGGTTGTTCATAAGAGAACTTTTGATGTTCGGTGTTATGAATAACATAAGGGCCATACTTTCATTATGAGTGAGATGTATGTTATGAATATTGATAATAATACATTACCTCAGTATTAACTTTGATAATTCATTTTAGAGTTTTACACACTCTAGCCCATTGCACAATGTTTGTTTCAAAAGGGTTGTTCATAGAAGAACAATTGCTGTTCAGTATTATGAATAACATGAGGGCCATACTTCCATCATCGATGGGACGTATGTTATGAATATTGATGGTAATATGATACATCCATAACACTGACGCTAAATGTCATAAGACTAAAAGAATACCACACAAGTGTGGCACTGCATTTGGTCACATTGGAGAAACCCGCATGGAAAATTCCATTATGATGGATTTTGAAGTCGTTTGATTTTGAATCACCTGACACTTGCAACTTTCCTCCGAAAAGTGAAGTGACTGAAATACCGTTCACAGGCCATAAGGAACGAGCAAAGAACTTATTGGTGATCATACATTTTGATGTATGTAGTCCGATAAATGTTGTTGCAAGTAGTGGATTTATCTATCTTCAGAAATGACTCAAGTAGATATATGGATATTTACTTGATGAGACGTAAGTCTGGATCTTTTGAAATCATTTGAAAGGTTTTCAAAATGAAGTAGAAGTTATTGTAACAAGAAAATTATGTTTCTACAATTCGATTGCAGAAAGAAATAATTGAGTTACAAGTTTAGCGAAAGTCTGATGAGTTGTGAAAAGAGTTTCATAACTTACACCTCCTGGAACACCACTGTGAGTGGAAAGTCTGTGAAGATGTAATCGAACCATTTATGACATGGTAAGATCAAAGATGACATAAATAAATTTGCCATTATCCCTTTTAAAGTGATGCTTTAGAGACTGCGGATTTTACACTGAAAAGAGCTCCATTAGGTCTGTTGAAATGACGCCATGGTATGGTACGCCCAACCATGCTATATCTTTTCTTAACATTTGGAATATGGGGCTTGTGTAAAAGGTTACAAACCTATTCCAAATCAGACAAGTGCTACTTTGTAGGTTATCCCAAGTAATTGGGTATTCCTCCCTCACTATACCGAGGCAAATAGGTTTGCCACAAAGAACGGTATGCTTTTTGAAGAAAATGGTTCTTTCAAAAGGTGAGTGGGAGAATAGTGCAACTCGACAAGATAAACAGTATCTTCTGTAGGAGATATGCCCTAGAGGCAATAATAAATGTTATTGATTATCTCCCTGTTCATAATTAGGTTTATGTTCCATGCTATAACTGCTATGGTTCTCGAGTCTGCAAATAAAACGAGGCTTGGAGGAAGACTCATATGCACGTGTGGAATAATAAACGGTAATATGTATTCCTAGTCTGGCCTCTAAGACTAGCTCAAGTATTGCATGATGGTTCTGTTTTCCTGATCATGGGCATGTCTATGCCAGCAATTTTGAGGGCACAGGGTTAGAAGAACATTTGTGTTGAATCGACCCAAATTGATGTTATGCTATGAGTTACATTCGTCACATATTAATGGTTAATAACACAGAGATGGTTAATGTTTGCAAAATTCCTTAGACCATGAGAGTGTCGAGTTTCTTCATACTTGCTTCATGAACTTTGGGGTTTGTTAAACGTCATCCGTAAATGGGTGGCTATTACGGCGGCTTACGGGTTCATGGAAAAGTGTGTCAAGTAACTTGATAGCTCGAGATTGGGATTTGCTCCTCCGACGATGGAGAGATATCTCTGAGCCCTCTCGGTGTTACGGTATCCATCATCGTCTGGCCAGACACTTTGTGATTTGATCACAGGGATGCCGGAACACGGTAACGAGAAAAGAGAACAATACCGGTAACGAGGTAACTGGCATAGTGGACAAGTTGTTGATCCACGGAAATGCCTACATGTCTAACCTCGGGTATTTGTAACATATCGTGAAGCAACAGGAATAGCACACGGCAACTGGAGGTTCACTCGAATATTCATTCGTGTGGGTATAGGGGTCAATATGGGTGTCCACGGCTCCGATGTTGATCATTGATCGGAAGGTGTTCCGTGTCATGTCTATACTTCACCAAACCTATAGGGTCACACGCTTAAGGGTCATCTATCTGCTGAATACTAGACAGGGAGTCTGAGAGAAAATCACCGAAAAGTTTCGGAGACAACGGAAGAGTTCCGGAGAGAGAACACTGAAAAAGTTTTGGTAAAACCGAAAAGTTGTTTCGGATAAAACCATTGATCCAAAAAGGTTTCGGCAAG
>CM022302.1:103504810-103507310 GCA_011799875.1 Thinopyrum elongatum
CCGACGCCGCGAGAAGTCCATTGAACCTTATCATTTAGAGGAAGGAGAAGTCGTAACAAGGTTTCCGTAGGTGAACTGCGAAGGATCATTGTCGTGCCCTGACCAAAAAGACCACGCACGCGTCATCCAAACGGCGAGCGCACCGTCTGTCGCTGACCAATGCCCCCGACCACCTCCCCTCCTCGGAGTGGGTTGTGGTCTAGGGGTAAAAGAACCCACGGCGCCGAAGGCGTCAAGGAAACACTGTGCATAACCCAGGGGTATGGTTAGCTTGCTAGCCGTACCTCATGTTGCAAAGCTATTTAATCCACACGACTTTCGGCAACAGATATCTGGCTCTCGATCGATGAAGAACATGCGAAATGCGATACCTGGTGTGAATTGCAGAATCCTGCGAACCATCGAGTCTTTGAACGCAAGGTGCCACCCGAGGCCACTCGGCGAGGGCACGCTGCCTGGGCGTCACGCCAAAACATGTCCAACCCCCTCATCGGGAATAGGATGCGGCATCGGTCCCCGTCTCTCAAGGGGCGGTGGACCAAAGATCGGCTGCCGGCGTACCGCGTCAGACACATCGCATGGTGGGCGTCCGCTTTATCAACGCAGTGCATCGGACGCGCAGCCGGCATGATGGCCTCAAAACGACCCAGCAAATGAAGCGCACGTCGCTTGACCGCGACCCCAGGTCAGGCGGGACTACCCGCTGAGTTTAAGCATATAAATAAGCGGAGGAGAAGAAACTTACAAGGATTCCCCTAGTAACGGCGAGCGAACCGGGAGGGAGCCTAGCTTGAGAATCGGGCAGCTGTGCCGTCCGAATTGTAGTCTGGAGAGGCATCCTCAGCGACGGACCGGGTCAAGTCCCTGGAAAGGGGTGCCAGGGAGGGTGAGAGCCCCGTCCGGCCCGGACCCTGTCGCCCCATGAGGCGCCGTCAACGAGTCGTGTTGTTGGGAATGCAGCCCAAATCGGGCGGTAGACTCCGTCCAAGGCTAAATACAGGCGAAGATGAACCGATAGCGAAATAGTACCGTGAGGGAAAGATGAAAAGGACTTGAAAAGAGAGTCAAAGAGTGCTTGAAATTGCCGAGAGGGAAGCGGATGGGGGCCAGCGATGCGCCCCGGCCGTAGCGGAATGGCTCTTGCTGGTCCGCGCTCGGCTCGGGTGGTGTGGACTGTTGTCGGCCGCGCTGGCGGCCAAAGCCGGGGCCCTAGGTGCCCCCGGTGGCGTCGTCGCCGGCACGGGCGGTACCCGCACGCCGACAAAGGCGGTCTCCTGGGGCACTGCGCTGCAACGGCCTGCAGGCTCCCCATCCGAGCCGTCTTGAAACACGGACCAGGGTCTGACATGCGTGCGAGTCGACGGGTTCTGAAACCTGGGATGCGCAAGGAAGATGACGAGCGGGAGGCCCTCACGGGCCGCACCGCTGGCCGACCCTGATCTCTGTGAAGGGTTCGAGTTGGAGCACGCTGTCGGGACCCGAAAGATGGTGAACTATGCCTAGGGGGCGGAAGCTAGAGGAAACTCTCGGTGGAGGCTCGAAGCGATACGACATGCAAATCGTCATCTGACTTGGGTATAGGGCGAAGACTAATTAACCATCTAGTAGCTGGTTCCTCGAAGTTTCCCTCAGGATAGTGGAGCCCATTATGAGTTTATCAGGTAAACCAATGATATGAGGCATTGGGGACGCAACGTCCTCGACCTTCTCAAACTTTAAATAGGTAGGATGGCGGGCTGTCGGTGAGCCGTGCCACGGATCGGGTGCTCCAAGTGGGCCATTTTTTAAGCAGAACTGGCGATGCGGGTTGAACCGGAAGCGCGTTACGGTGCCCAACTGTGCGCTAAACTAGAACCCACAAAGGGTGTTGGTCGATTAAGACAGCAGAACGGTGGTCATGGAAGTCAAAATCGCTAAGGAGTGTGTAACAACTCACCTGCCGAATTAACTAGCCCCGAAAATGGATGGCGCTGAAGCGCGACCCACACCCGGCCATCTAGGCGAGCGCCATGCCCGATGAGTAGGAAGGGCATCGGCCGCTGCAAAACCCGGGGCGCGAGCCGGGGTAGAGCGGTCGTCGGTGCAGATCTTGGTGGTAGTAGCAAATATTCAAATGAGAACTTGAAGGCCGAAGAGGAGACGTACCCAGATTGGGTGGTACGGGGACACGGGAAAAAAAGTGCCCGACACCCATCGTGGCCGGAACTAGACGCGCGCCTTGGGAAACAGGGCAAAACCACCCACGAGTCCACGATCCATACACGAACCCGTACACGGACCCAGAACGGGTGGTACGGGACACGGGAGAAATGTGCCCGACGCCGGTCGTGGACGAAGCTGGACGCGCGCCACGGGAAACAGGGCAAACCACCCACGAGTCCACGATCCGTACACGGACCCAGAATGGGCGGTACGGGAAACGGGAAAAAAAGTGCCTTAGGCCCATCGCGGACGGAACTGGACGCGCGCCATGGGAAACAGGGCAAAACGACCACCGAGT
>CM022302.1:103517310-103519810 GCA_011799875.1 Thinopyrum elongatum
TGTTATCGTCAAGGTGAACGAAGCAGGAATCACCCTCGAGGTTCACACCTGACATGATGCACGACAGTGTCGGTATTGGGGGTGGTGTAGGAGGAACCACTCTCGCTTACCACGACCGGTTAACTAACCTACAAGGTTATCATCAGAAGTGCTGACGAGGTATCACCCTCGGCACTCGATAGTAACCCAGTAGTGTCGAGCATTGAAGGGGGAAGTGACATGCGGTGTCAGGGTCTGATCTTCGATCCCGATGATCAGGTCTTCTGATATCCAGCGGGGCAGTCGGGATCAAGTGGGGGTCTCTATCGGGTCTCTACCCAGCCTATTCTAAACAGTCTAGGATAACCAGCAAGGTAGCAAGGCAGGTTACAATAATCAGGCTATGCTGCAGAAATAGGAAAACAGTAGTAGTAGCAGTTCTAATGCAAGCATAAGAGAGAAGAGAATAGGCGATATAGGCATGTTCAAAATGGGGGTGCTTGCCTGTTTGCTCTGGGGCAAGGGCAAGGTCGTCGGGGACGTAGCCGTACTGCGGAGCGGCGTCTATCTCAGGAGCTACGTCGGCATCGGGGTCTACCGAGAGAGAAGAGGGGGAGGAAACAAGTAAATACAATGCAATCAAATGCAACATGGTGCGCGCTATGCTATGATGCAGTGCAGAGTTGACTGGATATACATCTAAGTCATTTTGGTTATCTTTAGGATTAACCGGGGATTTATTAATCGGTGTGTGTGCACTATTCATCTACCGGAATCGGGCTCGGGGTTACGATTTCTCCTACGTAGGAGGTTCCGGCAAGAAACAGACGGCACGATCAGACTCATCTCGTCGTTCTGAGCAACTTTCATGTTTTAACTTTTTCGATCTGAGCTACGGTTTAAAAGTTATGAATTTTTAAAGTCTATTTGATTTTCTGGAATTTATTTAATTAACAGAAATAGATTAT
This sequence comes from Thinopyrum elongatum, assembly GCA_011799875.1. NCBI lineage: Eukaryota > Viridiplantae > Streptophyta > Magnoliopsida > Poales > Poaceae > Thinopyrum > Thinopyrum elongatum. The sequence continues at coordinate 103,518,258 of CM022302.1, forward strand.
TACGTCAGCAGTGTGTCAGCATGACGTCAGCAGGTCAACTGACCCGTTGACTGGTCAAACTGACCAGTGGGTCCCACATGTCATTCACAGAGACTTTAACAGAGGGAGTTAAACTAATTTGCTGGGTTAATTAGTCAGTGGGGCCTACTGTCAGTGTCATATTAGTCAACTAATTAACTTAATTAGGTTTATCAAATTAATTAGCATTTTATTTATTTTTCTTAAATCATTTAAATTAGCGGGGCCCGCCTGTCAGCGGCTCAGCTGCCCAGTCAGCCGAGTTGACTCGGTCAACTGGGCTGCGGGGCCCAGTGGTCAGCGACACGGGGCGGGGCCCACCGAGGCCAGGTCATCGCCGTCGCCGGAATGAGCTCCGGCGAGTGCCGGACGCGTCCGAAAGCTCCGGCGAGCTCGGATTTCTCTTGTGGTCCACTATTTCGAGTGCGGTTTGGTCCTACAGATCGGCTTCTTCGCGCGGCGTCGAACGGCGGAGGTCTCGCAAGCTACGGTGGTCGGAATAGGGTGGTGTGATGACGCCGGCAGTGAGATCTTTTGGGCGAACTACGGGAATGACAGAGCGGTGCGTGTGCGGGCGTTCTAAACAGCTAGTGACGATCTACGGGAGCGCGCGTTCTCAACGGGCCCGAGACCGAATGGTCACCGGTCGGTCGCCGGCGACGAGGTCCGCGGAGAAACGTTCGGGTGCGACAGCAGTAGTGGCTTAGAGCTCGGAATGGAGCTCAAACGGAGAAGGGAGAGGGGAAGGAGCTTACATAGGAGCTCACGAAGGCTCGTCGGGAGGTTTAGGAGCAGCCGAACGGCGGCGGGGAGGAAAGGGATCGCCGGCGGCCCGAGGTTGACGAAGGGGCAGTGGCGCTGCAGGGCACCAGCTCCAGCCATCCACGGTTGCGCAGAAGAAGAAGACGACGCCGAGGGAGCCGGTGAACACCACGGAGCGGCTCGGGGAGGCCGTTGGCCACGACCTCAGCGAGACGGCAGCGGCGGTCGCGCTCGGTTGCGCGAGCAGAGAAGGGGGAAGAGCGATGCGAGCGCTGGGAGAGAGAGAGAGGCGAATGGAGGAGGTGGCAAGGGGGAACGGCTCGGCACGGCCTTATCCCCTCGCGTCCCTGCTCCCCGTCGCGGTGTCGCGCGGCGACCGGCGCGGCGCGGTCGTCCACAGGGAAGACGACACCGAGGCGAGGAGGTAAGTTGTGCTGGGCCGGCTCGGTCCAGTTGCCAGGTAAGGCCTCGCCCTTCTCCTTTTTCTTCTGTTTTCTTTTTATTTAAATAACAGAGAGAGAGAAAGAATTAATTGGGCATCCAATCAGTGTTGGAAAAAAAATATGGGACTAGACCAATAAATCCAACACAATTTTAGGCAGTGCCACAATTATTGTGAAGGCAAAAGGAATAGGTTAGGTATTTTTAGGAATTGAAAAGACAAATTTAAATGCTGCTGGATTACTGTTGTAAATGTCCAGGGGCATTCTGGGAATTTATCTGAAGTTGGTTTCAATTTTATAATTACCTTAGGATTATTTGCAGTATTATGG
>CM022302.1:103567310-103572310 GCA_011799875.1 Thinopyrum elongatum
TCCGTACATGGACCCCGTCACGTAGCCACGAACTGGCGGTACGGCGACACGGGGAAAAAGTGCCCGACGCCCGTCGTGGACGGAACTGGACGCGCGCCACGGGAAACAGGGCAAACCACCCACGAGTCCATGATCCGTACACGGACCTAGAACGGGCGGTACGGGGACACGGGAAAAAAGTGCCCGACGCCCGTCGTGGACAGACCTAGATGCGCGCCATGGAAAACAGGGCAAAACCATGGACGAGTCCACGATCCGTACATGGACCCGGAACGGGCGGTACGGGGACACGGGTAAAAAAGTGCCCGACGACCGTCGTGCACGGAGCTGGACGCGCACCATGGAAAACACGGCAAAACCACGGACGAGTCCACGATCCATACATGGACCCGTACACGTACCCAGATTGGGCGGTACGGGGACACGGGTGTGATGACCCCGGCTTAATCGTGCACTAATCATACACGCAAATGCGCACGATCAAGCCTAAGGACTCACTTGAAGATATCACAACACAACTCTAAAACATAAATAAAGTCATACAAGCTTAATATTACAAGGCAGGGCCTCGAGGGCTCGAATACATAGCTCGATGGCATACAAGCGTCAGCGGAAGCATTAGATATCTGGGTACAGATATATTACAGAGAGAGAGTTAAGCCTTCATAGAGGCGGGGCAAAATAAAATACTACGATCGAAAGGCGTAGGCCTCCTGCCCTGGACCCTCCGATCCTACTCCTGGTCGTCAGTCGGCTCCTCGTAGTAGTAGTACTCTCCGGGCTGGTAGTAGTACTGGTCGTCGACTGGGGCATCTGGCTCAGGGGCTCCGACGTCTGGTGGCATCAAATGGATGTGGGGAAAAAAAATAAAGCAAACGTGAGTACTCATCCGAAGTACTCAGCAAGTAAGGATCTACACTACATATGCAACATTTTCAAAAGGGGGCTGTATATGTGGACTGGGCTGCAGAAATGCCAGAATAGAGGGGGAGAGTCTAGTCCTATTGAAGACTAGCATCTTCAACAATCTTCAGCAGTCTTGCAGCAGTAGAAGAGAGCAGATCAACATAAAGTAAAGTAGTAGTGGTTTCATCAACCTCAACCTAAGATCCTTTCTCGACTCCCTGCGAGAAAGCAATCCCAGAGCCGTACTATCTAGTTCTCATCACATGTTCTAGTTGTACCGATCGGGATACAACTCCGAGTATCCGTTACCGTAGGACAGGCTATCGATAGAAGTTTCTTCCCTGCAGGGGTGCACCAACTTACCCACCACGCTCGCTTAACTCCGGCCGGACACACTTTCTGGGTCATGCCCGCCCTCGACCAAACGATATGCCGCAACCCGACCGAATACCTAACAGAGAGGTCAGCACGCCGGACTAAACCTATGCCCCCAGGGGTCCTGGGCCATCGCCCCGGGAACTCCTGCGCGTTGTGTGGGCGGCTGAAAGCAGACCTAGCAACCCCTTATACAATCGCGGTTGCGTTCCCAGTCCAATTCAGCGCGCGCCGCTAAGTCGCTGACATCTATTAAGCTCGGGCTGAAGTATACGACGCAGAACGCCCATACTATGCCCACGTGATGGTTAGTGCTATTAGGCCAGAGGCCCCTCGGATCAAATATCCAAACCGTTTAGTGATTTAGGATCGCGCGGAAACGAGCAGAGACTCACGATCGATGTGACCCCATCGCCCCGTCTCGAGGACTAGCAGCAAGGGCTAGGAATGCCCGGCCACGCCACGTGTTATCTCGCGGGCACCATCCAGGTCAACCCGACTCCACATCACTTCGCAATATGCTCACGCGGGTACCCCTCAGGGCCGACCCATCTTTAGTGTCATGGTTATAGTGATCAGTCACAGTAATCTAAGTATCCGTGTGTCTGACACCAAGGGAACCCTGAGGAATCACCCTCGACGGAATCCCACTTGATGTTATCGTCAAGGTGAACGAAGGAGGAATCACCCTCGAGGTTCACACCTGACGTGATGCACGACAGTGTCGGTATCGGGGGTGGTGTAGGAGGAACCACCCTCGCTTACCACGACCGGTTAACTAACCTACAAGGTTATCATCGGAAGTGCTGACGAGGTATCACCCTCGGCACTCGATAGTAACCTAGTAGTGTCGAGCATTGAAGGGGGAAGTGACATGCGGTGTCAGGGTCTGATCTTCGATCCCGATGATCAGGTCTTCTGATATCCAGCGGGGCAGTCGGGATCAAGTGGGGGTCTCTGTCGGGTCTCTACCCAGCCTATTCTAAACAGTCTAGGATAACCAGCAAGGTAGCAAGGCAGGTTACAATAATCAGGCTATGCTGCAGAAATAGGAAAACAGTAGCAGTAGCAGTTCTAATGCAAGCATAAGAGAGAAGAGAATAGGCGGTATAGGCATGTTCAAAATGGGGGTGCTTGCCTGTTTGCTCTGGGGCAAGGGCAAGGTCGTCGGGGACGTAGCCGTACTCCGGAGCGGCGTCTGTCTCAGGAGCTACGTCGGCGTCGGGGTCTACCGAGAGAGAAGAGGGGGAGGAAACAAGTAAATACAATGCAATCAAATGCAACACGGTGCGCGCTATGCTATGATGCAATGCAGAGTTGACTGGATATACATCTAAGTCATTTTGGTTATCTTTAGGATTAACCGGGGATTTATTAATCGGTGTGTGTGCACTATTCATCTACCGGAATCGGGCTCGGGGTTACGAGTTCTCCTACGTAGGAGGTTCCGGCAAGAAACAGACGGCACGATCAGACTCATCTCGTCGTTCTGAGCAACTTTCATGTTTTAACTTTTTCGATCTGAGCTACGTTTTAAAAGTTATGAATTTTTAAAGTCTATTTGATTTTCTGGAATTTATTTAATTAACAAAAATAGATTATTACGTCAGCAGTGTGTCAGCATGACGTCAGGAGGTCAACTGACCCGTTGACTGGTCAAACTGACCAGTGGGTCCCACATGTCATTCACAGAGACTTTAACAGAGGGAGTTAAACTAATTTGCTGGGTTAATTAGTCAGTGGGGCCTACTGTCAGTGTCATATTAGTCAACTAATTAACTTAATTAGGTTTATCAAATTAATTAGCATTTTATTTATTTTTCTTAAATCATTTAAATTAGCGGGGCCCGCCTGTCAGCGGCTCAGCTGCCTAGTCAGCCGAGTTGACTCGGTCAACTGGGCTGCGGGGCCCAGTGGTCAGCGACACGGGGCGGGGCCCACCGGGGCCAGGTCATCGCCATCGCCGAAATGAGCTCCGGCGAGTGCCGGACGCGTCCGAAAGCTCCGGCGAGCTCGGATTTCTCCTGTGGTCCACTATTTCGAGTGCGGTTTGGTCCTACAGATCGGCTTCTTCGCGCGGCGTCGAACGGCGGAGGTCTCGCAAGCTACGGTGGTCGGAATAGGGTGGTGTGACGACGCCGGCGGTGAGATCTTTTGGGCGAACTACGGGAATGACAGAGCGGTGCGCGTGCGGGCGTTCTAAACAGCTAGTAACGATCTACGGGAGCGCGCGTTCTCAACGGGCCCGAGCCCGAGACCGAATGGTCACCGGTCGGTCGCCGGCGACGAGGTCCGCGGAGAAACGTTCGGGTGCGACAGCAGTAGTAGCTTAGAGCTCGGAATGGAGCTCAAACGGAGAAGGAAGAAGGGAAGGAGCTTACGTAGGAGCTCACGGAGGCTCGTCGGGAGGTTTAGGAGCAGCCGAACGGCGACGGGGAGGAAAGGGATCGCCGGCGGCCCGAGGTTGACGAAGGGGCAGTGGCGCTGCAGGGCAGCAGCTCCAGCCATCCGCGGTTGCGCAGAAGAAGAAGACGACGCCGAGGGAGCCGGTGAACACCACGGAGCGGCTCGGGGAGGCCGTTGGCCACGACCTCAGCGAGACGGCAGCGGCGGTCGCGCTCGGTTGCGCGAGCAGAGAAGGGGGAAGAGCGATGCGAGCGCTGGGAGAGAGAGAGGCGAATGGAGGAGGTGGCAAGGGGGAACGGCTTGGCACGGCCTTATCCCCTCGCGTCCCTGCTCCCCGTCGCGGTGTCGCGCGGCGACCGGCGCGGCGCGGTCGTCCACAGGGAAGACGACACCGAGGCGAGGAGGTAAGTTGTGCTGGGCCGGCTCGGTCCAGTTGCCAGGTAAGGCCTCGCCCTTCTCCTTTTTCTTCTGTTTTCTTTTTATTTAAATAACAGAGAGAGAGAAAGAATTAATTGGGCATCCAATTAGTGTTGGAAAAAAAATATGGGACTAGACCAATAAATCCAACACAATTTTAGGCAGTGCCACAATTATTGTGAAGGCAAAAGGAATAGGTTAGGTATTTTTAGGAATTGAAAAGACAAATTTAAATGCTGCTGGACTACTGTTGTAAATGTCCAGGGGCATTCTGGGAATTTATCTGAAGTTGGTTTCAATTTTATAATTACCTTAGGATTATTTGCAGTATTATGGACATTTTAGTTTTGCCATTTGAAGAAATATTTATTTGACTTGCAATTTAAATTTGAATTTGAATTTGATTTGAGACAAGTGGCATTTTGACTTAGTGAAATATGATGACATGGCACATTAATTAGCTTGATGACAGGTGTAACATCTGGGGATGTTACAACGGGAAAAAAGTGTCCGACGCCCGTCGTGGACGGAGCTGCACATGCGCCATGGAAAACAAGGCAAAACCACGGACGAGGCCACAATCCGTGCATGGACCCAAAACGGACGGGTAGAGGAACACGAGTAAAAAAGTGCCCGACGACCGTCATGCACGGAGCTGGATGTGCGCCATGGAAATCAGGGCAAAACCACCAACGATCCCACGATCCATACACGGACCCGTACACGTACCCAGATTGGGCGGTACGGGGACACGGGAAAAAAGTGCCCGACGCCCGTCATGGACTAAGCTGCACATGCGCCATGGAAAACAGGGCAAAACCACGGACGAGTCCACGATCCATGCATGGACCCAGAACGGACGGGTACGGGGACACAGGTAAAAAAGTGCCCGACGA
>CM022302.1:103577310-103579810 GCA_011799875.1 Thinopyrum elongatum
ATGGGGACACGGGAAAAAAAGTGCCCGACGCCCGTCATTAACAGAACTGGACGCGCACCATGGGAAACAGGGCAAAACCACCCACAAGTCCATGATCTGTACACGGACGCAGAACGGGCAGTACGTGGACCCGTGAAAAAAGTGCCCAACGCCCGTCATGGACGGAGCTAGACGTGCGCCATGCAAAACAGTGCAAAACCACCGACGAGTCCATGATCCGTACACAGACCCATACACGTACCCAGAACGGGCGGTACGGGGACACGGGAAAAAAAATGCCGGACGCCCATCGTGGACGGAGCTGGACGCGCGCCATGGAAAACAGGGCAAAAGCACCAACGATTCCACGATCCGTACATGGACCCGTACACGTACCCAGAACGGGCGGTACGGCGACACGGGGAAAAAGTGCCCGACGCCCATCGTGGATGGAACTGGACGCGCGCCACGGGAAACAGGGCAAACCACCCACGAGTCCAAGATCCGTACACGGACCCAGAATGGGCGGTACGGGGACACGGGAAAAAAGTGCCCGACGCCCGTCGTGGACGGACCTGGACGTGCGCCATGGGAAATAGGGCAAAACAACCGACGAGTCCCTGATCCATACACGGAACCAGAACGGGCGGTACGGGGACACGGGAAAAAAGTGCCCGACGCCCGCCGTGGACGGAGCTGAATGCGCGCCATGGAAAACAGGGCAAAACCACCGACGATTCCACGATCCGTACACGGACCCATAGACGTACCGAGAACGGGCGGTATGGGGACACGGGGGAAAAAGTGCCCGACGCCCGTCGTGGACGGAACTGGACGCGCGACACGGGAAACAGGGCAAAGACCAACTTTCCACGATCCTCATGGACCCGTACACGTACCCAGAACGGGCGGTACGGCGACACGGGGAAAAAGTGCCCGACGCCCATCGTGGATGGAACTGGACGCGCGCCACGGGAAACAGGGCAAACCACCCACGAGTCCAAGATCCGTACACGGACCCAGAATGGGCGGTACGGGGACACGGGAAAAAAGTGCCCGACGCCCGTCGTGGACGGACCTGGACGCGCGCCATGGAAAACAGGGCAAAACCAGGGACGAGTCCACGATCCGTACATGGACCCGGAGCGGGCGGTACGGGGACACGGGTAAAAAAGTGCCCGACGACCGTCGTGCACGGAGCTGGACGCGCGCCATGGAAAACAGGGCAAAAACACCAACGATCGCACGATCCGTACATGGACCCGTACACGTACCCAGATTGGGCGGTACGGGGACACGGGAAAAAAGTGCCCGACGCCCGTCGTGGACGGAGCTGCACATGCGCCATGGAAAACAGGGCAAAACCATGGACGAGTCCACGATCCGTGCATGGAACCAGAACGGACGGGTAGAGGGACACGGGTAAAAAAGTGCCAGACGACCATCGTGCACGGAGCTGGACATGCGCCATGGAAAACAGGGCAAAACCACCAACGATCCCACGATCCATACACGGACACGTACACATACCCAGATTGGGCGGTACGGGGACACGGGAAAAAAGTGCCCGACGCCCGTCGTGGACGGAGCTGCACACGCGCCATGGAAAACAGGGCAAAACCACGGACGAGTCCACGGTCCGTGCATGGACCCAGAACAGACGGGTACGGGGACACGGGTAAAAAAGTGCCCGACGACCGTCGTGCACGGAGCTAGACGTGCGCAAAACCACCAACGAGCCCACGATCCGTACACGGGCCCGTACACGTACCCAGATTGGGCGGTACGGGGACATGGGAAAAAAGTGCTCGACGCCCGTCGTGGCCGGAACTAGACGCGCGCCATGGGAAACAGGGCAAAACCACCCACGAGTCCACGATCCATACACGAACCCGTACACGGACCCAGAACGGGCGGTACGGGACACGGGAGAAATGTGCCCGACGTCGGTCGTGGACGAAGCTGGACGCGCGCCACGGGAAACAGGGCAAACCACCCACGAGTCCACAATCCGTACACGGACCCAGAACGGGCGGTACGGGGAAACGGGAAAAAAAGTGCCTTAGGCCCGTCGCGGACGGAACTGGACGCGCGCCATGGGAAACAGGGCAAAACGACCACCGAGTCCACGATCCGTACACGGACCCGTACATGGGCCAAGAACGGGTATGAGGGGTCCGAGAAAACGGCTCATACGCCATGGAAACCGCACCAAAACTAGCTATCAAAGTGCCAGAAACGCTGCCATGGCAGCTAAAACATATGTCATGGCAGAAAAACGTTGTCACTGCAATGTTTCAAAACAGTGTACCCCTCCTTCACAAACTGAAGGGCACGGTTCCCATGGGTGGCTAAAACCCTCAGGTATAGTGGGAGGAGGGGTCCTCCCGGTTGGGCGTACGGAAGTCGGTTGGTTTTTTGTTGGAAAAACACCCGTCTTCGCATAGCCCAATTCATTCCCAACGTTGCCTCGGATGTCCCATCGTTATGCCATCACGAAGGTGTTGGCCCGGTCCCGTGT
>CM022302.1:103587310-103592310 GCA_011799875.1 Thinopyrum elongatum
ACAAACACGTACACGGACCCGTGAACGGGCTGTACGCGTACACGTGAAAAAGTTGCCGACGCCCGTCGTGGACGGAACTGGACGCGGCCATGGAAAACTGGGCAAACCACGTACTAGGCACACACACGTACACGGACCCGTGAACGGGCTGTACGGGTACACGTGAAAAGTTGGCCGACGCCCGTCTGGACGGAACTGAGCGAGTGCGCCATGGAAAACGGGCAAAACCAAGTACTAGGCACACACACGTACACGGACCCGTGAACGGGCTGTACGGGTACACGTGAAAAAGTTGGCGACGCCGTCGTGGAGGAACTGGACGCGCGCCATGGAAAACTGGGCAAAACCACGTACTAGGCCACACACACGTACACGGACCCGTGAACGGGCTGTACGGGTACACGTGAAAAAGTTGGCGGACGCCCGTCGTGGACGGAACTAGATGCGCGCCATGGAAAACTGGGCAAAACCACGTACTAGGCACACACACGTGCACGGACCCGTGAACGGGCTGTACGGGTACACGTGAAAAAGTTGGCGGACGCCCGTCGTGGACGGAACTGGACGCGCGCCATGGAAAACTGGGCAAAACACGTACTAGGCACACACACGTCCACGGACCCGTAACGGGCTGTACGTACACGTGAAAAAGTTGCCGACGCCCGTCGTGGACGGAACTGGACGCGCGCCATGGAAAACTGGGCAAAACCACGTCTAGGCACACACAACGTACGGACCCGTGAACGGGCTGTACGGGTACACGTGAAAAAGTTGGCCGACGCCCGTCGTGGGACGGAACTGGACGCGCGCCATGGAAAACTGGGCAAACCAGTACTAGGCACACACACGTACACGGACCCGTGAACGGGCTGTACGGGTACACGTGAAAAAGTTGGCTGACGCCCGTCGTGGACGGAACTGGACGCGCGCCATGGAAAACGGGCAAAACCACGTACTAGGCACACACACGTGCACGGACCCGTGAACGGGTGTAGGGTACACGTGAAAAAGTTGGCGACGCCCGTCGTGGACGGAACTGGACGCGCGCCATGAAAACTGGCAAAACCACGTACTAGCACCACACAGTGCACGGACCGTGAACGGGCTGTACGGGTACACGTGAAAAAGTTGGCGGACGCCGTCGTGGACGGAACTGGACGCGCCATGGAAAACTGGGCAAAACCACGTACTAGGCACACACCACGTACACGGACCCGTGAACGGGCTGTACGGGTACACGTGAAAAAGTTGGCCGACGCCCGTCGTGGACGGAACTCGACGCGCGCCATGGAAAACTGGGCAAAACCACGTACTAGGCACACACACGTGCACGGACCCGTGAACGGGCTGTACGGGTACACGTGAAAAAGTTGGCCGACGCCCGTCGTGGACGGAACTGGACGCGCGCCATGGAAAACTGGGCAAAACACCGTACTAGGCACACACACGTGCACGGACCCGTGAACGGGCTGTACGGGTACACGTGAAAAAGTTGGCCGACGCCCGTCGTGGACGGAACTGGACGCGCGCCATGGAAAACTGGGCAAACCCAGTACTAGGCACACACACTGTACACGGACCCGTGAACGGGCTGTACGGGTACACGTGAAAAAGTTGGCCGACGCCCGTCGTGGACGGAACTCGACGCGCGCATGGAAAGGGAAAACCACGTACTCTGCCATGGAAAACTGGGCAAAACCACGTACTAGGACACACACGTACACGGACCCGTGAACGGGCTGTAGGGTACACGTGAAAAAGTTGGCCGACGCCCGTCGTGGACGGAACTCGACGCGCGCCATGGAAACTGGGCAAAACCACGTACTAGGCACACACACGTGCACGGACCCGTGAACGGGCTGTCGGGTACACGTAAAAAGTTGGCCGACGCCCGTCGTGGACGGAACTGGACGGCGCCATGAAAACTGGGCAAAACCACGTACTAGGCACACACACGTGCACGGACCCGTGAACGGGCTGTACGGGTACACGTGAAAAAGTTGGCCGACGCCGTCGTGGACGGAACTGGACGCGCGCATGGAAAAAAAGGGCAAAACCACGTACTAGGCACACACATGTACACGGACCCGTGAACGGGCTGTACGGGTACACGTGAAAAAGTTGGCCGACGCCCGTCGTGGACGGAACTCGACGCGCGCCATGGAAAACTGGGCAAAACCACGTACTCTGCCATGGAAAACTGGGCAAAACCACGTACTAGGCACACACACGTGCACGGACCCGTGAACGGGCTGTACGGGTACACGTGAAAAAGTTGGCCGACGCCCGTCGTGGACGGAACTGGACGCGCGCCATGGAAAACTGGGCAAAACCACGTACTAGGCACACACACGTCCACGGACCCGTGAACGGGCTGTACGAGTACACGTGAAAAAGTTGCCGACGCCCGTCGTGGACGGAACTGGACGCGCGCCATGAAACTGGGCAAAACCACGTACTAGGCACCACACACGTACACGGACCCGTGAACGGGCTGTACGGGTACACGTGAAAAAGTTGGCCGACGCCCGTCGTGGACGGAACTGGACGCGCGCCATGGAAAACTGGGCAAAACCACGTACTAGGCACACACACGTACACGGACCCGTGAACGGGCTGTACGGGTACACGTGAAAAAGTTGGCTGACGCCCGTCGTGGACGGAACTGGACGCGCGCCATGGAAAACTGGGCAAAACCACGTACTAGGCACACACACGTGCACGGACCCGTGAACGGGCTGTACGGGTACACGTGAAAAAGTTGGCCGACGCCCGTCGTGGACGGAACTGGACGCGCGCCATGGAAAACTGGGCAAAACCACGTACTAGGCACACACACGTGCACGGACCCGTGAACGGGCTGTACGGGTACACGTGAAAAAGTTGGCGGACGCCCGTCGTGGACGGAACTGGACGCGCGCCATGGAAAACTGGGCAAAACCACGTACTAGGCACACACACGTACACGGACCCGTGAACGGGCTGTACGGGTACACGTGAAAAAGTTGGCGGACGCCCGTCGTGGACGGAACTAGATGCGCGCCATGGAAAACTGGGCAAAACCACGTACTAGGCACACACACGTGCACACACACGCGCACGGATTCGTCCCTCCCCCACACCTCTCCTTAACCGACTAAGGTTCCGAACGCTTTCGCCAAATTCTACACCGCTAAGTCATGGGCAAAAGAAATGGCAAACTCCCTCGTAAGACATACGCAATCACCCGATAAGGCCAGCGGCAACAACACTCGAAACTACATGTGCCAACACGTGAAAAAAGTGGCCGACGCTCGTCGTGGACGGAACTGGATGCGCGCCATGGAAAACTGGGCAAAACCGTACTAGGCACACACACGTACACGGACCCGTGAACGGGCTGTACGGGTACACGTGAAAAAGTGGCGGACGCCCGTCGTGGACGGAACTGGACGCGCGCCATGGAAAACTGGGAAAACCACGTAATAGGCACACACACGTACACGGACCGTGAACGGCGGTACGGGGACACGTGAAAAAGTTGGCCGACGCCGTCGTGGACGGAACTAGACGCGCGCCATGGAAAAACTGGGCAAAACCACGTACTAGGCACACACACGTGCACGGACCCGTGAACGGGCTGTACGGGTACACGTGAAAAAGTTGGCCGACGCCCGTCGTGGACGGAACTGGACGCGCGCCATGGAAAACTGGCCAAAACCACGTACTAGGCACACACACACGTACACGGACCCGTGAACGGGTTCACGGGAAAAAGTGGCCGACGCCCGTCGTGGACGGAACTGGACGCGCGCCATGGAAAAATGGGCAAACACAGTACTAGGACACACACGTACACGGACCCACACGGACCCGTGAACGGGCTGTACGGGTACACGTGAAAAAGTGGCCGACGCCCGTCGTGGACGGAACTGGAAGCGCGCCATGGAAAACTGGGCAAAACCACGTACTAGGCACACACACGTCACGGACCCGTGAACGGGCTGTACGGGTACACGTGAAAAAGTTGGCCGACGCCCGTCGTGGACGGAACTGGACGCGGCCATGGAAAACTGGGCAAAACCACGTACTAGGCACACACACACGTGCAAGGACCCGTGAACGGGCTGTACGGGTACACGTGAAAAAGTTGGCCGACGCCCGTCGTGGACGGAATGGACGCGCGCCATGGAAAACTGGGCAAAACCACGTACTAGGCACACACAGTACACGGACCCGTGAACGGGCTGTACGGTACACGTGAAAAAGTTGCCGACGCCGTCGTGGACGGAACTGGACGCGCGCCATGGAAAACTGGGCAAAACCACGTACTAGGCACACACACGTACACGGACCCGTGAACGGGCTGTACGGGACACGTGAAAAGTTGGCCGACGCCCGTCTGGACGGAACTGGAGGGCGCCATGGAAAACGGGGCAAAACCAAGTACTAGGCACACACACACGTACACGGACCCGTGAACGGGCTGTACGGGTACACGTGAAAAAGTTGGCCGACGCCCGTCGTGGACGGAACTGGACGCGCGCCATGGAAAACTGGGCAAAACCACGTACTAGGCACACACACGTACACGGACCCGTGAACGGGCTGTACGGGTACACGTGAAAAAGTTGGCGGACGCCCGTCGTGGACGGAACTGGACGCGCGCCATGGAAAACTGGGCAAAACCACGTACTAGGCACACACACGTACACGGACCCGTGAACGGGCTGTACGGGTACACGTGAAAAAGTTGGCCGACGCCCGTCGTGGACGGAACTAGACGCGCGCCATGGAAAACTGGGCAAAACCACGTACTAGGCACACACACGTGCACGGACCCGTGAACGGGCTGTACGGGTACACGTGAAAAAGTTGGCCGACGCCCGTCGTGGACGGAACTGGACGCGCGCCATGGAAAACTGGGCAAAACCACGTACTAGGCACACACACACGTACACGGACCCGTGAACGGGTTCACGGGAAAAAGTGGCCGACGCCCGTCGTGGACGGAACTGGAC
>CM022302.1:103647310-103652129 GCA_011799875.1 Thinopyrum elongatum
CTTGAACGGGCTGGACGGGTACACGTGAAAAAGTTGGCCGACGCCCGCTGTGGACGGAACTGGACGCGCCCCATGGAAAAATGGGCAAAACCACGTACAGGCACACACACGTACACGGACCCGTGAACGGGCTGAACGGGTACAACGTGAAAAGTGGCCGACGCCCGTCGTGGACGGAACTGGAGGCGCGCATGGAAAACTGGGCAAAACCACGTACTAGGCACACACACGTACACGGACCCGTGAACGGGCTGAACGGGTACACGTGAAAAAGTGGCCGACGCCCGTCGTGGACGGAACTGGAAGCGCGCCATGGAAAACTGGGCAAAACCACGTACTGGGCACACACACGTACACGAACCCGTGAACGGGCTGTACGGGTACACGTGAAAAACTGGCGACGCCGTCGTGGACGGAACTGGACGCGCGCCATGGAAAACTGGGCAAAACCATGTACTGGGCACACACACGTACACGGACCCGTGAACGGGCTGTACGGGTACACGTGAAAAACTGGCCGACGCCCGTCGTGGACGGAACTGGACGCGGCCATGGAAAACTGGGCAAAACACGTACTGGGCACACTCACGACACGGACCCGTGAACAGGCTGTACGGGTACACGTGAAAAGTTGGCCGACGCCCGACGTGGAGGAACTGGACGCGCGCCATGAAAAACGGGCAAAACCACGTACTAGGCACACACCAAGTACACGGACCCGTGAACGGGCTGACGGGTACACGTGAAAAAGTGGCCGACGCCCGTCGTGACGGAACTGGAGGCGCGCCATGGAAAACTGGGCAAAACCACGTACTGGGCACACATCGTACACGGACCCGTGAACAGGCTGTACGGGTACACGTGAAAAAGTTGGCCGACGCCCGACGTGGACGGAAACTGGACGCGCGCCATGAAAAACGGGGCAAAACCACGTAATGGCACACACACACGTACACGGACCCGTGAACGGCTGTACGGGTAACGTGAAAAAGTGGCCGACGCCCGTCGTGGACGGAACTGGACACGCGCCATGAAAAACTGGGCAAAACCACGTACTAGGCACACACACGTACACGGACCCGTGAACGGGCTGTACGGGTACAAGTGAAAAGTGGCCGACGCCCGTGTGGACGGAACTGGACGCGCGCCATGGAAACTGGGCAAAACCACGTACTGGCACACACACGTACACGGACCGTGAACGGGCTGTACGGGTACACGTGAAAAAGTGGCCGACGCCCGTCGTGGACGGAACTGGAGGCGCGCCATGAAAACTGGGCAAAACCACGTACAGGCACACCAACGTACACGGACCCGTGAACGGGCTGAACGGGTACACGTGAAAAAGTGGCCGACGCCCGTCGTGGACGGAACTGGAGGCGCGCCATGGAAAACTGGGCAAAACCACGTACTAGGCACGCACACGTACAGGACCCTTGCACGGTCCAAAAACGGGTGCGAGAGGTCCGGGAAAAAACGGCCGTACGCAATGCAAACCGGGTCAAAACTAACTAATGTGGCCAGGAAACGGTGCCATGGCAGCGAAAACATGTCTCATGGCAGAAAAACGCCGCCACGGAGCGTTTCAAAACAGTGTACCCCTCCTTCACAAACTGAAGGGCAGGGGTCCCAAGGGGGCTAAAACCCTCAGGTATAGTAGGGAGGAGGGGTCCTTCCGGTTGGGCGTAGGGAACTCGGGTGGTTTTTCTTAGGAAAAACACCCGTTTTCCCGTAGCCCAATTCTTTCCCAACGTTGCCTCGGATGTCCCGTCGTTATGCCATCACGAAGGTGTTGGCCCGGTCCCATGTACGTCTCGTGAGAAATCCTGACCAACAGCCGAATGCGGCTCGGGAAACAGAAAACTACCCCGTTTCGCACATGATACACCCGACGGTAAACAGTCGCAACGGTGCCCTCGATGTCGCCTTCGGAAAACCGTTGCCCCCGGGGGGCAAGTCATTGGTCCGGTCCCCTGTACGTCTCGCGTGAAATCCTGACCCAACAGCCGAATGTGGCTCGGGAAACAGGAAAGTAGCCCGTGTGACGATAGGACCGCTGGACAACGTTGCACCGAAGTCCCTATAAAGTCGCCTTCGGAAATTCGTTGCACCCGTAACTTTATTGTCGCGGGTGTGACACACGCGTGATTTGGCCTTGCTGGACGCCTCCTTCGAGTGATCCTCCCGTGCTCTGCATAGGTGGAGGCTTGGTTGGCTTGACCGCTTGTTGGCTACTAAGCGCTGAGTAGCTTTGGACCCGTGTCTGCCGGTAGTCCCCCGTTGTACTGCGGCGACTACCGGCGCGTGTCCCGTCAATCGTGTGGCTTCGAACGTGGATTAAGAGTGTTGGTGCTAGTACCCGACCTACGGGAAGTGTGCTTTGTATAATCGTGCCTCGCGGAGGACGCCCTTTGGGTGTGCCGCTGCGGCCGAATAGCGCTTGTGGCGTTGCTGTGGCGCTGGCATGTTACGTGCCTGCTGCTATCAAGGCAACCTTGTCCCGCTGTTGGTCTCGGATGTGCTCACGATAAAGGGTCGTGGCCCTTTCGGTTGCCTCGACCGACCCAAAGCTCTCCAAACTGAGAACAACCGAAACAGGAGTTGCCTCTACCTCTCCACAGTTACGTGGTAGGATACGTGACTCTCGCGCCGATCCTCGGAGGAGCGACTATGCCGCTCAACAGCGACAACGGCGACTGTTGCCTCTTGAGTTACCACGCAAGTGGAAGCGCAGGACAATGGCCGACGCTGGGCGTCACGAGGACGTGCTACCTGGTTGATCCTGCCAGTAGTCATATGCTTGTCTCAAAGATTAAGCCATGCATGTGCAAGTATGAACCAATTTGAACTGTGAAACTGCGAATGGCTCATAAATCAGTTATAGTTTGTTTGATGGTACGTGCTACTCGGATAACCGTAGTTATTCTAGAGCTAATACGTGCAACAAACCCCGACTTCTGGGAGGGGCGCATTTATTAGAAAAAGGGACGCGGGCTCTGCTCGTGATCCGATGATTCATGATAACTCGACAGTCGCACGCCTTCGTGCCGGCGACGCATCATTCAAATTTCTGCCCTATCAACTTCGATGGTAGGATAGGGGCCTACCATGGTGGTGACGGGTGACGGAGAATTAGGGTTCGATTCCGGAGAGGGGAGCCTGAGAAACGGCTACCACATCCAAGGAAGGCAGCAGGCGCGCAAATTACCCAATCCTGACACGGGGGTGAGGTAGTGACAATAAATAACAATACGGGCGCATTAGTGTCTGGTAATTGGAATGAGTACAATCTAAATCCCTTAACGAGGATCCATTGGAGGCAAGTCTGGTGCCAGCAGCCGCGGTAATTCCAGCTCAATAGCGTATATTTAAGTTGTTGCAGTTAAAAAGCTCGTAGTTGGACCTTGGGCCGGGTCGGCGGTCCGCCTCACGGCGAGCACCGACCTACTCGACCCTTCGGCCGGCATGCGCTCCTAGCCTTAATTGGGGGGTCGTGTTTCCGGCATCGTTACTTTGAAGAAATTAGAGTGCTCAAAGCAAGCCATCGCTCTGGATACATTAGCATGGGATAATCATAGGATTCCGGTCTATTGTGTTGGCCTTCGGGATCGGAGTAATGATAATAGGGACAGTCGGGGGCATTCGTATTTCATAGTCAGAGGTGAAATTCTTGGATTATTGAAAGAAGAACAACGCGAAAGCATTGCCAAGGAGTTTTCATTAATCAAGAACGAAAGTTGGGGGCTCGAAGCGATCAGATACCGTCCTAGTCTCAACCATAAACGATGCCGACCAGGGATCGGCGGATGTTGCTTATAGGACTCCGCCGGCACCTTATGAGAAATCAAAGTCTTTGGGTTCCGGGGGGAGTATGGTCGCAAGGCTGAAACTTAAAGGATGACGGAAGGGCACCACCAGGCGTGGAGCCTGCGGCTAATTTGACTCAACACGGGGAAACTTACCAGGTCCAGACATAGCAAGGATGACAGACTGAGAGCTCTCTTGATTCTAGGGTGGTGGTGCATGGCCGTTCTTAGTTGGTGGAGCGATTTGTCTGGTTAATTCCGTTAACGAACGAGACCTCAGCCTGCTAACTAGCTATGCGGAGCCATCCCTCCGCAGCTAGCTCTTAGAGGGACTATCGGCTGTTAGGCGAGGAAGTTTGAGGCAATAACAGGTCTGTGATGCCCTTAGATGTTCGGGCGCACGCGCGCTACACTGATGTATTCAACGAGTATATAGCCTTGGCCGACAGGCCCGGGTATCTTGGGAAATTCATCGTGATGGGGATAGATATTGCAATTGTTGGTCTTCAACGAGGAATGCCTAGTAAGCGCGAGTCATCAGCTCGCGTGACTACGTCCCTGCCCTTTGTACCACACCGCCCGTCGCTCCTACCGATTGAATGGTCGGTGAAGTGGGGATCGCGGCGACGGGGCGGTTCGCCGCCCCCGACGTCTCGCGAGAAGTCCATTGAACCTTATCATTTAGAGGAAGGAGAAGTCGTAACAAGGTTCCGTAGGTGAACCTGCGGAAGAGTCATTGTCGTGACCCTGACCAAAACAGACGCGATGCGTCATAATCCGTCGGCGACGGCATCGTCTGTCGCTCGACCAATGCCCCGACCACCTCCCCTCCTTGGAGTGGTGGGGGCTCGGGGTAAAAGAACCCACGGCGCCGAAGGCGTCAAGGAACACTGTGCCTAACCCGGGGGCATGGCTAGCTTGCTAGCCGTCCCTCGTGTTGCAAAGCTATTTAATCCACACGACTCTCGGCACGGATATCTCGGCTCTCGCATCGATGAAGCGTAGCGAAATGC